>VZRF01008921.1:264895-400773 GCA_013396875.1 Vireo altiloquus
ATTTAAATTTAAAGATTGAGCTGTTTGATTTGCATCTAGAAATTGAAGAAAAATCTACTGTTGCAACAACATTTTTTAAAAAAAAGTTATTCTAGGAATCATCCTATATTGGTCACTTAAGCAATGAATACAGTTCTTGCTGAAGAAACACTCACTGCACAAGTGTCACTTGTATGTTGAGAAATCAAAAATAACATAAGCTATTATAAGAAAATTCCAATCAGCTTGCAAGTACTTTTCAATATGAAAGAGTGATTCTACAGATAAAGGTACTAAATTCACTCAGAATGTAATTTGTTTAAGTAACAATCTTGACACGTGGCTAAATGCCATGAGATGTCCCAGTAAATTACATATCAACATCTTCTGCAGATTTGAGCTCACTTTGGGAGTACCTGACATACTCACTACTTTTGATGTTTGTAACCTTATTTGTGTTGATGTGACAATGTCATAAAAGAAAAGTGTCTCTCATATGAGCTCCATGTGTAGAATGAAGTGGTATTCCAGGTTACTTACCCCACCCATGTTCCAAGCTTTTGCTAGAGTTGCCTGTGCTTCTGCCAGCTTGCTGTCAATTAATATCTTGCCATTTACAGCCAGTATTTCATCCCCTTTCACTATGCCTCCTGGGGAAAAGACCAATATGTTATACATATAAGCAAACAAAAAATTCTGAGAGTTTCTCTGTGCCATATTTGTGCAGTACTGACTATAATGAAAAGTGTTCTCACTGGATGTGAAGGTCTACACTAAAAATTGCAGGAAGTTTGCTACAGGTAAACACAAAAGGAATTTTTAAGCATGGCAAAGCCAAACAAATCTCTCATTGATCACAATCAGTAAGAAACTAATGCAATAAATTATTCACAGAAGCAGTTTGCCTGTGTGGGCAATCCAGGTGTACATCTTACAAACTGTCACTGACTGTAGGCTGGAATTATTATTCCCCATCCCTGGAAGTATTCAAGGCCAGGCTGGATTGGGCTTTTGAGCAACCTGGTCTAGGGAAGTGCTCTGGCCCTCAGCAGGGGCTTGGAATTAGATGATCTGTGTGGTCTCTTCCAACCCAAATAATTCTGTGATTCTATAAAAATGGCAAAATTAATTAAATTCCCAAGGAATAAAATGGCATTTTCCAAGGGTTTGCATGACCATCATTCCTTTGCAAGTGTATGTGTAATGTTTGCTCCTTAGAACTGGTTTTGACTTGCCAGTCCAGAAGCACAAGCAGTTAACTGGGACTGGATTCGAAGAGGATGGCAAGAGGACAGCCTTTGTGATGAGAGATCCTAAAAAGAGAGAAGGTGCAAAAAGAGCACCAAGGAGATCAAATGGCTGAGATATTTTCACAACAAGAGTGACTTGAGCTTAGGTGCAGGCTGGGATGAGGACAGCAGAGACAGTGTAAGGAGATATTGCCCTGTCTGTTGGTCACCACAGGAGTTCTCAGAAGGATGGCAGAAACTTCTCAGCAGGTGCAAAGCCCAGATGTGTTGGTGAGCCTGTTCTTGTGCCTTCAGAGACTTAAGCTTCAGAGGCTCTGGCCTTTAGTTGGGTTTTGGGACACTTGTTAATTAGACAAATTACGGTTTAAAGTAGCATAAAGAACAAAACTAAGCAGTGTAGTGTAGCTGTGGTTTGTATGTGGAAGTACTACAAATGTCATTGCTTGGAAATTGTGAAATACCAGAGAATGTACTCCTTGATTAAAGAATACACCAGAGAACCAGGTGTTGGTTTTTCTAATTTTTACATAATTGTTAATTTAAGCAGCACATGTGGCTGCCCTTAGACTTGAGACAGAACTTGGCTCTTTGGACAATCTAAGTGAGCTTTTCAGTACCAGGCTATGAAATCAGCCAACCATTCTCAGCCAGTGCAAGGAGACACGTTGCAGCAGCATTCAAATTGTTGAAAGTTGCTCACCATGTTTGTCTGCAGCACCATCCTCGTAGATGGCAGACACAACAATCTTTCCAATTGGAGAATCAATTCCTCCCTCGACTGCAAGGTCCAGTGATCCTTCCTGTGAAAAACACACCTCTAGTTCAGAAAAGGCTGTTAATTTTTGTCACTGACAGCAGCTCAGTCTTCCCTTCTTCCCAGTGAATGATGCTGTATATCAAATGCTTATATGAACCCTTTAAATATCAATCAAGCAACACAGCATTTACCTTTTTTATTCGTAACAGCCGTACATCTTTTCCCATAATTTGGTCTGGGGTAAACTGTGAAAGGATATAATGATTAATTATTTCCACTTTGGAAACACAAAACAATTAAGCTGATCAATGTAGTTTCTGGGGGGGAAAGGGACCTTTCCCTCCTCTACTATAGTGTTATAGGGAGATCAGAATCCCACATCACCTTTTCCTGCAAGATCTCTCCAGTTCAATATGACCAGAAAAGACAAATACACAAAGCAGAACAAGCAAAAATCTTACCCACTCCCAGCCCTCAAAATCAAGGATTTGGCTTTTTCCCCAGTGTATTTCATATTAAACAGTGAGGTATGTTGAAATTCTCTCCTTACCATTGAATATGGATCAAAATCTTCCACATACTTCTGGAAGCCCTGAGAATAAAATGATATTTAAATGCAAAACCAGCAAGTCACACACACGCTTAACACACAAACTCCATCTTATTTATTAGTGAGAAAATATGTAATTCTGCAAGCTTTGAAAGAAGAATGAAGGAAGACAGTAACTGGAGAAAAGCACAGAGAGACAGCAAAGAGTCCATCCTGACAGTCAGAAGACATTTCAAAACCTCATGACAGATCAATAATTCGAGTTGGTCATATCATGGAGCAGTTCTGAGGAAGAGTTTACCACTCTGTCAGCTCCACGGTTCATGTCTACTCCTGACAGAACAGAAACAAATCTTGAAAGCACCACAGGCAGTTATGTTCTGTCACACTCTTTGGAACAACATTTCTTGGGATTATCAACATGTTGGATGGTAACAGGTGGAAATGACTGGCTCCAATTCTCCTCTCACTAACACCACTCCACACTGTCTGGGTTTTAGGAGTCTTTTTCAGCCCCCTTCTCTCCTTCTCCATGTGGAGTTTCAGGGAGCTGGCTCCATACCACAAAGAAGTGCAGGACAACAATTTGTTGGACAATTTGCAGGACAACAGTATGATTTTTGTTTTCATATAGTTCTGTGGAGGACTTAAAAGTGTTGTAAGGGAATGTCTGAAATGCAGAAGCTAATACTGCAGTTATGCAGAGCAAGGTTTAAGCTCTGAGATGACCCACAAAAGTGGGTAATGCCTAACCATTTTCAGACCAAGCCTGCAGAAAAAAGCAGGAGTTACCTTTTCTCAAGGATGGGAGTTCCTGCCTCAGCAATCTGGAATGAATGCTGTTTGAGAGGCAGTTTCTTGAGGAGGATTAGTAGCTACTGGGTGAGACTGTATGGCCAATGCTGGGGATTTGAAACAGCTCTGCACTTAACCTGCATGCTAAAGTAAGGACTTCAAGACTTAAAAGGTCTTTACTGAGGCACCTAGCTGCCATTCTTGTGGCCTCAAGCTGCAATAAGCTGGTGATAGGGGAACACAGAACCACACAACCCTTTGCAGGGTTGTGGCAAGCCAATATTGATCAAGTTTGATATACTCATTATTGGCCTCTTTTCTACTGGATCCATTTGACAACAAAGTCTACTTCACTGTCAGACTCGGCAAAGCCTTTTTCCACTTGTAAAACCAAACACACAGCTTGAGATTCCTGTGGTATACTTAGGGGCTGGCTGTTAAATGGCAAAGGTGCAGTAGAAAATACTGGTGCCTCCTCTGCTGTACTCTTTATCACCTCTCTCAGTTGCCTAACTTTGATGTGACTATGAATGACCCTCTGATCTCACCCTTAACAGCACTGCCTTACATTGGGTTTGTTACACTGCATTACATTTTTTAACCAGATAAATGGGAATTTCATCACAGACATCAGCAAGGGTAGAATTTCATCCTGCAGGAAAAATGTCAATCAATCATTCATTAATTTACAAAGTGCATTAATATGACAAACCATTTAACTAAAACTATAAGAGAAATCTTTTACAATGATAGCTACCTAAACAATTAGTACTTTGAATAATTGAATTAGTACTGCCTTTTGGAATCATGGCTAAAGTAGATATCTATGGTGTTGGAGCAAACAATTTAGAGAAAAGAACTCCAACCTCAGCCAAGTCACAAAGTCATTATGTAATCTAAAGGGAGTCAGTGAACTCTTTGTTCCAGGTTGTCCTCATGAAAAACAGATGTTGCCCTTGAAGGAAGTCTTCCTGGGAACATAATATTTGAACAGAAAAAAACCCCAAAAATCTCCACAAAAACAAACACACAAAAAACAACCTGCAAGCAAAAGTCATAGAAACATAGAATATCCTGAGTTGAAAGGAACCCACAAGGATCACCAAGTCCAACTCCCAGCCCTGCACAGAGTCACACCATGTGCCTGAGGGCACCCTCAAACAATTCTTGGGCTCTGTCAGGCTGCTGCTGTGACCTCTGGAAGCCTCTTCCAGTGCCCAACCACCCTGTGGGTGAAAAACCTTTTCCTAATATTCAGTCTGGACTGTTGTCCCTTGGGTTCATATCACTGTGCAGAGACACGGTCTGGATCCAGAAATGTACCAATATCTCTAGGGCAGAAAGAAGCACTGAACTGTAATAAATCTTCCCTGAAATGGGCACCACAAATTCAGAGACCAGAGAGTACAGTCCATGTCCA
The DNA here is from genome assembly GCA_013396875.1 of Vireo altiloquus. Taxonomy (NCBI): domain Eukaryota; kingdom Metazoa; phylum Chordata; class Aves; order Passeriformes; family Vireonidae; genus Vireo; species Vireo altiloquus. The sequence continues at coordinate 269,647 of VZRF01008921.1, forward strand.
AGCAGGGACTACTGAACCAAGGAACACTGTGTGGAAAGCACAGCCCTAAGCCTACCCTCTCACCAGCCAGGACACTTCAGGTGAAAGAGTTAGGACCATTCAAATCCCTTCTTGACTTACAAAAACATTCACAGGACTGAGAATAAGTTGAAAATGGAACATTAAAATATTTGATTGCACTGAAACAACCCTCTGTTTAAACTTCCAGGCGAAACTTGAAGTCACTCTTTAAAGAAAATCAACCTTCAAAACACAAGCACTTATACCAGTGTTACTGCTTCACTGGTTTCTAAAAACAATAGTCAAGAGCAATTGAGACCTGGTTTAAATAACAACAACAAACCACAAACAAACAAATAAAACCCAAACAACAACAACAAGTAATTAAAAGACAAACTCATGACCAGATATAACAAAATTCTCAAAAAAACCACCTTTTCTGATAGCACAGCATTTACATACTCAGAACATACTGACATTCAGTTATTATTCAATAAATAATCTTGAAGTTGGATTTTCCTCAGTCAAACATAGTTGTCCCTTCTAGATCTAGATTGAAGCTGATCAAAAAAGAAAAAAATCATTATCAATGTTTTATCAGTTAAAAGCTCACTCTGGAAGCTTGCTACTGTGGGCCAACTTTTCATATAACATGTCAGTGTATCTAACTCAGCTTGCACTAACAAAGGGGTTTTGCACAGAAACTGGCATGTTGTACAGCAGCAGAGAAGTTTAGCATGAAGTTCACTTCTTCAAGGAGCCATCTACTGAACCACCAGCCAACCAAAGAGGAGGAGGTGAAAATGTCATCACTATGACAGAGGAAAGCAACAAACGTAAAAATGCAGCAAGAAAATCCTACACAATAGAGGAAGGCTGAATGAACAAGTGCTTTCCAGCACCAGTTCCTCTGATTTCCTACCAGTAACTATGTTATGATGATAGCTCTGTTTGTTAAACTAATAAAGTATTTTATTACTGAGAGCATTGCAGCTGGACAGGAAGAGAAACAAGGGAATCTTAGAAATATTAGTATCAGATCAGTTATCAATATTCAGCTATCTTAAAGGTTGCAATTAACCATGTAAGTAGCTACAGATGGCTCAGCCTGAAGGATTTATTCTCATTCTTCTTCTGCCTAGACTAGCACGAGCCACAGGCACACACTCAAAGCTTACAAACACTGGCAGTTCTCATGCACTAGGGCTGCCTTCATCCTCTGTTCCAGAAACTGAGCAACAGGATTGGAAAGGAAAGTCTTAAACCCATGATCAGTCAAACAAGAAGTACCACACAAAACACGGAAAATGTTATTTTACTTGTTTTTTGTTAGATCTAAATGATGAATTGTAAACCACCATCCTTTTAAACATCTCTTGTGGCTGCAAAAGAAAGAAAATTGCCAAACCAGGTATTAACTTTTTGCTGTAAATAAGTATCACCTACTCATAAATTATCTTACTGTTTATTTGGCTGTCCTAGGGACTTAATCACACTTGCATTTGTTAGTGCTTGTTCCTGTGTCATTTTAAAATGAGAGAACACACAGAACGAAATAGAACTGAATGCAAAATGGAAAGAATTCCAGAGAAATTACATAAATAATGCACATTTCCATACCACAAGATTTCTTAAAAATATTTTCCATGAGTGCTTTTAAAACTCATTTCTACAAAATAGTGCCTGGGTCTCTTACCCATGATATATTAAAAAAAAAATTGAAAAATACAACCAACTCTATACATTGGCAAACAGTAGACAATAATTTCCAAAATACTAGGAAGTCATGATAAATACATGTTTATGCATTTAACATTTGCTTTCCTACTACACATTTTCTATACTGAAGAGGTGAATTCCATTATTAAATGGATTTTATTTTACTATGTTTGGCTTCAAGGACTTTATTTCCATATTCATTCTGTTTTACTGTCACTTCCACTATTCTAGTGGAATACTAGAATATGTAGTTTGAAATACTTTAAAATACAGAATTATCTTCTTAGTCTACAAAAATTTTCAAAAATTAAATGGGCTAAACCCCCATACAATTATACAAAACACTACTGACACTTCCCCAGCTTCCACTCCAAACCTTGCAGCAAATCAGGTAATGTATTTGAGTGTCCTGAAACAAGAACAACTTTCTACAGGCAGAACTCTGGCATTTACCTTTTCAAGCTCAATTTGCTTTAAAACAAGTAAGTATGTATCAGTTTCACTGCTGATTCTCTCAGTGTCCTGTAGTACTACCTATAGTCCTACTCATTCTGGATTTAATGAAACATAGTTTGCTTTAATTAATATAGACTATGAGTTTTTGTCTCGGAGGGCTTACAGGCAAGCTTGGAAAGATTTCCCATAAATCTCTGTAGAACCTCTCCAAAAAAAAGAAAAAATTAAAAAAATAATTTTTTCAACACAGATTGTTTTGGTATAGCAATAACCAATGCTAACTGAAATTTCCAATTCTCACACATTTTGCACATGGTATCTAAGCACCTGTCTTGACTTCAGTCCTGCAGAATCAGGCTCCAAAGCTTGCAAATTAAAGCAAAGCTAAATATTTATTTTTCTCACTTTGGAAACTCTTTATTCAGCCACAAAGGAATGAGGGAGGAAAAATCTGTTGTAGCAGAAAGTGCACCAGAGACTTGTAAGTCACACAACAGGATGTTTGTGATAGATAGCAGAGGGGAGACTAATGTTCCTGGTGGTTTTGCTTCTATGAAAATCTCACTGCTAAATCATAACAATCCTCGTCTGTTCTCCGAGCCAAAATTTAATTTGCTTTGCCATGAGTGTATTCCAGTTCACTCTAGCACAGCTGATTTTGACTCAGAGCAGCCCTCAGTGTTCAAGGCCATGTTTAAGGTTTAAACATCTCCCATCATTTCCCTATCCATAAGTGAAAACAATTTCATTTTCATCAACTGTTAAAAGACCTGGTAATTCTGACCTGAATTTAGTTAACAAGATTACTTAAATTACAACAGAGACTATCTGGCCCAACTTCCAGGCAACAGGGGGATTTCACCCATTCCTTCATGTCTTTTTTATTCTTAAGTGCATGCTTTTTCATCTTCTTTACTGGTGAATTGCTCAAGTATAGGCCAACTGGATTAGCTGCTTGAATCAAATAAATCCATCAACCTCAGCTTCTATAGTTTGGCACTTAGGACAGTTAAATTCAGATAAAAACAAGGTAGAAAAAATTCTATGCATTATGTCAAATAAAGACATAAAAGCTGGAGTTACATAAGGTGTGTGAAATCTAGGAAGATAAGAAACCAGACAGCAAATGATTTGTTGTCTTTGGTGATACTCTTCTCCACTAAGAGAAGCTGAACTGGTCCTGTATCTCAACAATGAATTCAAACACAATCCCCCACAAAAACACACATAGCAACCAACCAAAATCCACTCCCCTCCTGCAAGAAATCTAATCACTTCTGGAGACAGGCAGGTGCTGTCTTGTTTGTTTTGTCACACACTGACCTTTTCTTTTTTTAACTAATGGAAGTAATCTCCCTCTTCAGTATCCATGCAAGTTGTGCTCCACACACCACTGTGACTTCATTGCAGTGAGGATGAATGAATTTGCTTTACTGCAGTAAGTCATCAGTGCAGGTAAGAGGTATCAGGTCTACCAAACCAATATACAGACTGATCTTTCTCACAAAGTCCTATCAGGATGCTGCTCCCACCGAAATTTTGCTCTTCCAACTAATATAAGGCAGTTTGGGAAGGAAGATAATTGAATCTAAAAGATTTTAGCAGGCTTGTGATTTGGAAAATGTGCATGCATGCATAACAAATCATAAGACATTTCCCTAGGGAGGGGGATCTGGTTGCCAGTTTCTTAAACTAATTGTATGAAGCCAGTAAAAAAAAAAAAAAGCTTTTTAAAATTTTTACCAAGATTGTTTGTTCACACATAAGGGTATTAGCAATTTTTCACATTTACAGGCACTTTTTCAAGAGCTAGATGATATTAACTGCAGATTATCACTTTGTTCATTCCTCCCCTAAGGAATTTCATATTGCTTAGAGATGTTAAAATACTGAACACAATCAAAATGAGAACTCCAACTGAAGGAAACAGCTCCACTGGAGGAATCTGAATTTATTTTTAGCTCATGTGCCTACCTTCTCTTAAGCAACTTATAAAAACTGCTTCCAATTATCATTTGATTCATTTATAATGTAGAAGCTTTAAAATGAATCTGGCTGTGGAAAAAGTGGTTACTAAATATCACTTGAATTTGTTCAAAGTGTAACTGGGGAAAATAAAGGAACAAGAGTATCTAAATTATTAAAGCAAAAAATGACAAAGAAATCCATCGTGTTTTAATGAAACTCAGCTAGGAATATTGTGCACATAATTTATTGTCAGAAATAGCTTTTAACTTAATAAATGCAATGCAAATTTAATGGCTTTTCTGTCACTTACTGTCTTGCAAATGCATATATACACGTGTCCACACATGTGCATTCAACAAGCACAGAACTCTGATGCTAACAGCATAAGCCACAGCAAACCTCAAGAATAAAAGCTCCCAATTGGTCCACCAGCTATTTTAGGAGAATTTCAAGGGCTGGCAGCTGGGAATTATCACCTGTCTGAGCAATAGTTCTCTTTTTAAGTTCAGTAAGATGTGGCTCACCTTTGCTCATATACTAAAATCCTCAATTTTGCTACATGGTTGGTCCTAAAATGTTTAGCCTCTGATTTTTTTCTTCACTTGCATTTGAAACAGAAATGGAAAAGGAATTAAAAAAAGAAGCTGATTGTGAGTGAACTTTGCAGTAATACTGCATGACCACTATATTGGAGTCTGATATAAGAACACATATACTTTCCCCTGAAAATGAAAAGATACATATAAATGATATATATATAGCTATGATAAATTATATAATGAGGCACATATATTCAATTACATTAATGAGTGTTTACAAAGCAAAAACGCAGTTGACTTAATTTTTATTATTTCATTTCAATAAAACCCAGCACGTGAATAAATGAAAAATAAGATGTACAAATTCTAGTGCTTTACACTGTTCTAGAATTATGCACCATTCTACAAAAATTGTCACTAAAAGTGGCTTTTCACCATGGAAAAAAGTGGAAAAACACTGTTTGGTACTTACTATTAGTGACTGCTTGAAAATATACAGGAATTTTAGTTAGCAGGAAATGGGACAAAGATTGATTCTTTGAGGACATCTCAAAGAACAGTGTTAAAAACCCCCAAAGCACTGGAGCACTCAGAAAAAGAACATTAAAAAGCTTACCAGGGCCTCTGATCTGATTGTTGGCCTGACCACGAAGTTTGGGTCAGGATGCAGCATGACTGGTTTAGAGACTATTGGTACCCCTGGATGACGTTGGGTAGGTGGACTTGGAGCAAGTTGCTATGGAGTTAATTTAAGAAAATTACTGTTCACAACATAATTTGTGCAAATCCATCTTTTCACCAAGACTCCTCAATTCAAATGGTTTATCATAATGAATTTAATGACACTAACACAAAGAAGAGCTGGCAGAATTATTTTAACTAAGGCTTACAAAGTCAGCAAACCAAAACAGAGTTTCTCTTATATCCAAGTAGTAGCTTTTCCCCTAAATTCTGGTTTCACCAGTAAGATTATGGAAAAATCTCAGTCCTGCTTTTGGCATTTTTCCCATGAGGGCAACAAACTCAATGAGAAGTTACAGGAAAAAAAAAACCAAACCTGCTAAAGTTGAGTGTAAGAACAGAGTGAACCCAAAATAAGATTTTCATTAATCCATGGCTAAATAAATCTTTTAAGGTGAAATTTGGCTGGGCTGCAACAAAGAACTTTCCATAAAGATTTTCAAGTTAAATTATCTTGATTTAACAGCAAGAGTTTGTTAGGTAAATTCAGTGCCCTTGCACTCCACAAAGTACAGATTCCCAGAGGCATCTGTGACCTAATCATCCAGCACATCCTAGCCCAATCCTACGCTTCTCACTCAGCCAAAACTCTCACTGACTTGAAGCACAGCTTTATTCAAAAAATAGTTCAAAACTGAGCCCTGTGGGTTAAGTTTCTGACTTAACCCCAGCAGCTCTTGGGACACTTTTCTCAATGTTTCTCATAGGAAATGTGATGTATTCCAGATATCATTCTTATGGTACAAGCTGTATCCTCTGAAATTATTTATTTGCTTCCAGCATATGGGTTAAGCCACTTTGGGGGTTTGGTTTTCTGTTTGGTTTATTTTGTGCATGTGTGTGTGTGTAGTTTTTTTTTCCCCTGTGGGTTTTTTTTTTTTTTTCCGTTTTCCTAAGTAATTTTTTAAAAAGTTTGAATCAGGTATTTGAAAGTCCCTGTGGATATCCCTCAACTAATGATGTTCCACACTGCAAAATACATTGTATCATTAAACTTCACCAACTTAGAAAAATCGACAGATTCACAGATACCAACTTAAAGATGTGCTGGAACTGGATCCTGGAGCTGCATAATTTAGCAATAGACTTTTCTGGAGTGCACAGTGGAGAAACCCAACATGTGACCATTCCAACTCAAAATCAGTGCAGAGAGATATCAAACAAATGGTGGTGGTTTCGTCTGAGGACGAAACTTGCTTCTTAGCACCCATTGTATTTAAAAGATAGACTGAACCTAGAAATTTGTGCCTTGACAGAAGAACAAAGGAGGTGCTCTGTGACGTGCAGACACTCACAGCATGCACATACAGACTGTATTTTGCTAAGCTGTTGAAATATTAAATCCTTGGACCATTGGGAGTCGCTTTCAGCACAGCAATGCATCCCCACACATCATTCCACGCGCTGAATTTTAAACAAATCAGCCACACAGAGTGAAAAACCTTGACACCTCCTTGCCATGAGCACTACAAGGGAAATTCATGAAGCTAGAGCCAGGACATACCAGAGGGGTGCTGGACACCGAGGACGCCTTGCCGACGTGGGAGGTGTTTCTTACAACCTAAACAGCAACACACTTAGTGCTGGGTTCATACAAAGTGTAAAGCTAATAATAATTTTTTTTTTCAGAAACAATTTACACCAGATATTTTAATAGCTAGTTCTCAAGAACGTCTCCGACAGGATTTTATTCCTTTTGTAAGGTTTTGTTCGAGCTTAATTGGAAATTAAATAACCTGGGTTAAAACCAAAAATATAGCAGTGTAGAGAAGATTTACCAGCTTGAGTAACATTAGAAAAATTAACTTATGATATAACTACAGTTGTCTTATTTTTTGGCTTTGGCAGGCATAAACACATCTTTAATTCACACAGTCACAAAAATGCACTGCTTTTGCTTATCTGTGGGGTTAAAACTCACTTTGTAAAAGGTAGCAAGGATAAATTATCAAGCTTTGGAATTTTTTTTCATTTTTGAAACCACATCAGAAATACTGAATTATCTACTTATAAACCAAGCAGCTTTGGCTTAGAATTAATTTTATGAAGAGTCTAGTTATTTCCTCATATACACTAATTATATTCCGTGAAAACTGACATTCATTTTAAAGGCTAGGTTATTCATTGTTACCTAAAACATTTCTCTTAATTATTAATTTCTTTTCTCTAACATACCTAGCAGTGACAAACTGCCAGAAACACACACTGGAATATATTAATTTGGGGTCAGATCAGTATGGCAGTACTCCTTCTATCTGAGTATTTTCAATTATCTTTAGAAGAGTGTATTTCTCCTCTCAACACCAGTATTGTGTACAGTTGGTTCATTTCACATCGAAACCTGCTATCCAGGTTATTTATTTAATGATATTTAATATTAATATTTAATGATATTTCCATTTCAGTGGACCTAGCTCATTCTTAGCACTTCAAATGTATAAACCACACAGATCAAGCACTGACAGAGGTCCACATAAGTTTACAAGAGATTCATGGATCACATGAAGGCAATTCTTCACAGAGAGAGATTCTACCAGTTTCCACCAAAAAGTGATAAATTTTCATATCCTTCCCCACCCCAAGGAGAATCAGGCAAACACAAAAGCTATTTAGTAAACATGCAAACCACCCAAAACCCAACAATGCAACCCATGCAGGAAACTGTAGTGACTGTATGGGATCCTCTTCTGCTACTTGAAACAAGAATCTTTTGCCAAAAGAACAAGTACATGATTCTCAATAGAGTGCTTAGCAAAGAGAATTATGATGAACCAGCTGCCGTTTCTTTCCTAAAGCGAGATCTGGCACAATATTTCTTATATTTGACACTCTTTTGGACTTAGATTGCAAGTCAAACCAGGTTACCAGCTCTTGCTCTTTTCTTTTACGGTTTTGACCTTTTAAAAATTTGAGCTTCTGACTTTGAGCCAATTTTCTTCATCCACGCTTCTCACCTAACAAACCAATTTGATGACACATTTAAAGCACGTTCACAAGTCATTTTCACTACAGGGATACTTTTCTCAAATTTAACAATGTATTAAATCTGCTGCCTGCCATTGCATTACTTTTTTTTAAGTCTTTAATCACTCAAGTCCAAATAATCTTTTTTTTTTTTTAAACTGATAGATTCTGCCTAGGACGTGTGCAGGCGATGGGGTCGCAATGCACGTAGGGAGGAGATGATTTACTCCAGACTGCAATCATGAAAAGAAATGAAGAAACCACCTAATTTTCTCTTTTAACAAGGGGCAGAAGGGTGGATGAGGGGGGCAGAAGGTGATGGATCAGGGCAGGGAGGCAGGCAGGGGAAGGCGATGGAGTTGCAATGTGCGTAGGCAGGAGATGATTTACTCCGGACTGCAATCACCACCGAAAGGAAATTAAGAAGCCACCTAATTCCCTCTGTTAACAAGGGACAGAAGGGTGGATCCAGAGGACAGAAGATGATGGATCAGGGCAGGGAGGCAGGCAGGGGAAGGGCAGAGGGGCACACACCAGGCAGATGCCGAGGTCACCTGGGCAGATGGCGTTACCGACAGGGCCGCACCGCGTGGGACACTCGCGGCGGGCAGAGGATGAGCTGGTGCTGCTGGGGTAACCACGGGTGGTGGAGGTGGAGGAGGTGGCACACGTTGCTTGGGTCCATCTACTTCATCTAAGTTGATATCGTCCAGATCCGTGGTGTGCAGCTGCAGGCCGCCGGCGAAGCGCCGCATGGAGCAGGCCGAGGGGGAGGCCGAAGGGCGCCCGCCCGACAGCTGTGTGGGCCAAAGAGAGATGTGCCTCAGCCCTTCTGCCCACCACAGCCCCCAGGAGACTCTGCCAGGCCTACAGCACCGAGCTGTGTGGGCCAAAGAGAAATGTGCCTCAGCCCTTCTGCCCACCACAGCCCCTGAGAGACTCACTGCCAGCCCTACAGCACCGAGCTGTGCAGGTCAGAACAGAAATGTGCCTCAGCCCTTCTGCCCACCACAGCCCCCAGGACACTCACTGCCAGCCCTACAGCACCGAGCTGTGCTTGGCCAGAACAGAAATGTGCCTCAGCCCTTCTGCCCACCACAGCCCCCAGGACACTCACTGCCAGCCCTACAGCACCGAGCTGTGCTTGGCCAGAACAGAAATGTGCCTCAGCCCTTCTGCCCACCACAGCCCCCACAAGACTCACGGCCAGCCCTACAGCACGTTCTCCCAACAATTCTCCCACTCAGAATATACACAAACAGTTTCCCTGAAAGCCTTCCCAAAAGCGCTCCTTGGGATTCTAGTTTAAAAGTGGGAGTGGTGGGACACTAGCCTTGGCTGGTGGGGTAAGGGAGGTGACAAAGGAAACCCCACAAAACCCCAACAGCATGAAGCCTTCAGAAGGCAAAAATCACAGGGCAAATCAAGATAATACAACTCATGGCCCTCTGGCTCTTAGAAATCAAAAATTACTCCTTGCAAAGGTGATTACTTGAAGGAAAATAATCAGACAGGCCCTGAAATTCCACGCCATTAAAACGGGAAAGGGGTAAAGTCGTGTAAACATAACCACACATTAGTACAAGAAAGGAAACTAAGGTTAGGCAGCTATCAAAACAAAAATACAGCGTGCCCTGAAATTCAGATCCTCAAGGGGTTTGAGACTTTATAATTTACGTTAATCCACGCCAGATCTAATGAGGGGCTAAACAACTCCAGAGTTTGAACATAATGAGCCACTCATCCAAAAAAAAAAATAAGATGTGGGTGAAGGAGTCTACATATGATGCCAGAGTTGCTAACATTCCTTTTACCAGTGATCAAACTGGAGTATTTGAGAAAATTCAGTCATTTTGCTATTTTGTAGACTCAGCTAAGGAAACATTATATGGATAAGAGGTCTGACAGACACATTCATCTTACTCTATTATGGCAACACTTCCCTCAAGTGGATAACAGTTTTCACATTCTTCTTATCTAACACGCTCATCCCTTTGTACTGAAAAAATAGCTATTTCATTAGCAGAGGCTGAGAGATCTTACCTGCTCTTGTTCCCAAGAAACAGTTCAAGCCTGTAGCACCTGAATATTGTTCAGCTGCCTTTTCCCCTAAGAAGCCCTCATGAGTTTTACATGTTTTAAATGCTTGTGCAGGTTTGTAGGAAAATTGTAATTGAGGACTTATACATAATGTAATGGAAGTATTGATGGAGCAAATAGAACACAGAGTGGCTGTCTTAAATCCAGGTAGAGCTCTGAAAATACAGCAGTGTTTGTAATCTCTTATGTTCCTTCTTACTTTACAAAGTAAGGGGGACAAAGTTCAAGCAGAACACAAGCTGCCAAGTTTGGATAGTGAGAGAAAAACTCTGCATAATCATTCCACTGAAGACCTGTGCTGAAAAACCACATGGATCTGAGCATAGGGCCATGAAGAACAAAAGATCAGCTGCTTTCTCCAGAGCTGCTCCATGTTGTCCTGAAGGAAAATCATGCGAGAGTGCTCCCCAAGGTCCCTTTTGTGGTTGCAGTTTCTCGGGGATCCCACGGGAGCTCAGCAGATTGCAGTGTTCCTCTTGAAAGAGGCTTTCCTTGGAGGACAGCCAGAGCAGCAGGATGGTGGGAAAGCCTCACTCCACATCTAGAACCATCAGGCTCTAAGGAACAATCACTCTCTGCAGCTCCCCTGATTAAAGTGGACAACAAAGCACAAGCCCAAATCCTATTCCTTGTGAGTTTTGTATCTTTTTGTGGTTTTCTTAACCCATTCCTTTCTTTCGTGCAATACAAGGAACCTTCCAAGAGCTCACCATCAATAATGATCTTATTTTCATAGGATACTAATGAATATAGGTGAGTCCAGGTTTTGTTATTGGTGGCATATCCCACTTAGCCCAAACAGTTCGTGGAACAATAAAACTGTTAACTTCGTGGTAATAATATACTTTAAAAGGTTAAAATACAGACAGTTCATTAAAACAATGTTTAAATCTTCATAAAATATAGGAACAGCAAATTCTATAGACTGTAAATCATCAATTACTGACATTTTTCCCCCCTTCTTATAAAGAAGGCTGAGGGGGAAAGACAAAGACATATCTTTCCATGGGTAAAACCTGTTGCATTTAGGAGACAGCTTTCAGTTATTTAGAGATCATGCAATATACAGAAAAGCCAGAATTTTACCTCAGGAGATTCATTCTCCACAGAGGAAATCTGCTCTAATCGTGTTTGACAAAGTCTTTCCACCCAGTGCTGCACCTTTTCTGACTCCTCCAGGTCTTCTCGTTCTGTCTCAGACACCTTGACCATAACATTGGTGCATTAGAAAAGCTTATGGGTATGGTCACAGTACAAATAGGCTTCAAAATTTGAAATGTCACTAATAACAGTTTAGAAAATAAAAATGCTTTTAAGGAGAATTTCCTATTTTGCTGTTTTTCATTAAATTCATCACTACACATGGACACTCATTAACTGCATAGCTATCCTCGTTTGGGCATAAGCTGATTAGAAACAAACAAATATGGAAACAGAGTTTTGCAGTGAAACAGCTTTTAAAATTTCATTTTCTTTGACATAATTAAACAAGTGTCCTGCTAAAATAATTCCACTAAAAATCCACCTAATTTTCTTTCAATATAGTTTTGCATTTGATAGACCACAACATACCTCTTGCACAAGACGATTTATTTTCAGTTGTTTTTCTCTCTCCAGCATTCCTTCTTTCTCTTTGGCAAGTTTTTGCTCAAACTCCATTTCCTTTTTATTCTTCTTCTGTTCACAAAAGCTATCACTTTTTGACTTCTTTCGTTCTTTCCCTTTCTGGGAAGGTTTTTCAACAAAAATTTTTACATCAGCTAAAAACACCACAAACTTCAATTTTCATACATGAGTGCCTGCCTTGAAAATTTAATTACAGTCTATGCAAGTATGAGGATGGTCTTTTAAAAGAAAATCCAAAATCCATTTACCCAGCAATTTCCATCTAATTCAAACTTTTTTGGAGGCCTTGTGCCCACTAAGGTAAGTTGGATGAGATCAGAAAATTCAAATTTTTCATTCCTCTGCAAAGCTACAACTTTGGGGCACACAGGTTCACGACAAAACTTTGAATATTCAGACAGTTTTGGCTGGGTCTTCATTTGCCATCTCTCTGTTTTGGCATTTATACATATAAGACTGATTGCTTTCAGGTGACAGATGCTCATGTAGAGGTAGATGTGAATAGTCCGTGCATACAACAGCTTCATGCATACACCCTAAAATCAGCACTGCCTCCCCTAATAAAACTGAAATAAGGAATTGTAAAGGAAAGGTTTAGATCATGGAAAGGGCAGAAACTGAGTTGCTTCCAAGAAGGAACACTGCAGGACAAAGACCATGTAGCTCCTACAAGCACTGGATAAATACAGCATAAAGTGACTCTAAAATTTTAGATGTAGGATACAAACAAAGGTAAAAGCTACAGCTTTTGGAAGCCTCTGTTCCAGTTGTGTTAAAAACACACAGTGCTCCTTATTTCTACTTTAATGATGTCATGTTTCTGCTACCCTTTCACACTAGTACAGGTAGGATTTAATTCATGTTGGAAACGCCATGTCCTCCTTTTATTTATGAAAAAGTGAAACAGAGGAGCAGGTGGCCACTTATTGTCAATTACTGCCACTGCTGGAAAGGTTGTGCTACAGGTTTTTTTCATTTTCTTCTGCTTTTTTCATCATCATCAGCTATTGACTTTTCATGCTTTGAATTCCCAAAACCACCACGAACTGCTTCACATTAAATAGCATCATTTGTCTTACTTTCACCTCTTGCATGTTAATATTCATAACAAAGCCTTGGAAAACAGAAATGTTCCCTGGCAGTTACAAAAGCCAATTCTCCTGGTCAGGCAGTTAACTGGAACTTTGTACTCCTGAGTTCAGTGGGATGAGGTCTATTGCTTCATGGTTACGTGGTGGTGGTGCTGTAGGGAGGGGAGCAGGGGGAAAAGAAACCCCAAAAACATTGGAGATAAAGCTTAACTAAAAACCTAGCTTCTCACACTAATGTTTTAACATAAACTGTGGTGTATTTTATTCAGGAATAATTAGTTTTTACCTTAACAACAATTGCCAATATCATTCTCCAAAAAATTAGAAGATACACTTAGTACTGTCTACTAAATGCAACGCCAGGCAGGTCAACTTGCTTGGTACCAACATTTGAAGAATTACAGAATTCAAAGGCACACTAAGCAGTACACAAGCCAAAGTCTTCCAGAACACGAACATACATCTGACAGTCTTGGCTGCATTCACAGCACTCAGATACAACAGGATGATTCATCCTTTCCTCCAATTTTCCCCATAGATTCAGTTTACTTCCTATTATAGACATTTTTAGTACAGAGTGAAATTTTGTTTTTAAAACAAACAAAAAAGTCATTAGCAATAGGGAGTAGGGTGAAAATTCATCACTGCCAGATTTTAAAATATTTCTAAAAGCAAATGATTAAAAATACCTATTTTTAAGCTTCTGGTGCTCACTGTGTGGTAAAGTTCAACTAGAATTGTGTAAGATCTTCATTATTATATGGAGAGGTACTTGGACATTCTTTAAACTGTATTTGTCAGGAGCAATACAAAAGATTACCTCTTTGTGTGAAGACTCCATAACATGGACTTATAATTTTCATTATAAAAATCCTAACTGCCCTGGCTTTCACACAGGTTAGAGATCCATGATGATTTACAGTCAGTAGCAGTACAAAAAGGTATTGGAATGCACCATTTCCCCTAATGTCATTTAAGGGGAACAGGTATATCCTGGGCACACAAGGTTAAAGTAATAGTCCTAAACAGTGACACAAATACCTCATCTGTCAGAAACAATCCTGACCTCCTCTGAAACCTTGAGTTCTTGTCAGATACACACACAGCATCTTCACAGCACTTTCACCCCAGTTAGTTGCCAGAAAACCCACCAGCAAAGCACTCAACACAACAGCAACCCCCCTATAACATGGCTAACATACACTGCAAGAAACAAATAGAAGGAAGCAACAGCAAGTATAAAATATTGTTTGAAACTCTCCTAAACTGAAATTGCAATACTTCAGCAGCATCTCTGCAGACACAGAAGTATTCTATCAACTTAATGATTGTTAATTATTTTTCTCATATATACATGCCTAAAAGCCTCTTGCCTTTAGCACTGCTCCTACAGGGAGGTTTGCAAAGGTGTAACGATTTGATTTTTGTCTCTGTACTGTTTTTATATAAATATATATACATATGATTGTGAAGACTTCAGGAGAACATGAAGACATGCACTGCTCACCTGTAACAAACACCTGCTGCAAAGTATTGTTAAACAACTCCCTCTGCAGATGGCAGAACTCAATAGCCCAAAGGACAGAAAAGGACAAACTCCTAGACACGGGCATCCCAAAGGCATCTTAATTTGTGCACACACATTAAAAGAAGGAGCATTTGACTATAAAGAATGTTTACTAATTATAAGAAGAAAAACGAGGAATTCCAATTCAAACACACAGCAAACAAATTTACATTTCAAACTTTGTACCTTACGGATTGTGGGAAATTTTCCTTCATACCGATAAAACCATCCAAAAGCTACAAAAGGGAAAGGAAAAGTTGTTTTTTGAAGAAAAGCCAAGGACTGGTTCTTACTCAGATCAATTCATGCTGATATGTCTAACTGATTAAAATTTATTTGAAGGCACAACACCAGAGGTTTGCTATAACATGACAAATTCTTAGCCAAATTCTTGATAAATGGTTTTAGTACATTTAGTCATAAGTTTCCCTTATTTTAATGATATACATTTTATGTCAAACAAAGCAAATGCAACAAGTAATCTTCATACAGAACCACACAGGCATGTGTATTGCTAAGATTTTTATGGTCACACTCCTACTTTACAGTAGTTTTAGCAAGCCTTATGAAAATTAGGCAGGTATGCAAACTTGTTCAAGCTTGTGGCAGGACACTGGCTTTTGAGGAGACATGAAAAGTTCCATTTCCTAGGACCAAATATTTCAAGCCAAGTGCATAAACATTACAAAATATATTGCTAAGTAAAAACATACAAAAGAATATATTACCCTAACTTTATATAAGAAACACCGCTAACACAGAGCACTCAATATAGTCCACATTTTCTAAGGTTGTTAGATTTCATATCCAGGTATCTTTAGAATGCAATGGCAGCAGCAGTGTCAAAACCTTTCATCGTTTACCAAAGGACCACACAAATTTCCCCTAGGAAAATCAAATGGTCAGTTCAATGTCAAGACTGACTGTCAGGAGGAGGTGAGACACAGGAAGAATCAGAATCAGAATCAGGACAGGAAGTTAGTGCTGGGTGGCAAACCTGTTTGTCCTCCTTCGTGTTCCCTTCGTCCATTGCATCTGTTTCAAGTTGGTCATGTGCAACTCCCTTTAAATCTTCTAGAGAAACAAAGGAGGAAAGGAGTGAGGAGATAGAAGTGACAGTCTAAATGGAGGTTTCCATGAACAGAAAAAGAAAAAAACCATGTGTGACCAGAAGTTTCCATGAAATAAAAAAAATAGTTAGGGATGGGATGTTTTTCTACAAAATTGTTAAAGATAAAAAAGCCCTACTTAAATCAATCTCCAACCTCCTCCAATCCTGAGTAGCAGTTAGAATCTACATGTGGACAATTAGTCTGCTCTGTGATGAAGGGGAGCCTGCAGAGTTTGGTGGCTTTTTCTGTAACGGAACCACCAGCAGACTTCCCCAAAGTCACACACAAAATAATATAATAAAGTAACAATAGGTTAGGAATTGGCCCAGGTCTCCTATAAATTATGCAACAAGCACTTCCCTCGTTTTTCTTTGTACAATACAATTTTAGCACATTCTCCATATACAATTTGCAGCTTCCAATTTAGCTTCTTAACTGCCAACAAAGCTCCAATAAGTGAGAAAGCCAGCAGCATCCTGGGCTGCATCAAGAGCAGTGTGACCAGCAGGGCAAGGAGGGGATTCTGCCTCTCTACTCTGCTTCCAGGAGACCCCACCTGAGTGCTGCATCAGCTCTGGGGCTCCCACGGTAAGGGGGATGTGAACCTGCTGGAATGGGTCCAGCAGAGAGCCGTGAGGATGTTCAGAGGGCTGGAGAACTTCTCCTGTGAGGAAAGGCTGAGGGAGTTGGGGCCGTGCAGACTGGAGAAGGGAAGGCTGTGGGGAGACCTTAGAGCAGCCTTCCAGGGCTTAAAAGGGGCTACCAGGAAACTGAAAAGGAACCTTTTAAAAGCTCATGTAGTGACAGGATAAGGGAGAAATGTCTTTAAATTAAAAGAGGATAGATTTGGATTAGAGACTAGGAAGAAATTTACTGTGAGGCACTGGCACAGTTGCCCAGCGTAGGTGGTGGATGTTCCATCCCTGGCCAGGTTTGGATGGAGCTCTGAACAACCTGGTTTAGTGGAAGGTGTCCCCACCCATGGCAGGGAATTGGAATAAGGTGATCTTTAAGATACCTTCCAACCCAAACTGTGAAAAGGTTGACAGGCAAACACTGAACAGAAACAACCTGCAAAGCAATGCACCAAACCCCCAAGCTAAAGAGGTTGATGCTTCAGACAATTTCTTAGCAAGCTTCATTGTTTTTGCTTTTTCTGCTGCTGATGATTTTTAAAAACCACAACTATTTGAGTGGATGCAGATTTTGCGAGATAGGTACCTGTTAAATAAGAGTTATTGAATTAATTTATTGTACGCTTCCAGCCTTTTGAAAATAATCAATTCATAGCTAGCTTGGCTTGGACACCAAGCATTGATGTATTCCATATATCTCAGTGATGTGTCTGAGATAACAGGAGGCAAGCTGAGATCAATTACTTACTTTTGTGTTTGGAACGAGGGGCAGAGTGCACCTCTGCAGTTACAGTTTTTAGAGACTTGGGTGGTTCTTTAGGACCCCAGTCTTCTTCCCACTCCTTCTTAAATTTCTCTTCCTCTGCTGTTATCCTAGAGGAAACAAATGCAGTTAAACATTCTGAGTACCAAAACAACAGCATCAGTATCTATTCATTACCATTATGATTTTTCAGCATATTTGTTTTTTGTCTTTAATATAAAGCATAATAAACTGCTCCTTCCTCATAACCAAATTCCTTTCATCAATCTGTTTCATTTACTAAGCTATTAACATAATTTGAAAAATACAGTGTAACTGAGTAAGATATTATTATTTTATAAGGAGGCCAGTTATATAATTAATATTAAAGGCCAGTTATATAAAAACCTCCACAGATCCTAGGCCAAGAGTGATACACTACAGTACTGACTGTCACCTTAACTGAAGTAAAAAAAAACCACCTCTCACTTAGCAATTTTTCATTTTTACAACTGGAACTATTTATTAGAAAAACTGTCAGTGTTAACTAAAACACTGAGTGACAGAACATCTACCATGCATCTAAATCAGATGTCACAATGGTAAATTATACCTAAAAACTGTGTGTCTTCTTTTATATCTTAAATCCATTTTTATGATTGCCTCCTAAACACATAGTTCTAGGTTGCCATAAAAAGTGACTCTTCCCAAAAAGAATTAAATACTGTTGAAACACAAAACATATTAAATTTCTTATTCTAGGGAAACAAATAAAAAAAGAGATGAGAGAGGAATAGATAAGTAGAGACAGAGGAGGGGGGTGGTGCAGAGAGCATCACACTTCAGGAAAAGATCATGGCAAACAAGTAAAGTCCCAAGAAGGTACCTAGAATGGCACCATGATCAGAAAAAAAGGACATCCCAAACCAAAAACCAGCAAACACCCAAGCAGGTCATAGCAGAAGTGCTGAATGACCTAATAACATGTAGATTCATATATGCAGCCTGCAGTGATCCAAGATCTGTTCTTGACTATAGCTGGCCTTGAAATGATAATGTGGTGCCAAAATTTACCAGGTCTTTATCAGGTCATATATAGGATGCTATTTATACTTGGATTATCTTTTGTATCTCTAAATCAGCTAATGTAAATTGAAAAAATATTCACACAGAGTCAAAACACACTTAAATCTGCAGCTGAGCTCACTATTTAAATTTAGAGGCATTGTCAGGGAACAATGGACAGAATGTTTTCCCATTTCATTTTAATTAAAAAAGATTAGTGTTACAATGTAATTTGCAGTACACAGAGTTAGGGACCTCTGCCATTCAGGCACATTTGAAATTTTTTCAAATGTAAGATACCAAAATAGGATACAGTGACTTTATACAAAGAATTCCTGCAGAAAGGATTGTTAAAAGAAGGCAAGGCATGATCCTCACAAACCATTAATATAGAAAAATAATGTATTTCAGCCTGTCACAATTGCTCATGAAATCCCAGCTTTAAATTTCATCTTGTTTCCTCTATTACCATTCTCCCTCCTCCTTACCCAGGAGATTGACACTGACTTAACAGTTCGGATTGTGAAATGGAAAAGCTTAATAGTGCCTGAGCAACACTTGAAAATTATACAAGGAAGTATAAAGTTGTGCTAGACCTTACACTGAGCAACCCTGAAGGCATGAAAGCCCTCCCTGAGCAAGTAAAGATGCTCTTAGTGCAACAGAGCACGGCAGACATGCAGCATCCATTATAACAGACAGGCAATCCACATTTGGAGAACAGCATCATCCCTCACCTGTGCTGGCCTGCTGTTATAGCTTTTGGCTATTGCAGGAATTTCTGCAGTAGGCCACAATAAAAACCAGAATGTTATCAACTCCCTGGTATCAGAAAAGGGAAATGTGTAAGAATTCACCCAGGTGCTGCAGCAGAGCCCACAGCAGGACTGCCACAAGATTCTTCTCCTGTGACATCTGGGGAATGTGTTTCCTTTTGTACCTTAGAAATTCACCTTAGAAATTTTAACTTTTTCAATCAGAAAATTTTACCTAATCCAGGTACATCAAGAGGGACTCAAGTGAATTAAATGAATTAACACTCCCTTAACATGTCAAAGTGGCAAAGCTAAAGACCTGAGGGTCAATCTTAGCCCTGAAAGGCTGAATCAAAACAGGTATTATTGTACAACTCCAATTTTCATGCAATTTCCCTGCATCATTTAGAAGGGAAGTTAATTACTGTGATAACAACTGGTTCATTAAAAACTTCCAAATGTAAAACAGTGCTTAAGTTACAAATATAGTACTGATTTGTTTCTTAGCCTACTAATTTTTTTCTGTTAGAATTAAATGTATTGTTTCAGTGACAGCAGAGCTAGTAAGTTCTGGGACACAGAACCTCCTTAATCTTAAGTTGGTATTTCTATTAATAACTTATTTTTAAAAGAAGTGCTCAACTTCGACTTCACATTGAATTTATTCTTGCCATAATCCTCACATTTTCCAGGTGCTGATTTTCAGATCAGTTTCTTATTCTTTATCTGTGTTGTACTTACTGATATGTATTGGATCCCACATTTAGCTGAATGAAAGTACTAGACAATCTCATTTGAAAGAAGCATGCAGAATGTTTTCAGGCAGATCTAACACACAAGCACCCTTTTCCCTTTTCCAGGTGCACACTGCCTGGGTAAGGTTTTTACTCACTGCTCTATTTCTCGGCGATATCTCTCTTCTTCCTCTGCAGCCTTCTGGGAAATCTCCAGCTTTCTTCTACAATAAGAGGAATTAGGACACCGTGATAAAAATAGTATTTTCTGAGAAAGAACCTGAACAAAGTGTGTGTGCATAGAATTAGTAACAGATATAGAGAGTAAATACATATGTATTTAGGGGGATAATGCTCCATTTTAAAAGTCATCTTTAAGGTACCAAGGGTATCATAGGTATGGTTTCAAAGGAACCCTGAGGACATTCCTGATCACCCAGATACCAAGGGCATATCATCTACTTAATTTTTTAAGTCACTACTTCCTTCTGAGTAAGGTCCATAGTGTGTTTTTGTACAAGTATAAAAGTTCCAACAGTCCTGCTGAAAAAAAAGGATGAATGGATAGCATCAGGAAAATAATGAATATCACACTGAATCATTGGGGTATGAGAGTCAGGAGCAGAGTGACTCTTCTACTCAAGATGCCTTTGACTGATGTCAGCTTTGAAAGCCCAGAACATCAAGAGCAACATAGGACAAACATTTTATGAACAGAGACTCTGCAACAGCAAAATAAAGTTAATCTGAGAATCTTCTCACTTCTGTGAGAAGCATCACAGAAATAATTATGTGGTCCTGTCTTCTGTGCCCTCTCCAAATCCAAGCTAAACTTTTCAGACTGTCCTGTAGAGAGTTCTTACAATCTCTCTTTCTCTTGCTGCTCTTTGAGGATTTTGTTGGTCTCCAGCGCAAGCCTCTTCTGATGCATTAGCTCCTGGCGCTCCTGCTCACGGAGCCGTGCTTCTCTTGTCCTTTCTTCTTCAGTCATGAACAGCTCCTTTCCCTGCAACCAAAACCACCACCCCAATCAGTTGTGAAAATATCTCATGAGTGCAGTTTTCTCATGAACTTCCTACTTCAGGAAATAATTCAAACCCAGCTACATAGTGGCACATCTACCATTTCCTTACATTGCTCTTCCAGAGGAACACACCCTGAAAGGCCCTCATAGATCTGACCACTCACTCCAAGGAGATATTCTACTTTCAGCCTCAAAGCTATTATGTGCTAACCACCTTAGAAGAGGATTGCAGCTACTGAAGTCAGCAACACCACTGTAGGGGTCATGCCAAATACATGCTCGGTGTGTCACCCAGAAAAAACTTCACATCACACTTCACATCTCACTGAGCAATGAAATGCCAGAGAACAGAACACTGACTGCTTCCCAGTGAGAAGACAACCACACAGTTACTGTGTTTTAATGCTGTAATGCCTGGTTGCCGCAGAAATGTGTCATCATTCAGGGAACCCAAACACAGGGAATGTACATCCCCAAAACACCATACAGTTTATGTATTTCAGTTGGTTTTGTTCCTCTTTCATTTGCTTTACAATTAAGACACCAGCCCTACTTTCTATTCAAGAAAGATATTTCCATAGTGCTCTAAGTAGAACCTTTTAATAGCATTAATCTAATTTTCATTTCTGAAATTAAAATCCCATGTTAATTAGGAAGGTAGGATTTTTCGTGTCTCTAAAGCACAAAGTAGACAGCTGGAACAAAACCAGGCACTGAGGAATGCCTTTGCACCCTGATAGGGAAACTGTTTCCTTTTGCTCTCTGTTCTCCAGACAAAGATATGTATTGAGGAAAGACCTGCAAGGTGAAGGAGTGAGGAACAGAAGAGTTCCACAGCAATAATTTGTCGTTTTAAGGATACCACCCCAGTGAGGCATGCTGAGGTAGATCTCGTATTTTTAACAGTTGTTAACATAACTGGGAGTTGAACCTAAGTCCTTAGGATGTTGAGCTTAATCAACAAGCCCAGAGAATTTGTTTAAACAATGTCTACAATGCCTTTGAACAACTTCATCTTTTGTTACCGTAAGACTAGATCAAATAAACCATTAATTCCTTAATGTAGCTACACAGCATACAAGAGCCTCTAGGAAGTAGCTGAAGTGACTTATTAAAGCTTTTTTTTTTCTCTATCTAAGTTAGTTGCAAGGCAATTAGAAAACTCAGTCTTCGATTAGTCTATGGAACTTGATTACCCTCTTGTGTATAACTACACATTTTGCTCTAAGAAGCATTAAAGCAGTAAAAGCATTAAAACATTTATTGAAAGGCACACTGAAGAGGGAAGATTTAATGAATTTCAGCTGGTTTTAGATTAGGCCCCAAAGGCCTATAGTTCTGTTGCACAAAACAGTGAGAATGAAAAATTGAGCAATTTCCAGTGTGTCAATACACTAATGAGATCAGATAAACAGTTACAAAAGAAACTAATTTTGAATAGGACTAATCCATCAGATATTCAGGATTAAAAATTATTTCTCTACAATCCAATTCACTTTTCATGTTTCAGCGAAAGCAGTTATCTATTAGAACAGAAGCTCTCAAACATGAGAAACCATTAAATAAAATTAATTTGCACTCCTTGTCAAGGGAATGGTTTTGCATTGGCCCACAATCATGTTATATTTGAGAATACTTTGTGTAGTATGAAATAATCACATGCCACTCAAAACTGTCCTAGTTTGACACAGGTATAGATCTTATAAAGAAATTCAGCTTTTGTTTTTATCCATTTATTTTTACCATTTATTTGCCCACATAGTAATTTTCACAAATGTTCTGCTTTTACAAACATACTACTTACAGCACCTGCTACCACAGAGATAGTCAAAGTACGACTGCTCTTGAGCACTCTGACAGCCTGCAAAGCAAAACAAAACCAGAATCAGTGTGAATGAAGGGATAAAAGGCCAGGATATGTTGAATGAAAAATGCTGGTTGCCAAGGCTGGAATTTCCAGAACTAAACAGGGTGGTAGGTGTGCAAATCTCCAAATCCCCACGTTGAATACACAACCCCTTGGGTTGGTAACCAGGATCAAAACATACTTTTTGTGGACAGGGAAACAGCACAGACGTTTAGCAAACAGAGAATTAAGACTTGACTTCACCTCTTTATGATCCACATTAGAGAAGTCCACACCATTCACCTCCACAATCTGATCCCCAACCTAAAGAAATTAATGCAGATTTCAGTACAGGTGCTAAGTTAACACACACATCAAATGAAAACAGAAGGAGATGTGCTCTCTACACCCTTCATACAGCAACCTTGGGTACCAGCAGAGCACAAGGGGAACAGACTGGAAACTGGCCAGGCTTGCACATCCTCCTGCACTCAGATCTCCTACTGCCACTCCTTGGGATCCAATCCTGAGCTCAAAGGAATACTAGTCTGACCCAGGCCACTCATGTTCTTAAAATCTGAGGAAAACACCTTAACTTAAAATGTAACCACAAGGTATTTCTTTCCCTTGGGAAAAGCCCCCCAGCAAACAACAATACCAACACAGCTAGTGCTTTACAGAGATTCAGAGTCCCAGAAGTTGGGAATACAAACCAAGAATTCCTTGTAGCACCTACCTTGGAGGTGGCAAACTTACCTCTAAGCCAACCTCTGCTGAAAGGGAGCCTGGCTTAACATTGCTGATAAAAATGCCTGGTTTTTGTGTTGGACCACTGGAAATACTGGAAATGCAGAAAATCCCAAACATTAATAGGATAATATTTACAGAATAATACAGTGTAATACAGTGAGCAGTTTTAGTTGTTTTCTTGTAATTTGTTTTTGATTAAAGAATATTTATGCTATTAGCCAACTCTGAAACAAACACCAAAACTTGCCAGTACACAAGGTTTATCATCCTATTTTTCTATTCTTTACACCACAAAACTGGTTTTAAAGAAAAAGCTAAAATAAAAATAGCCAGGCTTCTGTATTTTGCCTTACATGCAGAAACTTATATGGATGCTGACCTACACTGTCTAAAGGACCAGGACACTAATGATATTTGAAAGTAAGAAAGTAACACAATGAAGAATTACTAATTATTCACTGAACTGGAAGATACTGTATGTATAAAACAAAGTTATTTTGTTAGAATTATTAAATAGAAGCAAGAAGGATGTTTCATCCAGAGGCCAACATCTAGCTCAGGAACTTTAAGCTGCCATCTAAGCTGGGCCCAAACACAGAAACTACTTTTGTAGGTTCTATATCCAACAAGTGATGTTGACTGACCCCTCCAGGTTTGTAAATATTTTTTTAAAACCTTTACATCCTCGAAATTACATGAGAGAAAAATCCTGATAATTTCAAGTATATATTTCTATATAGATAAGAAATCCTAAAACATCCCTTCTACTCCAAAATCTCCATAAGTATTGCAAGGATAGGAGCCCAAGAATCCCAGAATCATATTTCTAAAAACTCTTGCAAATTTAACATTAATTTTAGGAACTGGATGTAGCTTTGTGATGGTGTTTTAGTTCTGAACAGGGTCACAGAAAGCACTCTAAGTGCAGGGAGTGAACCTGACAGTGGATAGTGCTGGAATTTGCTACATCACCGAGCAGCATTTTTAAGTATTTAAAAATGTATAAGCATTCAGAAGATCCAATTCCATCCCAACTTGTACTAGGGCACTTTCAGTCTGCTCTTACTTTTAAATTTAAAAGTTTTTTTCATTATAACTGAACTTTTAACATGGGTACTTATGCTTTGCCTAAAAATACATAACATGTGCCACAGATATCCTGCTGCTGCAGTTTGCCTTCCTGATTCAGCCTGGATTTTTATTTTCCTGACGTCGCATCAAAGAAGGATGGAGATAACTGCCTTGAGTGTCTCATTTAAAAAACAGTGACATCAAATAAAAAATGTGTACCCACCTGCATCCCATGCCCTTTGTACCAATCAAGCTAATGAAGACTTTCTTCTCTTTGCTGTCTCTCCCTCCAGAGGAAGCCAGCCCAGCAACACTGCCCTTTCCTTCCTGCAGAGGGATGGAACAACACTGCAGATGTTAATTCTGTCTTGAATTCGTATCAAGACAACTATAAAATTTCATGGAGCCAGGATGAATCCCAGCCAGCATCAAGATAAGATTCAAGATCCTATTCAAGGCTCTAAGGTCCTTTCCTGCTGGCAATGAATGTGGAGTTATTTCAGTGGAGCTGCACGGCTGAGGTGAAAGATTGAACTTACCTATTTGGAGAAGATTACTTAAATAGTCAAATTTTGTCTTCAGAAAAGGGTGAAGGAAAATTAGAGGAAAGTGATATGGAAAAATAATCATTTAGAGGTTCCCTGACAAAATGGCTGGAGAAACACATGATAAGGTTCACTATTTAACTAAGTCTTTCTTCCTGAGAGCAAAAGAACAGTAATTGTGGTATTTCTTTTCATTTCTGCAACCCTTAGAAGTCACTTGCATTCAAAGTTGTAATTCCTCCACTAATATGCCTAAAATTGGCCAAATAATCTGATAAAGGTTTATGAAGTAGAACTACAGCCTGGGAAGTTAATAAGCAAAGCAAGCAAAATTATATCAATTAATGAGTGAAAGCAATTTCATTTGTGTCCTGCCCTTTCCTTACCTAATAGCTCTACAATCATTTCATATCACAAAAGATGTTTCTCACAGAATACTTTCACCAAGATATTTCATTATGGTAATGCATACAGTAGCCTCTCTAAAAAGGTCAAAGTGTTTCAGGACCATTACAGATTCCCCAGAAGACATTTAACAATTGATCTCTTACCCCAGACTCTGACACAAATTGATCCACATATTGCCACTTAAGGGGTTCATCTGATGAACTGAAAGAAAAAAAAAAAATTAAAATAATGGGAAAAAATAATTGTCAATGTATTCCAGAAGCTACTTTGGAATGTGGCCTTCTATTCCTTATCCACAACTTTCTTTGGATATCATTCACATCTGGTTTATTTCCCAGGAATTTAAATAGAACATCAAACAGATGTACAATTATTTGGGCTACTAAAGGTTGAATATAAAATTTATAAAAGCCTCTCAAGTGAAACAATTTTAGGAAACTCTGAGAAAGATTGTAGAGCTAACCATAACTACTCGAGCACCTTACACAAATGTCTATGCAGAGCAACACCTCCTGTCATTAACATTTCTCAAACATTCCACTTAAAGACTCACAAAAATGGGAAGAGAAAAACAATTTTACATTTTTCTAAACTCTGAAGCCATCATCAAAGGCTACATACACAGAGAAACAGTGAAGCTCTCCATCATACTAGTGCATTGATAATTAACATTTTCAGATGTCCATGACAAATGAGGAAATAGAAATTGGTTCATTTAAGTAGGAAACTGGTATAAAATCAGATACATCAAACAAGACATTTGCCTGTTCATTACAAAGGATGTGACATTGTAATCAGCATTCACACATTTTCATCATTAAAAACAGATTCTTTGGATAGAAGAGGTTGTGTGAAAATGAATAATCGAGTTTGTTTTCAAATGAAAAGCCATTACCTTTTGACAGGTATCATGCCAATATCTGGGAAAAAAAAGAAAATTGTTAAGTTTCTACAGACCACAGCAATCTATCAATAGCAATCTTTGGTGACAGAGGTGATTTTTTGCGTTACTTACGTCTAACTTTTATGGACACGACTTTCTTTGTGCGAATGAGGTTTATGACTTCTTCATGCGTGCATGAGGAGATGGAATATCCATTAATGCGCACGATCTCATCTCCCACCTCACAGATGCAAGGGAGAAGAAAAAATAATTGGGAGTTAATGTTTTAAAACTTTTTTAAGATCAAATACAATCTGGCAGTAATTTGATACAAAGGTTAGATTATGTTGATACACAAATACTTTCTGAATTTCAGGTACTGTCCAGATCAGACTTACCTGTATTTGTTTTGAATTAATACCAAACACCAAAAGAGCAAATTAAGGGCCAAATAACAGTTTCATAAATACTTTCTACTATGTATCATATTTGTACTCCACCGATTACCTTAAACACAAGAGCCTGTGTTTTAAGACAAATAATTTTGGAGTTATTTCCTTCTTTTATACTTCAGCAGTTAAAGTTTGCTTTTACCATATGTGTTCTGAAATACCTTCTTAACTATTTTTGGTGTATAAAAACTAAACTTGGTCTTTTTTTCTTGCCTGATTCTGGATTAAGAAAATGCATTATTTTAATGGACTTTACCTCTCTGTCTTGGTTTGGGGACCACGCTGACATTTATCAGCAACCCAATGGCAGCACCCCAAAGACAATGCCTGGCAGTGTTCAATTTACCAGTGCAGAACAGACAGGGGGCTTTCAGCCACTTGTATAAAATTTCAAATCTTATTTATCAGAACACAAACAAAAAGTTTCCCTTCCTCTAATAAAAACCCAAATTTGATATGCTATGATGACTAGAGTAGAAATTTCCAAATTTCTATGAACTCTACGTAATGATCCTCTTATCCAGGTAGGCTGAGAAGGAATTAATGATGAACATTTCCCCCTTCATTTAGGGCAGTGACTTATTATATGCTTAAGATTACACTGAAAAATGCCAGGTGCTGGCTAGAGCACCACAAGCAAAGACTTTGACTTGATGTGAGCCACGTGATGTGGCTGTATGGAAATTAGTGCATGATTTCTTCCATTATCAATGCAGATCCATCCATTGAACTGCATGATATACAAATGAATACCAGAAAATTACCTTAACAAACCATCAAGAGTTTCATCTTATATCTCTCATCTCTGCAAGGACAAAGCCAAATACTTTGGCTTTACTACTCTCCAGTAGCATTTCCTCTGAAGTACCATGAATATTTTTAATGTAAAATGTATTTGATGAGACTTTTCTCATTAACATCAACAACATGGGATGGTAACACCAATTAGTTGGTGAAACTTTGTGTGTGTCCTCACACTTGTTTCTGGTTTTATGGTAGCATTATCCCTAGTTAATGATTGCCTAAAATGTTCCATTTAAAGACTCCAGCTCCCAAATTTCACTTTAGGCTTAAGGTTTCCATGCTGGTATCTGTGTGAAGCTGATTTCAAGTTTAAGCAAAGCTAAAGCAACTATTTTTATTAAAAAAAAATGGGTGGAATGCATTATCATGCTCATTAAAAAAAAATAAATCTACAATTACTTTGTTGATAGGTTCTGTGCTTTCATTTTATATGAGAGGAGTGAGTGGAACTGGAGGTAGGAATTCCTCAATATAGCCTGTAGCACACACAAACACTGGGTGACAAGGCATTAGGCATGCTGTCACCTTCTGCCTTTTTCCTCATGCAATAATGACCACTGAATCCATTGAATCTTCCTACTGTGATCTGTCCAATTGAAAAAAAAAAGGCAAAATCAAAAAACCAAAAACCCCAGCGATGTATCTCGTTTAGTTCTTTCACAAGTTTTTCTGATCTTCTGGGAAGTGTCTCATGCTCTGCAATACCACACAAAACATCAACAACATGTTCACTCTACCAGGTCCTGTGTCACCCTTTCCACTGAAGCTGAACATTTTTGTCTGACAAAACAGAGTCAGAAGGCTACAAAAGCAAAGCAAACTGTCCTGCAGAACAGAACTCACTGGCAGAGGCAAAACAGGACTGTGGTCCCTAGCCCCTGACCAGTGGGACATCCACTCCCTCTGCTGGGCATCCAAAAAAGTCTCATCCAGGGCAGCAGCCTGCACTCTCAAGGGCCTGACAGTTTTTATTCATGCCAGTCGGATTTTTCAAAATAATCTTTGCTAAGAGCCGAAACAGGTCAATAATGAAGGCTTTTAAACATACAACCTGTGGTAAAAATACAGAATCAGACAAGAAAAGCACATGGAGTCTGCAGTTTAGAGTTACACCCCTGATAGCTCTTGCTGTCACTAATTTAACCAACTTGTTCTAAAGGTTCAAAACCACATCCATCCACTCGATCCATTTTCTGCTGATTTTACACATGTGGTGGAAGGGGGGTGGGTTTTTGTTTGACTTTTGTTTAGTTCAAGATCCCTCCTTTACTCACATCTTCCACACCATGCAGACTGTGACAGACCATGGAGCCTGGGTTTGCACAAACCTGGCTCTCCAAAAAGGTGACCTAAAATCATTCTGTTATTGACTGCAGTGCCTTAAGGCACAGAATCCTCCCGTTTTAGGGCTGCACATGACAGAGCCATCATGGGGCTTCTGCAGCAGAACTGGTGCTGTCCTGAGGATGTCAGCACTCACTGAATCAAATCTGTTCTCATCTCCCCAAGAGGCACTTGCAAAATTACAAATGCATGCAAGAACATATTTCATTTTCCCCTCCAGTATGGGAATGAGCTTATCCCATACAGATATTTTAACACTCCTCTTTGCTAGACTGTCATCTAATTTTCAAAACTCAACACACTTCATTCACCCTAATGACATTTACATTGCTGACAGACAACAACAAGGGTGCTTTACAAATAGCCCAATCTAGGCTGAACTACAGGAGATGTATAGCTATGCAGCAAACTGCTTCTCTTTAGGATACTTGAGCAGCTTTTCCTGAACAAAGGTATCTAATGCTCAGGTAATTAATAGCTGTTTTCATGTATTTTGTTACTTTTGTAGTGGTATCACTGTATACCAACCTAATGAATCAGAGCTGAAGAGATAAAAGTCTGCGGGACTGAGTAGAACAGCAACAATTATTTTGGTATTATATCACAGTTTCCCCTTTCCCTATCAAACAGGGAGATGACAGACTTTTAGAAAAAAGATGCAAACCTAACTTTTCTCAAGTAAAATGCCTATTATTTGTAACTTTTAGCATGAGAAATATAATATTTAGTGCTTCTAGGAAACTGAAGGGGTTCATATAATAACATCAACTGTTTCAAATTTCCCATTTTGTATACTTCGTCCACTTTCATCATTCCCACCAATCTCTTTGTATTCAGCAGAATCCTCACACACAAGTATCAAAAAGCAGTGGTGGGGGGGAAGATGAAGTCCATTTCTTAATGGAAGGACAAAACACTTGTGCCTTTTAGAGAAACTGCAGTCAGAAATGGGTCAAGACTACAAGTGCCACAGAGAACCTTCATTATTATCTGGTCATTTTAATGTAACTTGGAAAGTACTTCAAGGAGAAATCATGCAATCTGAACTGGAAATTTTAAAAGCACCAAGATGTAAAACTGATGGTATAATAGAAAATCATTATACCTTTCTCAGACAGCATTTTTGGGATAGAAATGTGTAGAGATTTTGTTAAATAAAGCAGGTGGGTGAAATTTCAGAAGCAGTTGGCTTTACTGTGAGACAGCAATTTAGAACAATGGGCTGCCTGTCAGGTCTTGTTATTCAGTGAGGTTCAGAAAGTGCCTAGTACCACCTATTATTCAGGCACTTTAGGCTGAGCTTTAACACCACATATCACAAACAGAAGCCAGGCAGTTACAGGAGCTGCAAAGCACCACCTGCCCATATTAACTCATATCAACTAATCCTAACAAAATCACTGTCAAACGAACTTCGCCCTTATTGCACCTACTTTGTCTGCTGCACCCTACCCATGTTCTAAGCTGCAATAATATTTGTACACTCCAGCCCAAAGAGCTTTTACAATCTCACTCACTGACACCAACAGTGTCACCCCAATGACCTCAGGCACAGAAAGCCATGGGGCCTTTTTGTCAACTGAGAAACTAGGAAAACTGAGATCCTTATAGGAGCACAGCAGCTGGACACAACTCCTTACCCAGTGACTTGTCAAAATGTTAGTCTGAAACAAGCAGAGAAGCAGAGCTGCAACACAGTATTAAAATCTATGTACTAGCATGGAACTTTAAGTACTTTATTGATCAGCATCATTAGTGCCTTCCAATACTTTCCAGGAGGTATTTACAAAAGCCATATAAGTGGCTGGTCTCAGTCTTTTTCTCAAGTTTCTGTCAGTGGAGGAAGGAAGCAGATGGAATCTCTCCACTGAGCTAACCACAGCCCAGGAGCAACTCCCTTGCCTACACTTCCCAGAAGATGAGGAGTATGAACTTCTGTAGTGCAAATTCTGAGGGGGTGCCTCAATGTCCTCTTCTACTGGAAAATTCCACGCTTAAATTAGGCTGATAACACATTCAGCACAAGGTTTGTGCTGTCCTGTAACACCCTCTCAGTCCTAGCTACATACAGAATTTGTGGTTGTGTTCCAAGAAGTTGTTTCTAAAGCATCCAGGGAGCGAAGTGATGCACTGCAGAGCAGGCTGACAGTGGAACTAATTCAGTGGTGATTCTGAATGGGATATGTAGGTATGAATGCACAAACAGAAGGGCAAACAGAGAGGAACAGCTTCAGTTTTAGAAAGCTTTCAGCATGAGTGACACTAACGTGGAAGCTTAACTTCAGCTGCCTTGTTGACAGAGATTTATTCTTATTTTTTAATCTAAGAGATTTGTGAGATAATACTGAAGCATAGCCACAAAACATACTAGCTTAATTAAATGCTGAAATGAATCACACCAGTCTAATATATTGTGGACTAGTATTAAACATAATCCTTAGCCATCAATACTTTCAGCAAATATTCAGGCTTGACAAATTAAAAGTAGCCAGGCTTATTAGCTTTTCCACTCAAAAACTCAGACCTTTCATACACCTTATCAGATTCGAAAACTGATAGAAAGATGCAGACATTTGCCCCAGGAATTTCTCACTTGTCTTTTCACTAACAATGCCACATCCAAAAAGAAACCAAACACCCAAAACTTGATTAATGCAAATTGCATAAGTATTGTTTCTACATAATTATTTTTGCCAACATTATTGGCAAGCTCATGTATCTAAAATTCAATCACAGAAAGTGCAATTCTACGCAGTACAAAGGACACTGGGAATAGTCAAAAATATGTTCTTTCTTTTATTGCACAAACTGAAACCCCCACAATTTATACATGAAGTTCAAGTAAATGTTTTATTACATAAATTATATCTGTCCAAGGTGGAATTAACACTTTTAGTATTTATATGCTCTGTCCTACATTTAATCAGAACTTGGCAACTCAAAACACTCTTCCACAGTCTAGAGATCTTTCTTTCCATCTGCTTACATATAACTGTTGCTACTCATAAAGTAAAAGCAGTCTAGAAAAACCTTTAAATTTTAAAAATTATCATACTCCAAACAAAGAAAAGGTTTATACATCATTGAAAACAACAAAAGGAACTGTTTTAATGACTTGATTCACCACTGGTACAATGGTATTTACCATGGCATTGACTTATATATCTTAGGAATTCTACTCGAAGAGACAAAGAGCACCTTAGCAAAAGCAATTTCTAAATGTTAAAGAACAACACTTAGCACCTAACAGTCCATGAGTATCATTTTCTCACCTGAAGTCCAGCATTGTCTGCCTGTCCTCCTTTAACTAACTGGGAGATGAAGAGGCCACAGCTGAATTCCACTCCACCTCTTACACTTAATCCAAGCCCCTCAGGATTCAGACGATCCAATCTCACCTCTTTCAGCTTTCTGCAAAAAACAGAAAACACTTGAGTGTTCAGCTGCAAAACACCTTCTCTTGATGATGTTTCACATGAAAGCTAGACATTATTTTTCTCTTGTATAATTTAGGCATTCAAAGAAGGAAGCTGACTGAAGTTTGGATGGATGTGTAAGTTAACTAAAGCCATCAAGTTTATTCATATGAAAAGACATTTGCAATCACTGAAACTGCTTTTAGAGGGTTAGAGCTATGAGATTTTTTTTTATAATTATTAAATGAAGGATAAATGAGAAAAGATTGCTTTTGACTCCTTTACCCTGCTTTTACTAGATTAAACTACTTGCCAAACAATTTCAGGCAGCTGTACTTCTAGCAAATATAGCAAAAGTAAAACAACCATGCCAGCTCTACAGAGATGAACAATATTTTACTCTGAATTCACCCAGAAATGAAGTATTTCCTGCTTGTATTTAAGTTAGCTGCATTCTTTTTTTAGTTGTCCTGCATTCCCTTACCGTGACCGTTTGGGTGTTAGCTGATCATATTCCACCTGGTGTTTCAGAGGGATGAGTGGGCGGATGGCATCGAACAGAGGCAACCTGCTGGGCTCATTAATCACCAGCTTCAGGTCCCCCACAAGCACTGGGAGATTCATAGACCTGCAAAAACACAGTGACAAAACAAACACAGGTAATCAACACAGCAACAAAAAGCTTAGTTTTATAAGTTGTTGTGCATGTGGCTTCAATATTTGCATGTCCTTTCAAGCTACCAAAAACGATACTTATGCAGATACTGGTTTGACAAAAGCAAAGTAGCCTCTGAGAAAACAAACCTTCTGTAAATAAAGAGCACTTGCCTCAAAGCAGCTGAAATCTTCCATACATTCACTTCACCTTTTACAGTCATGCACATCACATTTATAGAAGACATCTTTAATTTCATTCACAGAGTGCCCATGAGATTTATGGAACTGTTTGAAAATAACTTTACACAGCCTGCCTAGTAGGTTTTTGTTTCCTTACTAGTTAGGGATCCTCATAAGTAAATCTAGGCTACAAGCTCCTTCCTTTCCTGAACTTGTTTCCTGAACTTCCTTTCCTGGCAACTTGTTTCAATCCAGGAAAAAAAAAAAAGAAATCACAATATTCAGGAGCTAGAGCAAAGACTTGGTTTAAGTTTAAATTTTTGTTCAAATTCAAATTTGAAGGGTGATCGACTAATAAACAAAAGCTATGGAATTAAACTGCTGTGAATATTTCTTTCATGAGAGCTAAGCAAAGTGGTCTCCTTGAAATGGCACTCAGATAGTTAGAGGTTACAAAATGTACTTTATTGTACAGCTGCAGGAGTGAGGAACAGCTAAGGTTCACTGGAGCTCTTCCTATAAAATATCCAGTTAAACTTACTCTGTATTATTTGCTGTTCCCTTGCTTTTCATTTACATTTCCTGGCATGCAACTCTTCCGAGGCATGGGCAGTGAAAACACAGATCAGGAGCAGCTATATGGGATTAGAGGTCAA
The DNA here is from genome assembly GCA_013396875.1 of Vireo altiloquus. Classification (NCBI taxonomy): domain Eukaryota; kingdom Metazoa; phylum Chordata; class Aves; order Passeriformes; family Vireonidae; genus Vireo; species Vireo altiloquus. The sequence continues at coordinate 303,497 of VZRF01008921.1, forward strand.
ATACTTCTGGAAATGCTATTCACAACGAAGCAGACATTAACACTTAACTCCAACAGCAACTGCAAGTATTTCTGCCCTGGGATATTCCATGATGTATTACCAGGAAGCAATTTGTGATCAGTATAGGTCCACAGAGATACTGAAAATTTTGCCCAAGTCATTGCAACCTTGGAAATTGAAGAGAAGTTGCCATATGCATTGTTAATTTTGTAACTGCAAGAAGATTTTAAATAATTCAGATCTACTGAACCAACTGGCTTTCCAAACAACAGTCTTTATGAATGGAAAAGCAATTAGACAGACCTGCATGAAACTGAATCAGATATGCAGCTGAATACCTCCATAACTATAGCTCGGTGCAAACATCAGATGGAAACATCTACATTTCACTCAGCTGAGATGCTTTAATTAGGATATGAATGGAAACAATGTCTATCAGAGCCACTTGTCTATGATTAGTGGAAAATACATTCTCATCTTCTTTGAAAAACAATGGTTTAGAGCCTGGTATCATTCTCAATGATGCAAGTCAGAGGCAACCATTGTTTAAATCAGTTCAGCAAAAGGATTGGTAATAGGCCTATCATCTTACCAATTTTTTTACCATTGCCTTGTAATAAGCCAGAGCCATTAAACATGCCAAACAGATTTCAAGACTAAATTTTGCCAGCTTTCTGAAAAACAGTTGCAAAATTGCTAACTGAAAAGCTAGCAAAAAATCTTTGAAAAGCGATATCAGTGAAAACCTTTGTGCACGTGGCATTAATAATATGAATCCAATAAGCATTATTCGTAAATGTTAAGGAATTTAATTAATGCTCTCTTCCTGTTTTTCAAGAACAATTTTATCATGCAGGAGCTTCTCCCCACACACATGAATATGAATCCACCAAATGCTTTTACAAAACTGCCAAGTCATAAAACCAAAGTAACTGTATAAGTGGTTACAGACATGCTGCTTCTTTGCCTGTAGGTTATGCTGTCAAACCACAAGATTTTGTGAAACAGGACAAAACCCTCTTATTTCAACTACATTCCTAGTAGCATATAGAAAGACTATTTAAAATATTGAATATTAGTTCTTCAAATTTAAAAATATTAGTAAAATTCTACACAAACATATGTAAAGCTAGATCTTACTGGTGGTACATCCGCAGCACATCATAAAGGTAATCCTTCTCTGCTTCATTGTCAATTAACAGATTTACCTGAAAACCCAAAAATATTATCATTAATCTCTGACTTAATAGCCACAAATGCTGAACTTAAGAGATTTTCACAGATTTTCAAGCCATAGAGCAAAGATTTCATCAAGGAAAAAGAACTTTTTTAAGATAAACATGTTTTTGCAACAGAGCATTACCTTACAACGTCACACGTACAAGACTTTCTAAAATTAGAATTACAACAATTAGACAAGGTGGTGAATGCTGATATATTCTGTGTGCTGGATTTCCCCTCAGCAGTAGCATCATTACAGTAATATTTGTCTTACCTGATAATCACTGTACTCTTGAATAAATGTCTTCAGGAACCTTTTTGGCCACTCGTTAATGTAGCACATGCTGCCACAGATAAAGCCACCACACTGAGATATAATCTATGTCCTGTCCTCCAAACCACCAACTTCAGGAGCTCACTTATGGCATTATGCAAACTGCTACACCTCTGCTCCTCTTTGCTCCAGCTCTTCACTGATAGAACTTGCTAGTTATTCTTTCCTCCCCCACTAATAGTACCTTTACCTAAACCAGTGTCATGTTACTATGCCTGCTCTTGGATAATTACAGCAAATTAAAGCAAAAGAAAACCAAACCGGAATCTCTTACATGAGGAGTTCAATTTATATCCAGTGTTAGTGAAACCCCCACTAATCTCACTTGTAGTGGGAGGTCACATCACATGAGTTTTACATCTGGACAAACCTGATGTTTAGGGAAACAATCTACATCTGACCTAAAGGGTAATATTACTGTGACGTGAAGGCTGAGAAGCAATTTGCATACTTAAAGAAAGGCCCTTTCTTTCTAGGTTTGCAATGGTTTGTATTATGTTCTGAACTAAATACATGCTTCATATTCCTTTTGTCCCACTTGGCTCTCTAAAGCCAGCAAGCCTTCACATTCCAGTGGTTTTCTATTACTTGTACCTTTTCGCTCTCTAAAGCCAGCAAGACTTCGCATACAGGTGGTTTTCTGTTACTTCTCTCCTCTGGAAAAAGACACTTTGAAAACACCTAAAGGCCAAGAAGCTACATGCAGGTCAAGCTTGCTTTGCAGAAATAGCACTGAGTAAACCAGTATTCACAATGAATTTCAAAACACAGAGGATAAAGTCTGACTTAAAAGGAAATAAAATGTTTGCAATCAAAACTTCAGCAATACTGTGTACAGACTCAAGGCAAAGCAATACACGCAAAACTAATTCCATCATCCCTTTTTCACTTCCCTGACAGGTAAAATACAACATACAAATAGGTTTTGGTTCTGATATACAGAGCTCAATTCCCAGTGCTAGCTAAGATAGCACTGTATGAGCAGTGTCCCACAAAGAACATTAAAAGTTTGAGTGCATCGACCCTACACAGCAAAGGGCAAAACCTTCACCATCTCTTTTTCCTGACAAGAAAAGCCCTGAGTAACAACAATCCATTTTTCTCCCAATAATGCTTGCTGGTGGATGCATCCCCATTTCCTCTCAGAAAATGGAGGGCCACATCTACATTCTGCTATATCTTCTCACAAAACATTCAGTTTTCCTGTGTGATTTCTGCACCAGCAACTTCCTTATCCTCTGACAAAACCCAACACCCACATGATTTCTAATATATTCAGAATGCTACAGCTGGGTTAATCACCCTGGGCCACCCCTGCCAATGGGTCATTCTCCTCCTGCTGCCTTCTATTCCATCAATTATCACTGCATCACAGCCACCTGCATCTCTTGCCATTTTCCTAATTCTTTAACCCCTTGGGATAGAGTTTGTTTTACCTGGGTTTATCATCAGCTTCTAAAAGGTGACTCTAATTTCATAAATCCTAAAATATCATGCCCCCACCACTATCTTAAGAAAAGAAAATAATCAGTGGTGACATGGTAAAACTTGGATCACAGAAGTATTTAGTACCTATTTCTCAAGAAAATGACTGTAGAGTCATGGGACAGGTGATTTCACACCTTTTAAACCGAGGATATTGAAGAAAAAACCATGTGGACACAGCCCTGGACAATCTGCTCTTGGTGGTGCTGAGCTTGGGGGGTTGGGACAGACAACCTGCAGGTGTCCCTTCCACCCTCAATCCCCTGTGATTATTTAAAGAGTCTTCACAGTACTTGCATCATTAACGATCCTAGAATACAAAGAGCTGCTCATGCTCTATTTCTCACTGCATGCATTGCACTGCTTTTCATAGAAATTAATAAGAAGTCATTGCACAATCTGCACCTACATACAAAAAGACAAAAAAGAAGTCTGTCAAGAAGTCTAGCTAAGTTTATTGGATGGAATAGAAGTTGATGGGAGGAAAAAGCACTTTTTGGTGTGGAAAACGTTCAGATCACAATACTGCACTACGTTAGCACTAGTGCAATCTGTCAGGTTTCAAAGAAGAGTGTGAAGTCATATTTAAGCTACACAGATTTTAGAAAACTATTGAAGAAAAGGGAAGGACTGGTCAATATATTTGCATATATTACATAGTTTACATTGTTGCTTGAATGATATGGAAACTGATTAATATTGCTAAGAAAAAATAAACTAAGAAAAAAGAAAATAAAGAAAGTGCCCATTAACTGAAGAAATTTAGATCCTGTAGCTGAGCATCTTTGCTGGTGTGTCACAGAAAAAGTAAGCATCCAAGACTGTGGATGCCACAGAGTTCACTAGAAAAGGATATAAAATGAAGAAAGAAAAGACTTGTTTCAATGGCTTCTGATTCAGACAAAGTTGTCACTGATATCCACATCCCAGCTGTTTGCAGCAACACTGACAATACACCTGACGTTATCAGGGGTGGGCCTTGAATGATTTATGAATTATAGCAGCAATGAAATGGAGAAGGTTTAAAGTTCAAGAGAGTAACCACCGACCCAGAAACCAGACTCTTTGTGGCAATGTTGCACAACCCACTGCTGAGTTATACAGTAATAGGGAGCAAGGAAGAATCAAAGGGCTAGGTGGCTACAGTCATCACTAAGGAAAATCCAGCTCCTTAATGTTTTACAGCACCAGTTTGACATACAGAGGTTTTTTTGCCATCCATCTAATTAATCCTAACAATCCTTTAGTTAATGTGTTTATCACCAGGTGACAGATACTTCTATAAAACATTACATTACTTTGCAGAGATTGTGTGTTCTAGGTGACAAAAAAAACCCCAAACAAACAAACAAACCAAATCAACCACAACTTCCTTCACAAAACAAAACAAGCCTTCACAAAACACTACAGGAATCTTTAATCTGAGACAGTCCTAAATGCCTTGGGAAAAACATCTTTTACGCGTGCAAACTATTTTCCTCCTCCTTTCCTCAGTAAGAGCTTTCTGAGCACTCTTCGCTCATACAATTTTGCGCTCTGACGAGCACTTATTTAAGCGGGTAAAGGACAAAGCCGCGGTGCCAGGCGGCCCGAGCCGCTCCGTGTATGGAGAGCGTTCGCACATGAGCGCACACGCACAATCGCTCCGGGGACGGGAAGGGGGAGCGGCAGCGAGCCGAGCCCGGGCTGGGAGCTCCAGGGCGGAGCGGGCACAGCCAGACCTGGCCCGGGTCTGCCCCGAGCCGCACCAAGGCTATTGAACACAAATAAACTGTGCCGAGCCCCGGCTGGGCGCTGCAGGGCGGAGCGGGCACAGCCAGACCTGACCCGGGTCTGCCCCGAGCCGCACCAAGGCTATTAAACACAAATAAACTGCACCGAGCCCCGGCTGGGCGCTGCAGGGCGGAGCGGGCACAGCCAGACCTGACCCGGGTCTGCCCCGAGCCGCACCAAGGCTATTAAACACTAATAAACTGTACCGAGCCCCGGCCGGGAGCTCCAGGGCGGAGCGGGCACAGCCAGACCTGACCCGGGTCTGCCCCGAGCCGCACCAAGGCTATTAAACACAAATAAACTGCACCGAGCCCCGGCTGGGCGCTGCAGGGCGGAGCGGGCACCGCCAGCGCCCGGGGACTGCAGAGCCTGACCCGTGCCTGCCCCGAAAAAACCTCGCGCACTGGGCAACGTTCCTCTTTCCCTCTCTCTCTTTTTACCACCCACCATCCCCTCCCCGCAGGCTGCCACCCGCGCCATCGGCAGGGCAGCGCCAGCTCCCCGAGCTTCTCCCTTCGCCACCGCGGCTCACTGGGGCAGAGCCGTGCCCGGCCGGGGGGGCTGGGCTGCCCCAGCCTCTGCTTCCTCACTGTTCCCTCTGTCCCTGCTGTCCCTCCCGTCCCCTGTGTCCCCTCTGTCCCCGCTGTCCCCCCTGTCCCTGCTGCCCCCTCTGTCCCCGCTGCCTCACCTTGTGCCGGAACTCGCGGGCGACGCGGCGTTCCATGCTGCGGCTGCGGGTGCGGTGCGGATGCTGTGCGGGTGCGGAGCGGGTGCGGTGCAGGTGCGGATGCCGCGCGGTGCGGATGCGGTGCGGGCGCTTTGCGGGGCGGCTCCGCGGGCGAGGCCGCGCCCCGGGGCGGTGAGAGGCTCCCCAGCCGCCTCCCCCGGCAGCCCCGGCCGCTCACCGGCACCCTCCCTGCCATCGAGCACCCGCACCCTCCCTGCCACCCCCGGCCTGGGCTGCCTGCGGCCGAGGCGGCCGAGAAAGAAAAAGTGAAAGGAAAATAAACATCCACACACAGCCGCCCTCCCCGCGGTGTGCTACCTGGGCTTCTCCCTGCGCTGATTTTTACCTCTGGTGCTCCTCAAACGGCACAGAGCTTCCATGCTCCTGTATTTGTAAGTATGCATGCGTGTCACTAATCTAAATAGTTAAGGAAAGCACGAAAATGTGAAGTTTAAAGCATACTAACACACGGGTTAAAAACAAAACAACCAACCAAAAAAAAACCCCTAAGCCCAAACAAATAGAAAAATTTGCTTCATTAGATTGTTGTACGGCAAATAATCTCAACTTCTTTATTTTTAGGTAAGCAGGGTGAAGCTGATGCATCACAGTCTAAATCTGACTTCCCCCAGCCTTTCCCACTAACAGAATGTTGTTTCTTTCAAATAGAGCCTCTGACGTGGCCTCTGTGTCTAACTGCAGAAGAATCAACCTCGGAGCACCTGAAAAGGAACCTATTTCAGACTAATCTCTTTCATACTATTTTATCTTGAGCTGGTTCTTCTCCCACTTTCCCTACTGTAGTACAAAATCATAGATTTCTGCAGTCAGGAGGGTAGCAAGAGGAGGACATCTGCTAACCCAAGTCTCCTGATCTCCAAGCAGAATCACCTTTAACCACATAACTCCAGAGAGAACAGGGTTTGCTCAAGCTCAGGTAACGTACCTGCTCCTCCTTCCAAGAGAGTGTAAACTTAAATGAATACATATGAAGGTGTGATTAAGAATTAAAAAATCCATACTGCCATAAAACCGCGGGGTTCTATTTTATTATTTCTGTGTGATGACTTTTGTAAGCTATACCAGCTCTTTAGGAACTGTCCTTATCCCTTTCAGATGATTTTGCTGTATTGGAACATTTCAGCTCTATGTACACTACCCATTTCTCATATCAGGTGTCAGGAGTGCACATTAAGCCTGTATACAAACAGTTGTTTAAGAGAAAACAATTTTCTCTTAGAATTTCAACTATTAATACATAAATCACTTTTACTTAAGTTCCGGTACCACACAATACCAAAAATCTATTCTATCCAAGTGTTAAACACACAGATAGAGAATTTCTTCCATGCATATGCAAAACAAAATTGTCTAATATTTGAAGCACACATGAAATTAAAGCACACATTAAAACCCATGTATATCACCTTTAAATTTACATATAGTCTAGAACAATCATTGATATCAATCAATCGTTTCTAGAAGGAATGTAAGGTTGATGATGTCCATGTAAAGGACACAGTGCAGAAAGGAAGACAAACTTGGTGGGCTGTTAGTCTGCTGTTACCTGAATTCCTGTGCTCTACTGTGCATAAATACAAAGCAAACACACAAAAGCTAGCTCATGCTCCAAAACTGGAAGTTGGATAATCACTGAATTTATGAGATGGTTCTGAAGTTTTCATTGCTTCAAATGCACCATATTAAAAGATGGTACAATTATGACTGTTTAGTATTTTTAGATAATGAAATCTTTCCTAAGAAGAAATCAAATTGGGTCTAAATTAGCCTCAATTCTTGTTTGCTACTTGTGGCATTACAAGAAAATAAATAAGTGAGCAGCTTATTTAGTTAGCAAAGAAATACATTAAAGTGTGTGTTGTGTAACTTGATTCCTGTGGCTTTTATCTACTTTCTCTACTTCCATTAGTGTAACCTGGATCAGAGAAAGTGCACCAAAGCTGAGCACATGCTGCACTCGGAGTGGATTGGCTCTGCTATAGGCCGAGGCTAGCACGTAATTCTAAAAATCTGTTTGGGATTATTTGGGAAAAGCTATGTCAAAGTTAAAGGATATCATTTATTCCTCACGTTCTTTTCTGCACATTCTCCCTCCAACACTTAGAGGAGGGAACAGAATCACCAGTTTTCCATCATTTCACTAGAAATGAAACACAAGAAACACAATCCACAGGGACAAATTACAAAGGCAGAAAAGAGATCTTTTTAATGACTTACTGTTAACAGACTTCCCACAGCAGTCAGAAAAGGCCCCTTTTTATCTGAGACAGTTTCTCACCTGGTATGGGCAGCTCGAAACCTTCTGTCATAAGATATGCAAACGTGAAGAATGATGGGGAGAGAGACAGCAGCAGATGGGAAAGGGAACAGAGGAAAGGTAACAGTGACAGGAGGAGAGAAAAGGGAAGAAATATAATGGAAGGAAGCAAATTTAGTCAGAAGGGGTGAAAAAAAGAAAATATAAGAGGAATAAACGTGGAAAAGGCTCTACAGAGAGCTCCAGAGTTTGAATTTATAGTAAAAAATGTTGTCAGAAGATGTGGAAACCATCTATACACGTTAGCTGCATGCTGCAGTTAGTGTATGTGTTAAGCCTGTCATTATTCAAGTCCCGACACCTGTGTCAGGGGGGCCAAAGCTCCGTGCTGAGCACGGACCAGGTTTGCAGCAGGAGCTGGCGGCTTCGGGCCGCGCTCATCCCCAGGAGCTCTGCGAGCATCCCCGGCTCCGCTCGCCTCGGGCTGGGCGCTCAGAGTGGTCCCGGTTCTGCTGCGAGACACCGGCACAGGAACCAGAGCCCCGGAGGGCGGAAAAGGGGAACCCAAAGCGCGGAGGCGGCGAGGTCAGCGCCCGGCACGGCCAGGGAGGGAGAGGCGATGGCGAGGGGCGGTGTCCGGAGCCGGAGCCCGCTGTCCGGCCAGGGGCGGTGTCCGGGGCGGTGTCCGGGGCCGCTGTCCGGCCAGGGGCGGTGTCCGGGGTGGCTGCCGGGGCAGGGCCGGGCCGGGGGCGGGATGGGTGCGGATAAACCCCCCGGCAGCCCCGCCCGGTGGGGCGGGATGAGTGCGGGGCGCAGGTAGCGGCCGGAGCTCCGCGGGAAGCTGCTGCTGCCCGAATGGAGACCCGGCTCCTCCTCGGGGCCCTGCTGTGCGCCTGGCTGCCCTCGGGTGAGTGTCCCTCCCGGCAGGGAACGGCGTGGCATGGCACGGGAGGGTGGCCAGGGCAGTCCTAGTCATCGCTGACCTGCCGCCGTTGCCTTCCAGCCCTTTCTCCATGGGGTGCCCGGGCGCAGCTCCTCGCCGAGGGCGACCTGCGACTCCCCAGGTAAGAGCCGGCCGGGGCACGGCGGGACCCTGCCCGGGCTGGGTGCGCTGCCCGGGCCCAGCCGAACCTGCTCTTTTGTCCCCCTTCAGCCCAGGCGGCACCGCGGGACCCCGGAGCAGGAGGGAGATCACCGCGGAGGCGCAGGTGAGGTGCGGGTTGGGCTGAGCGGGTGGCGGTGCAGGTGAGGTGCGAGCTGGGCTGAGCCGGGATGCGCACCCTCCCTGGGAGCATCGGAGCGCCGGGATGTGCACCTTCCCGCCGGGAACAGAGCGTTCCCCGCACTGCGCCCCGGGATTCAGGTGGTGCTGCCCGGGGAGACCCCTCTGAGAGGGGCTGGTGGTGCAGGACAGAGGGATGGGTGGGCTGCTTGTCATCCAGGATAACGTTCTCCTCTTATTTTGCCTCAGTATATCTATTCGTTGCTGTGGTACCATCTATATTTTGAGTGCCTGTTCTACCCTTGGTCATTCCTTCAGGACTTGCCCTTGAAGGTGTATTTTATCCCAGACACAAAGAGTGTCAGCCCTGAAGGAAAGTTTAGTGTTTAAGCAGCGGGAGAAGATTGTGTGACTGTATCTAGAGCTTTAGCTTGTTCAAGAAGTTATGCGTTGCACAAAGCATCCTTGCTCAAGGCAAGGCTGAGGTCTGGTCTGGCTCATCAGCAACAAGTGCTTTGTGGGAGCCCTTTTTGCCTCTTGGTAGAGGTAAACGAGCTGGCAGTATTGGGTCACTACAGCTCAGCACTCAGGTTTTTGGATGTGGTTTATCTTGGCAACTCGACTGTGTCGCTCATGGCACGTTGCTGAAATGTAATTAGGGTGTGTGGTTCCTGTTCCCTTGTTTGAGGGTGGGAAAAGGAAGGATTGCTTTGTAGTCCTGGTTTGTGGCTCCTCAGAGGGAGTCACCTTACCTTCTGCTTTCTCCCTGCTCCTTCTGGGAAAAGCTCAGCAAAGAAAAAATGCCACTTCAAACAAGTAACCAGCTCAACCACCAATAACAGCAAATGCTCCTGGACTTAGGTTCTCCCACCAGGAATTCAAGCTATAGTAATACATTTTTTGTTTCTTTCTGGACTAGCCTACTGAGCACAAATCTTCAGTAAGAAGTATGCTTAGGAGGAAGAAAAAAAGAAAAAATACTGGAGTGTTGAGTAGAGCCTACTTTTTAATTTACAATGGAGTTTTTTGAGAACTTTATAGTAAGTCAATATGAAGTAACAATCTCACTAAAAATGGTAAATTTACTGACAGACTGAAAAGTCTTTTAGGTGGCTTTTTTATAGCTGCTGATTTCTTTGTTCTTTCTGAAAGGAGTCTGGAATGGCAGTTTATAACACTTCACCTACAACAATGTCCTTGTCTCGGAACAGGAGAATTCACAGTATGAAATGTGGACCATCCAGTAAGTTATTTATGTTTCTACAGAAAGTGACTTGTCCCTTATTTTCTGCATTCTTTAATCATTCTTAGGGAGAAAAAAACCCTAAAATAGCTAATACAGGCCTTAATGATAGGGAAGCTCTATCTTATTTGGTCTCAAAGGTCCCCAGAAATGTGGAAATTTGTCATGGAGCTTCACCTAACTTTAAGTTTACATCTGGTTCTGGTTTGATAATTTGAAAGGCTGTTCCTAACTGCAGGTTTTGTGATAAAGAGCTTTCAGAAGGAAGATCTGCTCTTGTAGTGTGATATACATAACGATGTGGGTTGCTGTCTGGATGCTGTTAAATTGTATGTCCAATACATCTTCAGTGCTTGGAGGTTTGTTTGTTTTTGCTGAGGTAACCTACAGATGCTTTTGGTGTGTGTGATCTGTGGGTTAGCAGGATAAGGTCCTTTTGGCCACCAGCTTGCAGCAGTGAGCATTTGCTTGAGGATTGTGCATCTTTGTTTTTTTGATTCTTCTTATTTTCAGAAGTGAAGTGGACAGGCTTAAAATATCTTTGCTAAAGGGTAAAGATCCTCTGTGTTAACTGAGAAGGTTCTGTGCCACGCTTGTCTTGTGCAAAGGAGAAGCATGAGGCAAAATAATTGAGAGTAATTTTAGTTGGTGATGCAAACCCTTTAGTTTCTCTTCAGTCAGCCTGAATGCATTGAATGTGGGACCCTGATTTGTGGGATCAAATCATGGATGAGCAAGCCAGGACACAGAGTTCAATTAGAGCTGAAATAAGCTCAAGAGATCTTAAGTATTCATTGGAGAAGTAGTAATGTAAGAAAGCAGATAAAGCTAAGGGTGCACAATATCAGAGATGCAAACCCACAAAATATACTGCAACAATAATAATATTTCAAAACAAATGTGTATTTTGATGAAGATGGAAGATGCCTTTGAACAGCTGTGGTGATGCTCCTAAGGAATGTCTCTGTGTGAAGCTTGGGCACTGCTCTGCAGGAGCCCTTGCAGTGATGTGCAAACAGGCCCAATTACAGTCACAGTTTTTCAAAGGCTATGAAAAGTAATGGGCTTGAGGTTCTGCTGCTGCTCAGAGAAGAATTTAAAAAGGAGATGAGCTGAAAAGGAGGTCCATGTGCTCAAGGGATTAAGATAACCCTGTCGTGGGGCTGCAGCCCATTCAGCAGTTACCAGGGAGTTAGAGTATTTAAGCTGAGAACAGCAGAGAAGAATTCAGACCTGTGTTACAAGATGATCCTCAGTCTTCACCCTATTTGATAAAGGAGGAATTTGAGGTTGCTTCATGACAGCAGTGGTCACACTGTCAGGGTGATCTGCAGGTTCTGGTGGCAGCACTGGTTAGAAATCCCATTATTACTTATGTGAGTCAAATCATGCTACATAGGCCTCCCATGTTCTGATAGAAAAGTCTCACCAGTTTTCAGTTTCAGATTCCAACCCACTGCACTCAACTGACATAATGTTAAAGGGGAAGGAAGAGCTGAGGAGTTTTTAACAGGTGTCCATTTCAGGTAAATGAAGGACAAAATATTCTTCTGTAAGTTTTCCTAATTTTAGCTTTCACTTGATCTGGATGTCTTTTCCCTTTCTGCAAGCATTAAAATTCTCACATTTCTCAGGGAGATACAGACTTCTGATGTGGTCGTATGGGTTATCTTATTTAAAAAGCTCGTATTCCTTTAATGGCAAAGATAAGAGTGAACCTCTTGTTACAGGATATTTATTCTGAATACTTTAGGAAGTATTTCTGAGCTAATGGAGCAGAACTGCATGATTAAAGGAGGCCACATTTACACTAGTAGGAGCACTAAATGTGATCTGAAACAATGCTGCTTTCCTCATTACCTGCTTAAGGATAACTAATGTTTGCACACACAACTGTTCTATGCAGTGTAAGGAAAGACACTTTACAGTGGTGTAAAAAGGGATATAAAATACAACAGCTAAGATTATCATATTTTCTTGGAATCATAATACACAGAAGAGATCTTCATGAAGAAGAAAATGCTCACGATTGAGTAATTTAATTTTTGATTCAGATTTGACTAACACCTTTTCTCCCTAGAAGAGAGCCAGGGAGATCCTTCCCAGTGACAGCAAGGGTCCCCAGGCCAGCTGACTGTTTGCATAATGTGAACAAACACAGCTTGAAGCAGGTTACCTGAGCCATGCTTAGGGTGGAATCACCCAGCCTGAAACATCAAAAGGGGGCTAACTTCCTCTACAGCCCAGGGGTGCATGACTTGCAGCCTAATTGCACATTATTGTAACCGGGCAGGCAGCAGGGCACAGTCTTAGAGAGGCAGAGAACAGAGAGCAGGGCTCTGGTTACACAGGTCTCACAACACTCAGATGAAAGGGATCAATGTCTGCCTCTCTGCACAAGAGGAACAGGCTTCTGCATTATTGACAGGGCTGGTGGCTGTGAGCATGGAAATGAGATGGCTCAGGCGGTGTAAGCAGGGACCTTTCTGCACGGTGCTTGCATTATTTTTATTGACCTCACACTGGCCAGGCAGGGGAAGGAGCTGATGGTTGGGCTAGCAGGCAAAGAAGCATTGCCTTTTACTTTGTCTACCTGCCTTGTTATTTTAAATATTATTTTTATTTATGTTTTTTCTTTTTTTTTTTCTTTTTTTTTCTTTTTTTTTTCTTTTTTTTTCTTTTTTTTTCTTTTTTTTTTTTTTTTTTTTTTTCTTTTTTTTTTGGTTGGAGGATGGGAGAGTGCTTGTTGAAACCAAGGGAATCAAAATTAACTGTTTGGATATTTTGAAAATCTTGACATAATTAATTAATATTTATAATGGGATTGCAAATGGAAATGGTAATGGCTTAAAGTTGAAGGGGAGTAAGTTTAGATAAGATATTAATATGAAATTATTTGCTCTAAGGGTGGTGAGACACTAGAATAGGTTGCTCAGAGAAGGTGTGGATGTCCCATCCTTGGAAGTGTTCAAGGCCAGGTGGGATGGGGCTTTGAGAGACCTGCTCTAGTGGGGTTGGTTGCTTTTTCAAGCTACCAAGGAATAAGAGATGATCTTTAAAGACCCTTCCAACCCAAATCATTCTGTGAATATTTTTCAAGAATGCTGTGTTTGGAAAGATGAAGAAAAGAAAGACAGTTTCTTCTGAGCAGCTTGTCTGCTTTCTGCAGCAAAAACAATCTCAGTTGGTATCCTAAAGTACCAAAACTACTATGATTGCATAATAGTAAGTTATTAAAGTCCTTTCCTAAACAGACTTTATAGGAGCAAATATTAGCAAAGTAAGTAAATGGATCACAACTGTTAAAAAATGATTGAATCACAAAGCCTAAATTTAGTAACAGGAAACTTTGCTTCTGTGCCTTTTCCTTTAGACTGTGAAAACTTTTGTCATATTTTGATAGGGATCTTCCCAGGGAAAATGGAAATTAAAAAAAACCAATACCTCCTTCACCCAAGACCAAGCCTTTCATTGCAGGGATCTGTGTCTTTATGGAAAGTGTTTGTGGTTGGTGTACTTGGAAGCTGTAAGATGGAAGGAGGGCAGCAGGTAAAGATGCACATCTGGGATTGGAACATCTGTATTGCCAAGGTGCTCTGCTCTCATCCTGGCAGAGCTTACCCAGGGGTGTTACTCACCTAGGGATACAGGCACTGAGCTTCTTCATGGTGCAGTGCTTGCTCACTTCCTCCATTCATTACTGAGGGCACTGGAAACAGGTCAGACTAACAGATGTCACAGACATTTTCATTTGGCTTCTCTAAATGTGCAATGGATTTATTAATCTGGCTGTATAACTTGAGTTGAAGCTATCACAGTATGTTTCCTTTTTTGTTGGGCTGGTTGGGTTCTCTGGGACGCTTTAGTGCTAAGTTAACAGCTCCTGTCATTCTCAGTGTTACAGTCCATGAAAGGACTTGGTCTTAAGAAAGAAAACTACCATAATTTATTTTTTACATGCCTTGATTTTTTTTTCCCCACCCAGATAGACTTGCATGTTTTAATGGAGGTGAGTGTGTCCACAGAGAGCTCTGCGACTGCAGTCGATTTAATGCCACAGGACCGAGATGCCAGACAGGTGTGCAAAGAGAGGAATCTGATCAGGTTTCTGGGGTTGCACTTGTGCTCCTGCTGCTGCAGTGGCTGCTCTCTGCCTAGAGGTTCCCTCCATGCTGCAGCATTTTCTCTCTCTCCTTTCTTTTATGTCACTATATTTCACAGCATGTCGCATGAGCTGCTTGATCCCTACCCTTGTTTGTATCCAAAAACCAGTTCTGTGTCTCAAGTGCCTCTCCTTTCCTTAGTGTACAACACAGGTGCTGAAAGAGATCATATATGCAGGACATGGGGCCAATATAATTTTGAAACTTTTGATGGACTCTATTACTACTTTTCTGGGAAATCCACTTATGCCCTCGTGAGACACACTGAATTAGATCAGCAGAGCTTTTCCATACAGGTAGGGAATGGAACAGCTCCTCTGAACTGTTTTAAACATGCTAATAATGGATTAATTTTAAGAGATTAAAAATAACTTGAGATGATAATAGGGAGTTAGTAGTATAACGTAATCTAGATATAATTTTAAGATGATGTGGGCTCCCAGTTACCATAGTGTAAAATGTGAATAGCTGGAATAAAGGCTGTGTGTCCTTCCAAAAACTGCTTTGTTCACTCAAAGCTGTGAGAAGACAACTCCATGACCATGAAAACACCACTCAGTTTTTTCTACAAGAGGGGGGACCAAACTTCTTGTTCCCATGCTGAATGAAGATTTGGGGGTATTAGTTCTGTTACATGTGAGTTACTGAGAATTGGATTGAAATATTGACTTTGTAATTTTAATTGGCAGGTGAATAATGATCCTGAATGCCATTCTTCTCCTTATTCCTGCAAAAGGTCCATTAGTTTATTCTTTTCTGGAGATGAACAGATAAAGATGAGCAGTGAAGTCACCTATAAAGGATTTGGGTAATTGCAGTCATGTTTCTAATGCTGTAGTTACATTGGAGTTAATATCATGGTACCATTTTGATAACAGAGATAAACTTATTCCTTGGTAGGTCACAAAAGCATCCAGACCACACAGCTGCAATAATTACCCTCCATTTACCAAGTAGTGTCTGAGGGCAGTAGTACCTAAATTAGTGATACATAGAATTAATTATAATTATTGGCATTCATGATTCTTGCTGTTATTTGCAACTTCAGCTGGTTTAGTGGAATTATTCAGTATTTCCATCAGGGATTTTCAGTTGTATGAGGAAGTCATTACATCAGCAAGTAATTTATTTTTAATGGTGACGCTTCCTAATGTAATATTATTTTTGGTTC
This sequence comes from Vireo altiloquus, assembly GCA_013396875.1. Lineage (NCBI taxonomy): Eukaryota > Metazoa > Chordata > Aves > Passeriformes > Vireonidae > Vireo > Vireo altiloquus. Next base: position 319,114 of record VZRF01008921.1, read on the forward strand.
TGTGTCATTCCAGAGTACAATTACCTTATGTTATTGGGAACTTACACATCCAGAAGCTAGCTGGGTACTTCCTAGTGAGGCACCAATATGCTTTTACTCTGGCTTGGGATGGTTCCTCTGCAGTGTACATCAAAATGGCACCAGAGTACCTGGGCAAAACCCACGGGCTGTGTGGGAACAACAATGCAGTTCTGCAGGATGATCTGGAAACTAGTTATGGTGAGTATTTAAGGTATTTCATGTTCTGTGATGTGGTGGGGTTGTTGTTTTCAGGTAAATTAAATGTTACTTAGCATTGAGTTGTAATGCTGGTTGGATTTAAGACAGGTGACTATTGCAGTGGAGAATATGCTATGGAAATAGTTCTGCTAAATGATACTTAGTGAAGAGGATCAATTTCAATATCGATGGGGCTCTGGGGAGGAAAGCCTTAAAGCTGTCTTATTCCATTACCTACCATGGTATTTGTACTTCATTTTCCTGGGACCTGGAAGGTAAAATCTGTTTTCAAATGTTCACTGCCCTTTTAGAAATTTTCCAGCCTGTGGAAGCCTGAGGTATTGCTATTGGAAGTAAATCAATAATTAGTAAATAAAATTCATGAAAACTGTCAAATCTTTTTGATCTAGCATTTCTATTGTGCTAACACTTTCAGAATTAACCAGTGATCCTTCAAGGTCAACTTCAGACACTTCCAAAAGCCTTGGCTTTCAGTAAATACTGAGTGAAGACATCTATAAAATGAGTAAGAAAAAAAAGCAGGGGAAAAATATCAGGTCCCTTGAAAAGTATCTGAAGTTAGGCCATAGAAACTTCTGGAAGTCATTGCTTTGAGCTGTTTAACTGTTGGCTTCTCCTCTTTAACTTGAGGATATTTCTGTAGAGCACCACTTCACGCTCAGAGTGGATGTGGTTTCCTCTGTTGTTCCTGCACTCCACTCAGTTTCAGACAGCAGCAGCCCTGCACTGTTAGTGGTCATTACCCACACTTATGCTTTGCTTACTAAATAAAGTTGTTTATATTAATACCAAGATCAAGGGGTCATTTCCCCAGAGGCTTTCCTCTCTCACCTCTCTCGGTGTTTCAGGCCCTTAAAAAGCTGTGCTTGTAGCACAAGTGAATTCACTGTGCAAGAGCTTTATCCGCTTGGCTTGGGGAGCAGCAGTAATAAAGATGGGATAAGATATGTATGTGGGGTAATCCAGGCAGTAATCAGTGTCACCACCTGTCCGAGGTGGATAATAACTATGATGGATTAGTTCATTTAACCCTGGTATGGACATTGCTACTTAATAAAAGAGTCACACCTGTATTTGGGTAGTTCAGACAGCCATTCTTTTACTATTGCAGTAACCCGTGAATGCCTCCTGTTTCTTGAGTTTTAGACTCCCTGTTGGGAGTTTTATATAAAGTAACAGCATAGTCCTATGTATATACAATTTATTAAAGCTTTCCTTTCCTTTATTCCATTGATGGATTAAGGCAGGCATAGTCCTTCTCCCTTAAATCCCTTTCTTGCCTGAGTGAGCTGCTTTCTGTCATCCTAAAGCCCACATCCTGATAGTTTTTTCTTCTTGAAAGGACCAAATTGATTTCAGCAGATTCATTTAGTAGTAGGAAGGGTTAGGTGTTCTCTTCTTGATGTGCTTTGATTACTGAAAGGTTTGCCTGGGGAATCCTAGAGAAGCACTGTTGTTCTTCCAGGGCACTGTGTGACTCTGTGCCTGTGTCTTGCCCAGGAAAACTGACAGATGATGTGACAGAATTTGCAGAGAGCTGGCAGGAAAATCCTCCACAAGGAACACCAGACTGGGATAGATCTCTTCTCAACGAACCTCCCTGCCTGACCCAAAGCCATGAATCTCTGCAGGTTTGGATCTACACAAAAGGATTATTGACAAAGTTGGTGATTCTAATTGGAGCAAGAATTTTACTTAATTTGTATGTTCAGTGGATAATTTGACAACATTTAGGCCTTGAAGGAGACTGGATATATTTGCACCTATTTTTGGGAGAGGTTAATTAAAATGCTTATTGCAGCAGATCACTTCCCCTCCACCCTGCAGCTCCTCTTTTCTTCTGAATTTAATTCTCAATCTTTTCAAGTACTATACTGTCTCCAGATGAACCAACAGAAGTGTTTGACTATGAAGTTGAATGCGTGACAAGCTGTAAAATACAGGATTCTTCTAGAAATAGTATCCATTCCTTCCCTCAGGAAAGATAGAAGCAGGAAAGCAAAACCAGAGTCAGAGCACAGTTCATTTGCCAGTTTAAAAAGACAATTATTGTTGCTTTTTTCCATGACACACAGTAATTTTTCCCTTTAATTGGTGTTTTCAGGATATAACCCTTAAATTAAAGTGCTTGGAAACTAATGCTGATGCCAGCTATGGTTTATTTCTCTTACTTTTTACTGTGTAATTTAATTTAAATGAAGGCTTTTTTCAGGTGGTCTTGGCTTAGTTGAAAAATTATCTGTGCCTTTTTTGGGGAAGGGATATATTTTACTGCCACTGGTATGACCTTGGATAGAAGATTCAATGTAATGGAAACTCTGGCGTGGAGAGCAATATGTTGCTAAATATTCCTTCTGTTTGGTGAGAAGAAAGTGATTCCTAGACACAGACAGATGTCTGCTCTGCTTTTCCACAGCATTCTGTTTTATTCTGCTTATGTTTATTTTTGAAAACCTCCTCACAACAACTGTCTCTTTCATTTCAGAGGGCATATGCTCTGTGTGATATCCTGTTACATCCCCCATTTAAACAATGTCATGAGTATGTGAGTCCTCTTTCCTTCATGGCAAGCTGCGCCAACGATCTCTGCATGTAAGTGAATGTTTTTGGCTAATTCCAAAGCTGTTGTAAAAAACCATGGTACTTCTATCATAAGAATGAATTACAAATGTTAAATGAACAGATTTGTGGCTTTCTATGCAAGTAAGTTTTTATCTGACTTTGTTCTGTTATCTTGCTTTTCTCACTTGTTCTAGTTTTACTGCTGTGGAGTTGTTCCTGTTTTCTTTGGTATGAGGATGACCAAAGTCAGGCCCAGATATTTTCCTAATGTGTTAGTCTACCTCCCTTGAATATGTCATCTGTTTTGATTCTGAGTGTGTAACATCCTTAGGTGTTTCTGCTATTCTAAAGCCTTCTTACTACAGTGAAAAGTCATAATGAATGAGCCAGTTTGGCTTCTTCAAACTGTATGGTAATCCATGAAAAGAGGAATTTGATTACTATTTGAACTTGTGTTAACACTTTATAACCTGCTATACTCCTGATCCGAGCAATTTTGACTAGTTAGATTTAAAAAAAAAAAAGGCAGGTCAGAAGTCAACTTCCATTTTTGTGACTCACTGGTAGAAATTTTACACTTCCTTCATGTGGATCTTCCTGCAGGATGTTATTCCTTCTGTAAGAATCATGACCTTTATTGAAGTCTCTTTATACTGCTGTATGTATACTTCTGTATACTGTTGTATATATGTTATATACTGTATGGCTTTTGTGGATTTATTCAGTAAAACAGTGTAGATCTCAAATGCATTGATGCTTATATTGATAACCTCTCCTCAAGTGTGGCAGGAAGTTTTTTATCCTTTTATGACTTCTAACCTAGTCCAAGAGCAAAGTACTTTAGAACAGCACAGCTGAATGCAGTGCAGGAGCATCCATGAGGTTCTGAGCCTGTGTTTGAGCAGAGGTACAGAATAATGTGTCACTTTTTACTTGTGTAAGGTCAGCAGCAGATGATGAAATAATGTGTCACTTTTTGCTTGTGTAAGGTCAGCAGGTGATGATGCCACGTGGTGCCGAGCAGTGACGGAGTATGCCCGAGCGTGTGCCCAGGCAGGGAAGCCTCTCCATGGCTGGCGAGTGCACTTCCAGCAGTGTGGTAATGCCCTGTCCCTGTCCCTGCTCCTTGTGCTCTGACCAGGGTGCCTTCAGAGCTTTACCTCCTTGCCTTTCTCCACTTTTGGACTCATATTATCCTTAATGAAGCTAGTAATGAGTCCAACTCACTTCAAGGCTACGTAAATGTGACGGATTTCCTCTTTAATATGTGTGATTTATACTGAATTTATTTAAAGCACTAAGCTTATTGTCATGGTGAGGGAAAACTTGTTCAGCTCAATATGAGTTATCAGCAAGCTTCGATTTATTGATTAAGGCACAGCATACTTATATAGTCCCTAATAAGCTAATGCATATTCTGTAACCTAACTATTCTATTGGATATCTTTCTAACTGTTAACCCTGCCTTTAGTTTTTCATTCTTGGTCACTTACATCTTCATTTCCTCATGTCTAGCTAACTACAAGCTATCTGCAAGCTCCCTGTTAGTATTATCTACTAGCTGTAGTCCGAGGTATTGTGCCTCAGCCTCCTCCACTTTTCAACCTTAGCTGAGTTTGATATTTCCCAAGGCCTTGCTTAGCCATCAGAACAGCTCTTCTGTCAGCTAACCAATTCTCCACAGCCTATTACAATATAAGGTGATCCTTTAAGGTGATTTAACCATTTTTATTTTCATGGAGTTATTCTTTCAAATATTGTCAAAGTCTCTGTGGCTTTGTGATATATAAAATGTGTGTTACGAGCGTTAAAAATAAATTTAAATTGCATAAGGCTTCATCTTACAAGTCACATAAAGTAAGTTTGAAAGTGGTTATCTAATTTGTTTGCCTGCCTGGAACACAGGACCAAAATTGCTTTGTCATCCATGATAGAAGGTTTCCCCTGTAGTTCCAAAAAATCTCAGTTAATGGATGTTCTGACCACCTCTGATGAGGGTCTGAGAAGCTAAATAGCTCTGCTGTGAGAAAGTGTAATTTAAGATTATTCCTTCTTAATGGAGAGAATGTAAATACATATCAATCCTCTGTGTTAGGAAAGCCCTTGTTCTAGTCAATGTTTATCTAGAGAACATTTCGAGAACTCAGCTGGTTTGCCAGAAAAGAAACACCTGAAACAAACAGGAGCAATCCACGTAAGCCCTGTGGCAGCAGCTCTGCACCTTTTCATTGCTCTGCCTGTTTGTGTTTCAGCCATCCCCTGTGCTGAGCCCCTGAGCTACAGGGAGTGCATCGCCTGCTGCCCTGTGTCGTGCCACCAGCAGTCCCAGTGCATTGGCAGTGAGCTTCACTGCGTTGATGGCTGCTACTGCCCAGACGGTGAGTTCTGCTTCTCAAAACCATGGCTGATTCCATAAAACCTTCAGATTCCTCCCCAGGTTTGCATCCCCATGTGGCCTGACTAGATTAAAGCAGGAGCTCTTTATAAACTGACTGCCAGCTTGTGGTAGCTGACCTTGCTGTGGGTGACTGACCTTGTTTTTCTTACTGACAAGAGCCTTTTCCTCCCTATAAAATTTAGGAATAGGTTTCAGCAGAGATCCACATTGCAGCTGCAGAGCTACACCATTTCAGTGAAGAATGCTGTGTTGATACAGGGCAGATCTCCTCCTGATTGTGGTGGTTGCTGAATGGTTTTTATTGGCTGGGGGAGGATTATTTTGGTGGCTGGGGTTTATTTTGTATTATTACAAAATAATAATTTTGTATTATGATAGCTCAAAACCATGACATAAATAAAAGTCATTCATGGGGCCAGAAAGAGGTTTTGATACTGAGGTTCTTAGGCTGTTGTAAGATTCTGGCCAGTGAGGTGTTCAGCAGAGTGGCCTGTAGCAAAACCTTGCCCTCATCACCAAAATAGATATTGATATCCAATACCTAGTAATTGGCTTCTATTAGCTACATACTTCTGTCCAAAAGGGGACAGAGAAAGTGGTGCCATGGATCTTCGATGTGCCTCTTATATGTACCCTGATTATTTACAAGTTTAATCATATTTGTCATAAATTATGCCTTTTATGATTTGGTAAACCTTATTTGCTTCTGGTTCTCTGATCAAAAAATAATAACAATAACTATAGTAATAATGAAAAAAAAGAAAGAAAACCCAGTAAAATAAGAACCATAGAGGCTAAGATTTGTAAATATGTTAAAAAATAAGCCAAAGGTACTCAAAGCAGCATGGTTTGTATATTTGAGTTTGTTATTTTGTGTGTGTGGTTTCCTTTCTCTCTCACGTAGTATTAAATATTTGTTATTTGCACTGTGTTTAGTGTATCTCAAGAAATTTAGTGACTTGATCCCTGTAATATAATTTATTTAATATAATTAAAAGGCAATTTTTTAATGAAAATGACTAACAAATAATCTAGAGTTTTATTATCATACATGACCATTTGTGCTCTTCTTGACTCTAATTGTTGGTGCTCTGTTAGCCATTGGCATAGATATTTAACTTTTTTCTTGTTTTATTTTTTCTAGGCTTAATTTATGAAAACGAATTGTGTGTCAAGCCTATGGACTGTCCTTGTGACTACCATGGAAGTTTCTTTGAAATGGGTTCAGTGGTTTATGAAGAATGTAATAACTGGTTAGTGATATTTTCTTTTTACACTGTGAACCAAATCCTTTAATGATCATAAGAAACAGCTTCTTCAAGGCCTATTTCAGTTAGAAATTGGATAAAATTGATAAGTACTCACTGTTTCTACAAACAAAAATTGTTGTTCTATGTATGTTTTTCAATTAACAAAAAAAATAAACTATTAAGCTTTTAATGTGGAAGAAGAGAAAATAACAAATATTTCAGAGAATACTATAATATTTAGTGCAGTTTTTCACTTTGAACTCTGCCTTGCTAATAAAAAGAATCTAGAATTCAAAATCTTAACAGGAGAACTACTTAGACTTTGCCTCCTGTTTGTATTGTCTCACTTGGACATAAAGACCCTAAAGTAATTCCAACATTAAGCTTCTGTTTTGGATTTTCTAAGTTAATTTTATAAATTGGAAAGAAAAATTTGTAGGACAAGAAAGTGCCTTTTATTGGATCATCTTAACTGGAAAAAGTTGCAGATGTGCAACTTTTTTTTCCCCCAACAATTCTGTTTTTAAAAGTGCTATGATTCAATTTGGTTGTACTTATTCTCCTAAATGTTATTATTTCTTAACTTTTCTAATGGTTATTAAGGAGCTAAAAGGAAATTATAGTGTTGCATGGATGAAATTTCACATGATCACATCCTCATGATGAACTTCCAGGCATTCTATAGTCTGTGATAATTTTGTTGTTCCCTTTTGTAACACTCAGGACACTCAGTGCTCATTCCATAGAGAAGGAATCCAGGAAGAACAGCTGAGGGACAGCTGGGGGTAATTCACAAAACAAAAATATGAAAACTTTCTGTTTTGATTTCAGCACCTGCATTGGAGGAAAGTGGATCTGTACTAATCTTACATGTCCAGGTATGGGAAGGTCTCAAACACTTAACTGTTTGATAACTCAATTCTTACTTCAGGTAAAATATTAATTTTTGATCTTAATATGATATTTCACTATGCAATTTGCATTTTTATTTCAATCGACACACTCAGTAGATTAAATATAAAAACGGTCTGGCTCATCAGTTAATTGTGTTACTGTTCCTGAAAATCAGTTTTAAGAGCCACAAATCCAATACCCATAATATTAGGATGCCATGGATTATTGCCTCCTTCTGGGGGAGGAGCTGCTCAGGTATCCTGGCATGGCATCAGGTGGGAACTCCACAACAAAAGCAAGGAAAAGTTTAAGTTCCTAACTGTGTTCCTAATACCTGGTTGTAATATAAATACAATTTTATAAATTAAAGAATGCATCAGAGTGCATGAACTTTGCAGTAATAACTGTGGAGAGTACGCTGCCTTTACTACATGCTGATAATTCATTATTTATTATGTTTTTCAGCTGAATGCTCAGTTTCAGGAGACATGCACTTCATGACCTTTGATGGGCGCAAATACACTTTCCAAGCCACCTGCCAGTACATCCTGGCCAAGAGCCACACCTCTGGAACCTTCACAGTGTCCCTGCAAAATGCTCCTTGTGGACAGGTGACACCTGCAGCCTTCTTGTGATGTTTGTATCCTGAAGGGTCTATTAGCTGAGGGGGAAAAAGGCATTTAAAAAGAAAAGCAAACCACAAGTCTGTGTGTGTGTATAGCTGATAATAAGGTGCTTCTAAAGGTGATTCTAAGGGTGCTCCTTCTTTATACTTGAAAGTTTCTGATGCTCTGCACAGAAGTCACCAAATACTTTGTCTGCCTTATGTCCAAGACCCATTCTCTTCCCTTTGGTATGCAAATTTCTGAGCATGTATTATAAAACAATGTGTGAGGTATGGAGCACTGGTAAGGTTTTTGACTACAGAGTTTCATTTCTATTATAAAACAATGTGTGAGGTATGGAGCACTGGTAAGGTTTTTGACTACAGAGTTTCATTTCTATTACAATCTTGAAAGGGATTGTAATTTTCAGGAAGTTATGCCAGGATAGAACAGATCTTAAAAATATATATCTGGTATGGGAAGTGCAGCTGACTGAGCTTAGTTGTTTTCTGGAATGATGCTTTTCTCGCTGTCTGAGTTCTCCATGTGCATGTAAGGGCAGGATTTGGCCACACTTATATTAAGGTCGTGATTGCCAAGCTGTTGGATTCACAGCAGGAGAAAGATTTTGTATCTTGGCCAGATTTATGATCTCTCTCTCCAATAGCCTTTTTAAATAATTTTTATTTAGAAGGAGCTGTACACGCATTTGAAGTGCATATAGCTTTTAACATGACTTTGCTGTAATTCTAGACCATGTATATATGTTAGGCCCACATTATTACTTAATTCACATAAAAATCAGACTCAGTACCATTGCTTTGTACTTCTGTAGAGGTAACTACATTAGTTTTATTTTATGTTCTAAATAAATGTATGATTCTATAAGTCCTTTTACATTGATGATTGCAGTCACTATAGTTTCTATTGTTCATGCACTAGAGATTTCCTTGGGGAAATGAAATGGTTATATAAATTGTCATGCTGCAATTTCCAAAGGCATATTTCAGTAGTCGTTTTCTATTTCTGCATTTTAACTTCTCTGGACGACAGAAAAGACTTAAGTAAAAAGTTAGAATAGAGTTGCTGCAACATGTTTATTATAATAGAAATTTGTTTTCAATCCAAGTAAGAGATAGGAGACTGAGTGCAGGGAGTCTCCTCAGCTCAGTGTTAAAAAAGTTGGGAGGTAAGAAAAGTAGCTTAACTGGATAGAGACCAAATACAATCTGAAATGTGATGATCCACAAAAAATGTCCCTTCTCTGGTTCCTGGGAGAAGTGTATCAGGATAGCAGGTGAGATATGTGACAGGGCCTACAACTTACCACTGTTGGAAAAGAGGATACCTGGGTGGCAAAGAAAATTTCTGTCTAACACTCTTTAACAGCCTTCAGCTCTTCGAGACAGAAATGTTACAGTGGGAGCTGTGAAATGAAGTCTTGGTGAGGACATGCATGTTTTAAAAACTTCTAGGCTTTAACCTCTGTGTGCATTATTCTTGTGAGCCTGCCAGGATTTCCTATTTATAGGAAGATTTGGCTGTTTCAAGGTGCATTTTGTTGTTGTTACAATTCCTCCCTTCAAGTACATATTTGCGTTAGCTTGTTTTTTTTTAACAATAAAATGGGTTGGGCTGGCTTCATTCTGTGCTAACCTCGGAATCCTCATGACCTGTTGAAGTTAGTATCATCTCAAGGAAATAAAAAATAAAAAGAATAGCCGTGAAACAAAACATAAACCTAGGCATACATCTGTTCAGTGTCATAGTCTGAGAATTTTTCAGGGTCCAAGAAGCTTGAGAAAGGTGGTTGTGTATAGTATAGCTGAACTATATCATGGAAGAAAAACAAAGGAAATCCCCAGAGAAACAGTCTGGGGATAAAACTTTTTCTTGATAAACCTTTTTTATCAAATGAGAGTTGAGGCCAAAGTGACTTCTTGCAGAAGCCTGACCTGCTGAAAAGCCCATCAATTAATAGAGCAAATATCTGCTGTGCTGATGTGCAGAGTATGTGTCTCATTCCCTTGTGTTGGGAAACACTCTGAGCACAAACCAGACAGAATTGTGCTTTTTGGTTTAGTTGTGGTTGCTTTTTGATGGGGAAAGTCACAACTAAAGTAGTTCTGCAGAGTAGTTGGTTTTCTGCAGAGTGCCTTGCAGTAACTCTTTAATTCTTCTTCAGCCTCAGTGACTTTGCTTAGTGTGCCTCTGTGTCCAGGTGGGTGGAACAAACCAGGTTATTTTGGCTTTCACTGCATGCTGGGCTTCATACCTCACCTAGCCTTTGACAAAGGGAACCTGATCAGTCCCCAGCAGGTACAGATTTTACACAGGTTTGAGTAAAGCACTCTGGATATTAGCAATCACAGTAATCAGAGGATTATGGGATATGTCCCAGAGCTACAGGCTGCTAATTTAATTATCAGTGGTGAGAGGGCAGTGAGAACTGTTTGTGTAGTAGAAAGCAAGAATGTGGGGCTTCAGTGCAGCTATTCAAGTGTCTAATTATCAACCAGCTGGTAGCACTTGGCAGAAGAGCTGCTTTTCAGTTCCCCAGGCACCCTCCATTATCTTTTTTTCCCATTTATAAAAATTAATGAATTGAAATGGGAAGCTAAAAGATTTGCAATGTGGAATCTCATATTTCTTGATGGTTTGAGATTTTATGTGCTTCTTTAAAAAAAGCCTTATCACTCCCATCTCATTCAAGCAGACCAGAAAATGTGGAAAGAAAATACCTGGGGAGATTTTAGCTTTCTGAATCACAAAGAATCCAGTCATCCTGAGCCTTGGAGTTGGTGACATAAACAGTCATCAGGCAACAAGTTATTTCAAAACGATGTGAAATTTTGTTTAAGCACTTTCTGGAAGGAGAATCAGTCAAGTGATCAGCACAGCTTAACCTTATCTGAGTTTCAGGTGACAGCCTCACTGGCTTTGTAGTTTGTATGATGAGAAGGTCTTCTGAGTATAGATTTTTTTGGAGTGTGTAGTGAGAGAAATGGACATTCCAGTGAAAACACCTGCCAAAAGCTGGCAGGGGCAGTGCTGTGAAAGAAACTATTGGAACAGAGAACAATTGTCAGGCACAGTTTCTCCTTCAGTTTAAGCCTCAAGGAATAATAAAGATTTTGTTGATATTGTGTAGTAATATATATATATATACACTATGGAGGGTTGTTTTCAGTGTTCTCCTCTGCTCTGCATCTCACCAGACATTCTTGTATTTTCAGCTTTTTAAAAGACCAAACATATTGTCAATTTGTAGCCACTGTTGCTGAATGAAATGCACAGAAACCTAATTTCTCAGTAAAGAGGCAAGACAGCAAAATAAGCAACAAGTGCATGGATTCACAAGGGAGATGTCTGTCTTCACCCTCAGTCCAGGAGAGCTGGTTGAGCTGATGAAATATCTCCAGTTATTTTTATAATTTCCTATTTTCAAGTTTCATTTTATCATTTCATCTGCTGGTGAAAGCTCACTGTTGCATTATTATCTAGAGGCAGGGAAATTCCACATGGAATTTTCAATCTTTACACACCGAGGTGTGTACTTGTACCCATGGTACTTGAAGAGCTGACAGATGATCTGCTCTGTGCTGGTTCAGCATCTGTCACAGCCACATGGAGGAGTCCCGAGATCCTTGCAGCTCTAGGAATGCTTTTCAACAATCAGGGCAGCATTTGAAGTCCCAGTGAGAGTCAGAGTTGAATAAAAGTGTAAATGGTGAGCTGAACATTCTGATCTCTTTATACTATGAATGCTGCTGTTCTTTATATATCTCTATATATACTTCTATATCACTGTATAATTTTGATATTTGTGCAGCTGTCCAAAGGTCATCTTAACTACATCTTTTTCAGTGCCTTTTTCAGCACTAAAGATGCTTAGAATTTTACTGTTTCATCATTAGTTGTGGCTTCACTGGAGGCAGTGGGGCTGGAAAATGCAGCCTCCAACACCTCTGGTCATTATTTCTTGCCTGCAGCACAGTTCCAGATGCAACCAATGTGGAATTTTCTTCAGGGAGACCAAGACTGCTCTTTGACCAAGTGATTTCAGACATGCCTGTGTATGTTCTGGTATATAAGACTGTTTAGAATTTGTGCTGAAAGTGGTGTTGATAAGAGAGATGTTCTGTGTGAGGACATTATGAAACATCAGAGGTGCATAATTGAGATGAGAGTAAGATGAACAAATAGTGTGGCAAGAGTGGACCCAATTTTTGTCGTTGTTCTGGAATACCTTGAATGGTTACAAGGTCTCTCAGTGAAGGAGGCTGAACAGAAGAATCAGCAATTGGGTGCTTCCCCTTTTGTCTGGAGATGGCAGGGAATGGACAGTCCCTGAACTTTATTCAGCCACTGTAAATAAGCTGATGTCTCAAGCTATGCTAAAGAGATTTGAGTGTAGCAGGAGGTGCAGAAACCAGATTTCCTTCTAGATCGATGAGAAAGTAAAATGTGGACTGGGATTGTGATGTCTTCTAGCATGTAGCAAGGTCAATGCTCACATGGTGAAGCTCAGGTCACCTCTCGATCCACCTCTGTGCCTGATTCTCTCTGATGGAATGTTTTTCTTCTTAAAAAATTTAGTAGTGATCAAATTTACTCTGTTAAGAAAAATCTGTTAACTTGCTGTAATTACTATTTGTGCTTTAACAAGCATTCTTTCCATATTGGCACTGGAAGCCAAAGTACCTTTATTTATTGTAAAAGTGGGAGTCCTGTCCCAAAAACTTTGTTTGTAACTGAGCAGTGTTAATAATCTACCTGACTTGTTTCATGTCCCTTAATAGAGGTGTATTTGCTGTAGAATTTCAGTTAATTATCTGCTTTTGGTACTGTTGATAATTCAGTTTCACTGAAGAGTGTGGGTATAAAAAAAGTAAACAAGGTTGGTGTAGGATTTTTTTGGAGTGTATCTCATCCAGACTGCAATGCAGTATTCCTACTCGTGGTTTTTTCTATGACATTTTGACTTGGAGAAGTGAAATGCAAATAAGAACAAGCAATGTAGCAGCAAGAAGCAAACTGGGTCAGCTGGATGTGGTGATACTGTCTGCTGTCACAATGATGCCTTTCTTCCATCAATATTCATCCAGGGAGCTCATGAACATGCTCTACTCTACAACTCCCCTCAGAAATAATTAACTTAAATGCTGTTTTAAATAATGATTCACAAGATGTTTCTGTCTTTCATTAATTTTTGCCTTTAAAAGTATTTTATATCTTAAAATACGCTTTAACCAACCTGGGTATATCAGAACACATTAAAGTCCAAATGTGGAATTTGGTGTGCTGCTCTGTAGATGAGGCAGTGTTAGTGAGCATCAACTCACCCTTTAATCAGGCTGTCTCATGAACTGAGGGTGTCTTGGTATTAAGCTATGTGAGAATTGTTTAAATTTCTCTTTCCAAATGCCACTTCAGTGCTGTATTTGTGTAGCAGGTTACTGTCACTATTAAACTTGCATAAAGGAAATAATTCAAAATACTGAGTTTCCTTACTTGCCTGTAAAGCTGTGTGTTTTATAAGTGCACTCTGCAAAGAAGCAGGGTGAAACTTAGAATTTTTCAGTCCCTGCTGAGGTATAACTTTGTTTTTTTGTTTTGCTCTCACTTGCAGAACCAGGATGGATCCTGTATCCAATCTGTCAGCCTTATTCTTAAGCAGGACCCCAAGAGGCAAGTGACTCTGACTCGTTCAGGAGATGTTTTGATCTATGACCAGTACAAAATTAACCTGCCTTATGCAGATGGTAAGGAATAAAGCATTTAAATCTTATCAAACACTAGAGTGATATTTTAATGACATTTGTGCATGTTGTGATACTGACAATATTGCTAACATACTGAAGTTAAAAGGCATGTTTTAGTATCAATATTGTTATTTCTTAAGAGCTGCTTCACAAATTAACTTTTGCTGTACTTTTTACACTAATGGTAGGAGTTGGTACAGTAGCTGCATTGGGTTAGTTGTCTGTTATGTTAAGATAGTGTTTATTTTAACAAGTTCAAACGCCATCCCCCACATTTGCAAAGTTTGCTAGTTCTTGCCTGAGGGGAAATTCTTTCCTCTGATTCTTGAACTGCATAATTTCTTCTCCCATTTTTGTCAGCAACTCAAGTAAATTTAAGCAGGAAGAGCCCTATTGCCCCTTAGAGATGAGCTACAGATTTTCAGACAAAAAATTTATTCTGTTTCTTTTTGCTTTGAGTTTTTAAATCTCTCTGTCCTGATGATGTCTGCTATTCTACACAGGAACATGTGATTGTGAGATTCAGTGCTGTCTTTGAGAGTTTAATATGCAGATCTATGCATTTGATATATGCAAGGCCTTGGCTCTTTGGGAATTTCACAAAAAAGGCTTTAACATGGGAAGCATGCTCCTGGTTTTAGGATTAGTTTGTCTACAAAAAATGGTCTGCAGTGTTTATATCTTTAAATTGATTTCATTTAATTTGCCTTTATGGATATTTCAGTGAACTCTGAGTGCCTTTTTAAAAAGTGTGGTGACTTTCACAAGATTCGTGTTTTGTTCTTAAATAACCTTTCATGAAAAATCAATGTTTAGAGGAAAATAGGGCCTTAATACGAAAAAAATTAAGCTTACACAAAGGTGATATAAACCAAAACCAGTGAAATGACAAGAAACAAAATGTATATTTCAAGCAGGTTTCCTTTGCCTCTCAACAGTCTCTGTTTTCACTCACCAGAGTTATTTGAAATACGGAAACTCTCCTCTGTATTTGTGCAAGTAAGGACCCAGATTGGATTGCAGATCCTCTACGACAGAGAAGGGCTGAGGCTGTACCTGCAGGTGGATGAACGGTGGAAGGATGACACCGTGGGCCTTTGTGGGACCTTCAATGGAAACACTGAGGATGATTTTCTGTATGCACGGCTGCAAGATTTCTATTTGCCAGCACACCAATATCCATAGTTAGAGTGGCAGATCAAGTGTGCACTGAGGCTGAAAGGATAGATACCAAGAATAATTCATTTTGAAGGTTTTCATTAGTGAGATAGATAGAAGGGTTTAGTTTGCTAACAGAAAATCTGTAGCTTCAGCTACAGGATATCGAGCCAGAAGGTATTTTAATGTAAAACTCGGGTGAAATATATATGATGCACAGGGGGTATCTTACCAGAAAAATGTTGTCCAAAATATGGAGTGGAACTCCATATATAAGGAGTATATTCCGTATATAATAAGGAAGGAACTCCATATAAGAAATAATAAGGAACTTTCTGTCTCTCTGTAAGAGTCTATCTCTTTCCAGCTCCTATTTTCTCCTGTAAATCCTGATCTGTCTCTGACAGAGCCTCCTTTGTTCAGTGCCTGCAGAGCAGCAATAGGAACTCACTGCTCCCTGAGTTTCCTTTCCCTGGGATGCAGAGGGAGGTGGTCAGAGCTGCCCCAGCACCACCCAAATCTGCTCTTTGCCCAATTTCTTTGCTACATATTTCTCACAGATACTGAAGAACAAATGAGCTTCCAAGGGATTAGGGTAGCCTAAAGGAGCTGGGAGAAGAACATTAATTTCGAACATTACAGAGTATTTCTTTTACCAGGATAAAATAAGAAAGAGTAGGAGACTCTTTCAAGGCTGGAAATTTGGAATTTTAGGAACTCAACTAGTTGAAAAATGGAAAAGCTTTCCATTATAGTTCCTCTTTAAAAAGGCACATACACACACAAACGTAGCAGTGGAATTTTGAACAATTTCTGTCTTACAGACTGTTAATTATAATGAGACTAGGAAATACATAGACAGGAGCTCAGTGAAGAGAGATTATTTATGTAAAACTGCTTAAAATATTTCTCCATTTTACAAGTAGTTTTGTAGTATATTTTTATATGTAGTATATTTGACGGTCAAATGATTACCTGGGCCTCTGTGGATATCTGTTCAATTGCTTTTGCAGTTATATTTCTGGATGCTTGGATGTCTTTTCTCTTTCTTGCAAGGAATTAAGAGCCTGGGAAGTCAGCAACAGAGAGGAAAATATAGGTTGAGGAGAGATAAAAATGAATCGGATATCGTACTGAGCAACCAAAAGTGAGAAAAAGGGAGTTCAGGCTTTCAGGACAGTGGTGGTCCCTGCCTTCTTATAAAAATGGAATTTGGTCTGTTTTGATCTTTTCTTCCTTAAAAAGTCTCTTTTGTTTCTGGGCCTGTACCTGGAAAAAAAGAGGAGTCCTTAAACTTAGGATTACAGTTTTAGAGGCCAGTGTGTGAGAATGTGGAACAGTAAAGAGCAGCTTGAATCAGAGGGTGTAAGAGCAGAGACCATTCTGCAAATTCACTCTTCCTTTTCTGACTGACTTCTGTTTTGCAAAAGATCTCCAGTTGGAGTAACAGAAAGCACTCCAGAGCTGTTTGGAAACACATGGAAAACTTCATCAGCGTGTGTCCTGGAGCATGATAGTTCTCAGGTGGATCCCTGTGATGTTCATCTGCAGGCAGGTGGGCAGTGAGGGCCACTTGTTATTGACAAATGCATTTCTACTTGAACATCTGTGTCCCCTTTCCTAGTTAGATCAGGTACAGTAATGATTGACAAATGCATTTCTACTTGAACATCTGTGCCCTTTTTCCTACTTGGATTAGGCACAGTAATAACCAGTCCTGCCCATTGAAGTCCTACCAAGGGGTTGTATAGAGGCAGCTGAGTTCAATCCCTTAAAATATCACTTTGTGTATTGTTTGAGGATTTTGTAATACTTGCAGAGGCACTTGAAATATATCATTTTTCTCCCTGGTTTGCAGTTGCACTGTGTTAAGTTAGGCATGCATTAAAGTTTGGTGGTATGTCTTGGATTGGGATGCTGCTAGTTACGATGGAGACTCAAAACTATTACAGTATTCATTTTTGAGTACTGAAAAAAACCTAGATACTTGATTTAGTTGTCTACTGTGGAAAAGACATGCTTATGTACTGCCAGCCTATAGATTTAGCTGAAAGGGTTCAGCTGGGGTAATACACAGGTGGCTGATGCCATGAGGACCACAGATGGTCATCCTTTAATAATGATGAACTTTGTAGATCATCACTTAGATCTCTTTCACAGTTCCTACCACTTTTTGTATTGGACACTACACACTTGTAAAGACATAGAGGCAGAATATTAAGTTTTTGCCTTTAATTTCAGCAGTGCTAGGGAATTGTCACATCTCCTGCTGCAACACCACCTGTATTTTGAGTATTTATACCATGTGCAGCACTAAAGAGCTGCATTCTTGGTAACAGATTTGGACATTTCTTCTGTTCAGCTGTATGGTCATCAAAGATAAAAGGGTTTATGTGGCAATAGTATCTAACCATGATCGGTTGTGTTGTGTAGAAGACGCTTTTTGTTCCAAGTCTTTTTAAACTCCCTTACTGAAACAGTTTTTAATCTGTTATTTGTGTAGCCTCTTATGCAGCGGAAGCTTGTAGCATCCTTACGAAAGATCTTTTTGCTCCATGCTACCCCTATTTGAGTCCTGTTCCCTATTTTGAGCAGTGCAGAAGAGACACTTGCAAATGTGGACAGACTTGTTTTTGCTCTGCTCTGGCCCATTACGCTCACCACTGCCGAAGGTTTGGAGTCCTAATAGACTTCAGAGGAGCTGTCCCAGATTGTGGTGAGTTCACTTTCACTCCTAGGCTTCAATAATTACTACCTGAGGACTTTAGAGGCAATCAGAAAATCAAATCAACACAACCTTTTAAAAGAGAAAAGGATTAATTCTAGCATGGTCTTTTGCATGCAGGACAAGGTTATTTTTTATCAAGACAGTATTAGTACCAGTGTTCTTAGAGGATTCTTTCTTTGAAGTCTACTTTCTTTAGTTCTTTGACACATTATAAAGATTTTTTTTTTTTTAAATAGTTGAAGGGCTTCAAATGTGTACAGAATTCAGAATATGTCTGTCATTATATAGCATTGCATATCTCACACCATGCAGATATTATTCATGAACTGCATGAATTGATTTCTTTTCCTTCTAGATGCTAGGTTTATCTAATTTTTTAAATTAACAAGAAGAAGAATTATGGTATTTAGCATTTTTAATTGGATTACTGTTGATTTCTGCTGTCTGACAATCTCTTGGCTTCTTCTCTTACTGTCAGTGACACTGAAATACATGAAGTGCTGAAGCAAGTGTTGAAACTTGGTATTATTATTTAGTTTAAAATGAATAGAAGAATTTAGAATATATATATCTTTATAGAAGCCATTTGATTTTATTCTATTTTTCTGGAAGGAAGAATAGTTTTCTTACAGCATATTTATAAAGTCATGCTTGCAGCATTTAAAACATGTGAATCTGTTAGTATTTCAAGAGCTTCAGACTTTTTTCTTAGTGGAGCTTTATAAGAGACAGATACGTATATAGATGGAGATAGAAGAAAACTTATGATGGTATTGTGTAACATCTGCAAAGTATACACATTTTATTTAATGCTTTTAATATTTTCTATAAGATGCTGTGCATAGCCCATACACAAGAGCCAAGTATTTTCAGAGTCAGAGGCAAAAAGGCTTCAGCTGTCCAGTTTGCACAGTGTAAATCTGGATTAACTGCACAGACTCATTGCACTTGTTATTACTGTGGATTTACATCTGTGTAGTTTACACAGCGCTGTGCCAAGATAGCAATTTTAGTGGAATTTAATGTGATTGGGAACGAAAGAATGGAGATGTTTATCAGAAAACTGCTGGGAGGTACTTGAGTCTCTGTAATTTGAGAGATTTGTTTCGTTTGGACAGCTCTTTCATGTGAAGACACAAAGGGGTACAGTACTTGTGTATCTACCTGTGGCAGAACCTGCCAAGCCCTGTCTGTGCCGGAGACATGCAGCAGTGATTGTGTTGAAGGCTGTGCTTGTCCTTCTGGAATGTATTTGGACACCAGGACAGAGCAATGTGTGCAGAGGTGGGTACAGTTGCATTTCTGATACTCACACTCCCTGTGGCAGAACACCACATTTGCAAGTCAGAGTGGGAAGCTAATCAAAGTGTACCCTTGTAGGTGATATGCATCTGTAAACTTGACAGGGTTCCTTAGAATTATACAGAACCGATGTCTGTGTTAATCAAAAATAGCTTTTCTATAGTGTATACACTCATCCAACATCCTCAGTGCTAGTTGTTACATTCCTGTCTGGCTTGTGGCCTGTAGGAGAGACAAAACATAAGGTTTCACTTTCCTACTGATTTAGTTTTAAATGTCCTTGAGTAGTATGGCAGTACTGAGATCAATTTCTTTCATTTAAAAAAAAAAAAAAAACAGAACAACCACAAAACCAACTCCTTACCAAAAACACCTCACCAGAACCAAGAGTGACCAACTGAAATTTGAACAGCAATTAAGTCAATGGGAATTTTATTTTATTTCTTCAGTTTGGGTTAATCAGTTACATGTTTTTTCTCTACTCCAGAAATGAATGCCCATGTTATTTTCAAGGAATTGATTATCCCCCTGGAGAAAATGTCATGACATCTTTAGGCAAATGGTAAGACATAAAACTGTGTTTTCACATAATGAAATTGTGCCATTCTCTTAAGAGTTCTATCAAATCGTTCTGCCTAGCTTGTCGGGTTTTCTTTTTGTTGCTTTAGTTATTTTTTAATGAAACCTGCAGAATAAGCCTGCATCAGTTTTCTTGATGTTTGACAAAGGTCCTTTAGGCTTTTCAGGCTGCTGTGCTTTGTAATGCAATATATTGAAGTGAAAAACAGAAATAAAAGCCACAGTAATTTCTTATATCCATACTAATGTGGAGAGCTTCAGAAAAGCTCAGACATTTCCTGATTGTCCATAGATCTTCATTGCTATTCTCCTTCCCTTTACCAGATTCTAGATCCATTTATGAAGAATTATTAAGAATCTGTCTTCCACTAGTATAGAATCATTATAAAACAGCAATGTGGCTTTTACCAACTAAGAAACAACACAAAAAACTGTCAGCTGCAGCCAATGGTAAATAAGCATCTCTGTTATTGTTCCTTACATTTGGCATTTGTTCTTGTCCTCTTGCTCTTCCATTTGCATCATCCCAGTCATGACTTTAAAGAAGAAAGCTTGTTAAACAATCCTGGCTGCTGCCAGATTCCTCCTGTTCAACAGTTATTTCTGTCTGCAGAAGGCTAAATAATGTGGACAACAAGTTCTGTAAATAACAAGCTTTCAGAAATAATCTCTGAGCTCTCACTGCCTCTATCAGTTGTTAGAGCATTAATTAAAGGCAGAGCAGACCAAATCATGTCTGTGATAGATCAGTGTAGCACTTTAGTTTGTTGTAAAGGCCATGTTAGAGATTGCAATAGGAGCCTGACAACACCAGTGGGGGCACTCAGGAAAACCACACACAAACTCATTCTCATTCTTGTCAGCAGTCCATAAATACTGATTATTATAAATCAATATCATACTCATTTAGTTAGCTTATTTTTACCTGAGGGCAGATTCCCTGGAGGGTACCAGGCAGCCCATCCTGCATTTGGGGCTGTGCAAAGGCTGGGTGCCTGCCCTGCCCAGGGATTTTTGTTACAGAACATGTGCCAAGCAGCACTGGCAGCCAAACGAAGGGACTACTTCTGGTACATCTTTAATCTTCATCCTCAGAGCTCTAGTTTAGCTGAGTTTGCTGAGCACTGGGATGGATATATGGCAGAATGCAGAGAATGTAATCATCCGCAAGTGCAGTTTTTAAGAAATTACTGTAGACAAAAATCCTCTTTCTGTTTATTTCAGTGGAATTATTTGGGATCTGGCAGCTTATGTTTCATGTCAATGTGTTAATAAGAATAAAATCTACTTGTTTATAACTACTAGATTTTTAGATCAAATTGGAGATCTGTGTCTCCCAGTTAGTAATGATTTTTACTTGAAGTGTTTTAATAAGGCTGTATATAGATCTGTTGGGAAGAAAGGCTTTCAGATGTGGAGGTACAGACTGCCAGCTCCTGAGAATTGCGTTGTGCTAGGTAATACATCAGGAATCATGTAGGAACACATGTGTGGATAAACTGGAAAAAAATACTATGTGTTAAAGGTTTTTTTATCTGTCACTTTGTTTTTACTAGAAAAAATGATGATCTTTAATATATTGTCCCTGTCCTTTTTCCTCTCAATTGCTTCTTTTTTGGAACTTCCACTTTCAAACTGCAATTTCTTCTTATGCTTGTCTGTGGAATAGCTTTTCTGCTCTGTTGCTTTCAAGCAATTCTTCAAAATATTTTCATTGATGTTATGTCAGCATTTGAGTTGCCTCCCTCTCAGTTCCCTTTGGTACTGCTTTTCCTGTTAGCTGAGTGATTCTATGCAGTCCCTGAGCACTTTTCCTGCAGGGCTTTGGGGTCTGATGTGTTCACAGAGAGGCTCTAGCACAAGCAGAATTTAATTTAATTACTCTGGATCTGCAGAGTAGCTGTAGGAGTCCTGGGGATCCCTGGGCCAGTGCAAAAGGATGGGAAGGCAGTGCTGGATTTCAGGTTCTCTAGTGAGACCAGGACTGAGGCTAAGCCAGCACTGCTTTCCCTGACAATGAGCTGCTATAGGAGCTGCTACCATTTGAGAAAAGCACTGGAGTGTTTTGGCTCAAATTAGAAAGGAGCAGACAGTGTTAGGTTTCTCAGTGCTTCCCTGCATGCAGTGTCTTGTTAGGATTGAGTTTCATGCAGTTGTGAATTGCTTCATGTAGGGGAAATGTGTTTTGGGGTGCAGTACAGGGATATGTTCTGTAGGTATTTTTTGTCAGCCCATGCATTTTAACTCATAATAGCATAATGCACAAAGCAAAAGTTTGAAGTTTAACTTATGTTCCTCATGTGTTAGGCAATGCACACTTTACCCACAGTTGTAGTTCTCAGTGCAAACATTTGCCAAATTATTTTGTATTGACTTATACTGTATTGCTAAACAGAATATATTAATATTAATAGATCTTCCTGGCTCTCACTACATCTTTGTGTATTTCTGTTGCAGCCATTGCAGGGATGGAGTAATGAACTGTGATAACAACGTAAGAGGTGAGTAAAGAGAGAAGGAAAAGTCCAGTGAATATATTTCTTCCAATCTCTGTGGAGCCTCCTTGTCTGAGCAAGAAGATAATACAATGTGTAGAAATTAACTTCCAGAAGGGGATCCATAATTATATATTGGTGTGATTGAAAGTAATGCTCCTGCTTTGAAGCAGCCTAACTGTTCAAAATGGTGTTAAATCTCAGCAACTTTTTCCCCCCAGTACTTCAAAATTTATTTTTTTTTTATAATGCTAATATAGATAAGCTTAGCTGCAGAATAAACAGCAGACCTTTAGAAGGTTAGCTTTGCCCCAAATAATATGAGTGTAGAAACTAAACACTGGCAGGAATTTTTCACAAATATGTTTTCTTCCCTCCAGAAACCCTGACTAATAGAACTATGAAAAGAAATATTTTGTCTTTTATTTTTTTTTTTTTTTGCAAGGCAATGAATCAACTGCTTTTCCTACTACAGTGGATTTCATATGGCATGAAGTATTACAGTCCATACTCGTGTTATGATTCTCATTTCACTTCAGTGAGGAAAGACATTTATGTGAGGTTTCCCTTCTAGGGTTGCCAACTCCCTGGCTAGAAATCTGTTCCCCATGCACTTGAAGGTGGTGCTTTTATTGATTTTTACAATTTTTCCAGAACCTTTCTCCTTAACAAATAAGTAAGCAAAACCCCAGAAACTGACCAAAACCAATTTAAACCACTGACACAACTTTTTGTGTGCACAGAATGCTTAGTGCAGCCCAAAAGGAACAGTACAATAAAGTTGCTTTGTCAGTGGCTTCAGCAAGGCAAGTCACATGTAGGTCTCAGACCTTTTCTTGATATTCTTTTGCTTTTTCTTGATTTTTTTTTTTGTTTCTCTATTGGCAGTACTTTGCATTTCTGTTTTGGAGGACCGATTCCTGACAAACTGTCCCTTACTAAAAGGATATATTCCTTTCAGTGTTTTGTGTGAGAAATATTGGTGTTCCAGGGAGTTAACTATGTATAGGAGAGGCTGCTGAATGTTATCAACACTGCTGGATGATATAATTCTGTGCATATATAAATTCTTATTGCATACATTTCCATTATACCAAATTTCAGGTATGAAGCCTAAAGCATTTTCCCATTTCCCCCCAGCACACAGCTGCCCTGCTGGACAGATTTATGTTAACTGCAGTAATCCACAAATGGATCCTGAGCTGAGCAGAGAGAGAACTTGTGAGAACCAACTGCTGAACCTCACCCTGTCAGCACACCTTCCTTGTGTGTCAGGCTGTGTCTGCCCACCAGGGTGAGTACACACAGATCTGCATCTTTCTGTGCACAATCATGATTGAGTAATTAATTCTGCTCAGGATTTCTACTTGGTAGAATTCTGCTTGGAGAATTTGACATGTCAAAGGGTGAGCATCAACCCTGTGAAGGCTTACACCACTATACTGCCTCTTGAAGTCATAATAAATGCTAAACCCAGAGACAAGTGGAGTTAAATACTCCATAATAATACGATAAAAATAACAAGAACATAGAAATGGCATTGAAATAATTCGATTCAATCTGTGTGTTGCAGCAGAACTGTGTTTATCTAGTTTTTTTTTCAAATATCTAACCTCTTATTTCAAAATTTGGCTGAGGGAGACGAGTTTCTTTATGCATAGGCATAATTTTCAGTATTTTTTCCCTCAAAAGGATCTCTTAAGTCTTGGTGATTGTCCTGGTTTAAGACAAATTCAGGAGGAGGAATCTCTCCCCTCTCAGGCTCAGTTTAAAGGCACAGAATGGCATAAAATTCATTTATCTGGGCACAGAGCAGACGATAGAGGATATCATAAAGTCACTCCAAGACATGGATTTATGCTGATAATGTACAGATGATCTGTTGTGGAACCAAGCACTGTATTATTGAGATAATTTTGAATATAAAAATAACAACAATGTGTTTAAGCATACCTTAAGCACATTGTTGTTATTTTTATATTCAAAATTATCTCAATAATAATTTTCAACCCAGAAAATTGATGGGATTTAGTTGCTTAAGCACATAGCCTGAAGTTTTTTAGTGTTATAACTCTGAAATTATTGTTTATACCTTTAGAGTCTCCTCAAAACAAAGAGTAAAAACCAGAGCCTCATTTGAACTGTGTTGAAATAGCTCAGTTGAAGTCTGTGCACTCATATTGAGTGATGTACAGATATTTCTATCTCATGATAAATATTGCTACTCAGGATTCTGGGATTTTAATACTCAGAAATGTGAAATGTCAAATGCTTCAAATGAAATGGGACCTGTAATTAGCTGAACTCAAAGCATGGTACCATAGTGAAAAAGCACAGTGCCAAGGTGGACTTTGACATTAACTGGAGGCAGATATTTGCAAAAATTCACCCTCTTGGACCAGGCTGACATATGTCAAAGCCACCCTCAGCAGCACTGGCATGTGCTGGCAACTCAGATCATACAAATTTTTTATTCTCTGCTGTTTTGCTATGCATAACCTCTGAGCTTGTGATCTCTGCTTTGTGGTGTAAGTTAGGTCTGCAGGGTAAGCATATACCTTTTTTTTTTCCATTGGAAGGCTCAGTGTCAAATGATGATGATCCCAAAGTGCTGATAATATGATTTTATGTTTGTAAGAGGCAAAGTGTTATAATTTCCTATGGACAAAAATATGAATTTAACAAGTTTTGTCTTTATTGTAACTCTGGCAAACTGACAGTGCATTGCCTGTAGAGATAATAGCACAAAATTATTTGGTTTTGTTTTGTTGGTTTTTTGTTTATTTGGGGGTTTTTGTTTGTTTTGGGATTGTTTATTTGTTTTGGGGTTTTTTTGAGGAGGTGCAAAGGGAGAGGCTTTTTTATGTTTCAGGATTTTACCCTCAGAGGTGCTTAAGGCAAAACTAGGAGACAGAGTTACAAGCCTAGGGTTTGAGCTAGGAGTGTCAGTCTGTACTGATGAAATAGAAATTAAAGTCACTTTCAAACATGTCAACAGTGATATTTTAAATATTCAGCTCTGGTGGTCCTATACTGCTTATATATTTGTTTTTATTTGAGGTTGCTTTAGGAAAAATTAAGATCATCCTAAAGGTGGATTTTTGGTGTGCTTTTGAAAGAGTGTGAGACTTACACTCTGTATTAACCATGCAGGTTTTTTATTTAGGTAATGAAGCTTAATGATTTAGGAAGTTTAGCAGGAGTTGCTTTTGGATAGAAGCTGGATCTGAAAAGCCCTAATGTTTTAAGTCAGTCACTGAATTCACACTACAGTGACTCATGGTGCATATTGAACACAGCAGAGTCAGTACAGCACGGTAATGAAAAAATTTTAATTAAATTTCTGGAAGAGAAAAATGGGTGAAATACCACTACTTTTATACAGTACCTCGTCCTGTGTTCATGTCAGTTCAAGCAGTGCAGGATTCAAATGCACTGTGGATTTCTTCAACTTCAAAATCACTTTTCTAGGCTATTGGTTCTGACGGGTGAAATAGAAATCTGTGGTGACATTGTTCACTGTAAAAGGGTGAACAGCCATGGAAATTCTCTGATCTTAACATTAGTCCTTTACCTGAAATAAAAAGTGTCATTCCTTTATTCATGCTTTTGTTCCTCTTTGAGACCTTGCATCAGTTTATCTTGATTCCTTAGCTGTAAGCTAAGCTCATTTAAGTAGTAATGAAATCAGTTTAATGCGTTTGATTAATTGGTTTAGGTAAGCTAATTTAAAAAGTGAGTGTAGCAAAGGGAATATGTTACAGCTGAGAAATAGGAAGCTGTGTTTGTCCAGGAGGAAGGACTCTTCTCATCTGCTTAGTGGGGAGATTTTTCCTCAGTGATACACTGAAAGGTACTTAGCAAAAAGAGAAGGAAAGGACCTGTTTTCACAGAAGTGGTGTTAAGATTTCAAGGGAGCAGTGTTTTTGTTTTGCAGTCTGTTTTTCTACTATCTGGAGTCTGCAATATTCTTTCCAATAATTCACTACTTCTGGCTTTCCTTCTTTTTTTTGTGCTTATAGTACAGCTGTGCTTCTTTTTTCCTCTGCAGTGAGTAAATCAAATGCAAATAACCATGCTTAAGTAAATATCTAAATTTACAGGAGATCATTCTATGGGTTACAGTTCTTAAGGTATAAAAATTGATGCTATATTTTCCATCTATTTTAGAAGCTGTTGAAATCAAACATTAATTCTCCTGGAGCTCACTTTCTAAAATTGGTTCACCCTACTTTGCCTGACATACCAAGTCATTTTTAATAGTTTATTTTTTTTTTTTCTGGTTTTCATCTGTCACCATTTAAATGGGAATGATCTGTATTTCTAGGTTGCATTTCAAAAAAATAAGCAATACTCTCTCGGTGCATAATTTTTCAAGTACAATATTTGAATTACATTTTCTGCTTCTGGCTTTCTATGAATCAAATGATTTATCCCTCCTTAACTACACCAAATGTGCATGATTTGACAGGGAGACAGAATCTTTAATCAGACTGCAGAAGAAGGTTCTGCATGCTACATGTTTGCTGCAAATGGACATATGCTGCTCTGTGCCTGTCCTATTCCCTTAGTTTTCCATGGTCTCCAATAAATCTCTATTTTTTTTTCCCTGTACTTGTATTAATTGACAGTAAAATTTCACCAGCTTAATTCAGCTTCTTGAGCACCTTTTCATATTCTCTTCTGCTTTCTGGTTTTTTTAAGAAGAGAAATATTAAACTCTGTCACTTAGGTCAAAGGAAGACTTCCATTATGTTCAGAGTTACTTTCTGAAATTCTGGCCCTGGTTGCAGGGGGGTTTCTAACCCAAGGTGAAGCTGCAAAATAAACTACCTCAGTTAAAAGCATCAAAATAATTTGTTAACACAGAAGGATGGAAAGGTATAGTGAGCATAATGAAAACCTTTCGAGCATTCTTCAAAATTTAGTGTTTTGGTACAATAAACAAGGGGAAAAGGAAGAAGAGGTTGCAAGGAGCTCCCCAAATAAGAAAGAAAACAGCAGCAATCTATTAACTCTTCCTGTCTAGGCAGAGAGTGAACTGTAATGAAGGCCTTAGGTGCTACAATAATGTTACCAATATGGGATTTTCTCTCAAAATTTGTCTTGTTTTCTGGTTAGACAAGTCACGGGTTGTGGTGGAATTCTGGGGTTAGAAATGCTCCCTGCTGCTTATTTTGGGATTGGTTTTATTTGGGGAGTTTTTTGGTTGTTTTTTTTTTTTTTTTTTATTTCCCTTAAACTCTCTTACAGACCTTTGTAGGAAGACCTATGAAATCCTCAGAGAGAAAATTTCTTGTTGTGGCAGAAGTATTTGTGGCTGCATGAATCAGCTGATGTTAGGCTGTTGCAGAAGAGAGGGGAAGGAGCTTGTGCAGTACACAGCCTGTTTAAAACTGCTCTGCTGGAAGATGGAAAGATATTTTTTAGTGTTTTGGTCCAGATTTTTGATCTTTGCAGAAGCAAAGAAGTGTTTGGTGATGCACAGATGACATATAACTTCTAATGGTGCCTTTACCAAGACTATTTACATATTTCTGTGCATGTGAATGCAGAAAGCTGTAAATAACAAGTGTTCAGCAGGGTGGAGTGGGATAGCTCTCCTTGTGCCTTTGCAGTTCATTGTGGACTGGACAGTAAATATAAGCATCAAGAAAAATGTCTGATACTTCAAAGAGGAGCTGTGCAAGGCCTCTCTGTAGGTATTTGTGGTGAATTCTTAGATCATTGAAATCTATCCATTTGCTTGGCTTTGCAAGAGAGAAATCTGTTATCACTTTTTTTTTTTTAATCCAGTGCAATAACGTGAGGAAAAAACCTGCAAGTGTTACCTTGTCAGTGTGATCTCTTTGTGTTTGAATGTTCCCTGTTCAGTTCTGAGCAGCTTTAAACCAGTGGGAATTGCAGCCTCACTGCTGATTGTCTCCAAGTGACACAATGCTTGAAATAAGTATGGATTACAAAGAACTTCACCTACCCTGGAGGAAAATTACTGGTTTTCAGTTTGGTAGGGGAGGAGGGCTCAGGATATTCTGCACATTCCCAATCATAAGCCTTACAGAGCTGTGAATTTCTGTCTGATAAATAATACACTGAAGATGAATCTAAGTCAAATACAAATTACAAATTTGAACAATTTAATTTGCCAAATATAAATTACCACCTTATTAATACGAGCAAATAAAATGTTTTGTGATAAATTCAATGATGAAATGTTTCCTTTTGGATAGCAAGGAAACCAAGCAGTGTTGTCACCCTGTTTGTCATGGATGTGCCTCACACCTATCACGTCTTGCCCAAATTACAGTGCTAAACATCAGGAGCAACATTCAGGTTTTCCTGTGTTCCTAAGAGATTTAAAACTTGTAATACTACAGAGACATACTGGGATTCCAAACAAAACTTATCTTGAAAAAGAAGAAATATTATAAGCCCAACAGTGCCCCTTGAAGAGCCTCTTTATTTCTGAACACAAATACATTTCAAACATTAGAAACAAGGATAATCATAGACTGCATGATGCCTGTCGGGAATCCTTTAACTGGAACTGCTGCTTGCTCTGGGTTCTTGTTTGGTATGGGATGGGATCCTGTATGAGATCCAAACACCTCAGAGTTTGGAGTGAGGACACTGCTGGAGCTTGGCAGGAGCTTGTGCTTCACAACTTTGNTTTCTGAAGATTATCAAAAAGCCACGAACATTTTACTGTAAAATTAGGACTAATTGCTCTTTTTATTCTTGCTGGTTAAGAATTCTTCTGTTCTTTCTCCATTAATCTTTCTCAGTTTTTTTTTTTAATAGTTTTCCATTTTTTTTCTGATTTTCTTGGAGTTGTGTGGCTAAGCACAAATTCATAGCATTAGTCTTGAGCTGTGAATAGCTATGCCTATGGTTAGCTGTGTTATCATGAAAATCTCCCTTGAAGACTGTGAGGATACTTCTGCCATAAAATTGAGTATATTGGTAATTGCTTGCATGAAGGTGCCTGTCATGCAGAAATAAATATAAATAAATTAATGAATCCAATAATTTCATGCACCCAGGATATCTCTTCTGATATTGATTAAATTATTTACAGAGCAAGTGATATAACAGCAAATCTTTAAATCAGGGAAGGGAAAGAAAATAAGAGGTTGGGAAGAAGTCCTTAGACTAAATATGCCACTAATTTTGGATAGTAAAAGTACATTCCACAAGAACAAAGGGCTGTGATGGCTCCAACATCTCATGGATTTCTCTTGGCTTCGGTTAAATGCAAGTTAATTGGCTGAGTTACAAGAAATTTGGTGAATTTAGAAGATTTCTAGAAATTCTTAATTTCCCTGACCTTAACATTTGTATATTAATGAGTCAATCTTCAGAGGGTTAGTGGCAAAAGGCTTTGGTGCCCAAATGCTGGCACTTAGTAAAGATAAAATATCCAGGTACCTGAAAGGAAGATACCAAATTGCTCATACACAATTATTAGTAAAATTGGTGCCTTTTCAGTTTCAGAAGACTTTAAAAACTATTTGGTTTTCAATTACAATGATGGTAACAACTTTAAAGTCTAGGAAAGTATTTTTGTCTCTGGATACCAACTACACTGCTGCTGAATGTGTATTTTTTTGGGGTTTTTTTTGACAGTCTTGTGAAACATGGGGATATGTGCTTGGATGCAGATGAGTGTCCGTGCTCATGGAAAGGAAAGGAATATTTTCCAGGCGACAAAGTAATTTCTTCCTGTCATACATGGTAAGTGGAGATCTATTTAAGTGATTATTTCATTTTAGTTCTGTTTTTCTGGGTTGATTTTTTTTCCTTTATGTGTTTTAATCATAAATTTCACAACAGATTTTGGTAAATCATCTACTTTGACTTTGTATTTTCATTTCTTCTAAGAGCTATTAAAAATGGTTTAGGTTTTGTTGTTTCAAAGAGATTTACATAACAAAATAATAGCTATTTGGGATCATCTTAATTTTTAAAAATCTTGGTTTAGAAAATGAATTTTTTTTTTTATTTTCAAGGTTATGGCTATTCCCAAAGTAAAATCCCTTAAATATTACATCTGAGTGACATTTTTTAAAGCTTTTTACTCGTTCATTTTCACATTTAGCATTGAATCTGAGCAGTTCTAATAACCCTGTGTCCATAAGTATGCACCCACTACTATGTTAAATTACCAGGATTGATGAGCAAAGAAACAGAAATTGGTTGATGATTTTTGCATATGTGGATAACTGATGAATCAATCAGCTTTAAGAGGGAGAATTCCAATAGGCAAGGGTTGATAGGATCATTTAAATACACTCAGAAACCTCTTCCTTTTACTCTCCAGTGTTGTGAGTGCAGCACAGACCCTGCCAGGTTTCCTCGAGCACTTTCAGTGGGATGTGGTTTCCTGCCATTTTAATAAGGAGTGTGAAAAGAGACCTCACCTGCCTGATCCTGAGACAAGCTCGTTTCTTGCTGCTCCCTGCCTGTTTTCCTCTCTGACCTCTGAGCACTGTGAGCTGGCACCAAGCAGTGCTGTTTGTCTTACCAGAGCCTCAGGAAAATCAGCTGCACTGCCGAGCCCCAGGATGCTGTGGGAGCAGTGTAGGTTCTCCAGACTCTCAGCAGAGAGCTTCCCTCCTTTCCTGCCCTTCTGTAGCTTCCCAGGAGCATGCCAGAGGTGTCCCAGGGGCTGCTGCTCCCAGCCCAGGGAAGGCTTCTCCAGTGAGCACCAGGCTCTGCCCTGTGTGGATGTTGTGCCCCTCCAGCCTGGTGCTGACTGCCTTCCTCTGCCTCTCGTCAGGTCCTCAGTAGCTGCTCTAGAAGAGATTTGTAGCCCTTTGGTCGACTGGGGAAGCGACTTAGGAGCCACCTCCACTGGGCAGGCAGGTAAAGTGACCTGGGTTGTTCACCCCTTGGACCTGGTGTGGGACTGCTTGCATCAGAGAGAATTCATTTATCCCATTTCATCTCTATCAGACCAAAGGCAGTGGCAGTGCAGGCACAAAGACACTGGATATTTAGCCTTCTCTCTCTCCTTTTCTTTTCCTGAGGCCAGGCTCATTAATTCATGCACAAATCCTTAAGGTTGTCATGGCTTTTGTAGTCTTCCATGTCCAGGAACAAAGACATATTAAGTGATAATGGCTTTTTGGCAATCAGTTGTCCACTCTTAGAGGAGAGTCTGCAACAAGCTGTGCTTGGTACCAAGTGTATAAAATCTGAGTCTGCTGGGTGTGCATGAAGGGATGTATCTGATGTGTTAAGGGAAATGTGCAAAGCATGAGAGTGCTTCTGTGCAAACAAACCCTCTTAGGCACTCATAGGAGTTATCATATAGCAAGGTTTAATGCACAGAATTGGTGTACATTGATACTAAATATCATCTTACTCATATCTGTTGTAGTATTAACAAGATAAATATTGATCTGATTTATCTATTGAACAGTAGTGTGTGAAACAAAGTGATTTCTTAAGTTGGCAAAACTACCAGAGAACTGACAGGAGCTTTCAGCCCAAGATCTGGGTTCTGACTGACCTGTAGTTCTAGGTTTCCCAAGTTTTGTTTTCAGTGAAAGTGCCTAAAATAAGCCTGTAGTGGCAACATGAAGCACAAAAGGTTCTAAGGCTGAGGGTACCAGAGCAGCATTTTGGTGAGGTGCTGTGCCAGGTAAGGTGGGTGGTGCAGGTAGATGTGCTGATCTGCTGTCATCCTGCTGAGACCATTGAGTACCTGCTCCTCACTCTCTGTGGGCTGCTGAATTTATGTTTTCTTTTAAAAATGCTTCTCTTTAAAAAAGCTATTTGAAGTTTAGAATATGCTGGTAGTTGTACTTTTCCAGCCAGGGCTCTCTAGATTCTGATAAGTAAATGTTAGTTCACTTAGTGTGAAACAAGCCTGGTGTTTTGAAGACATTTGTGTGTGTCTTAATCCCTTCCTTCTGACTACAAATGCATTAAGACTCCTGAAAAATAGAAAGTATGCAAAGGAGCTCACTAGTTCTTTACATGTTAAGAAATGTTTCTGCACAGATCCTTAAGAGATCAGCTTATGGAGAAAGATTTGAATAGGCCAAGAGTGTCAGTAAAACCTAATGTCTCAGGAGAACATGAGAGGCAGCACTTTGTCTTCCAGTCCAAGTAAAATTTCTCCTATTTGCCTTTCTCTCCATCAGCTTGATGAGGTTCCTTCCTTAGGTACTGCTCTGAGGTGACTGCAGCTAGCTGTGCAAGTCCTGCTGCCATCTCCCTGTGCTTTGATACAGCAAACACTTCACCCATGTTGTATTTTTAACTTAATTTGGCCACATGCTTTGTGTGTTTATATATACAGTGATGCAAAACACAGACAGTGGACCAAATCAGTTATAGCATAAGCAGAGTCTTGGCAAATCTGGAGAATGGCTCCCTGATGGTGCCTGTTAATTGCTAAGTGAACTGCAGGAAACCTGATTCCCCAGGCTGGAGCTGCCTTGATTTTCTAGGTATTTGCTGCCCTTTTAAAAACAGTAGTGTACTTGACACTGTGATAGAAATATGAAGGAGATGTTACACTGACAAAAACTTATCCTGAGAAAGCACTTCATATTGCTTGCTGCTTTAGTATATGAGATGTCCAATATTAGAGATTTATCCAGTATTTCTGTAAGTCAGATTAAGACCTTGATTGTAAAATATGCAGCATTCATTTAACAAGGAAATTAAAAATCATTTTTTTTAAAAGTAAACTTAGGCGTGTACCAAAACTCTATCACATGCTGTATTTAGTTTATCCTACATTTATAAAGATACCTGTTCTAAAGCTATGCCAAGGCACCAGCTTTGCTGCCTTCATCAAGGGAAGTTTAAGTGTCTGGGTCATTTGGAACATAGAAATAACATTTTAATAATTGCTTGTGGACGCAGGAAATGAAATTCTATCCATTATTTATAAAACTTAGGTCATTTCTGAACATGTTACTTAGATTGCAAGAGGGTGGTTCAGAAAGAGCCATAATACCCAATGCTGCAAAGCCTCTTATTGTGCAAAGAGAATTCTCTTACACTGCAAAGGGAGTTCAGCAAGCTCTGAACAGTCGTTCAGTAGATGTGTGGTGAAAATCCTTTGATGCCCAAGGTGGCCACAGATAAAACCTGAACTGTTCTGGAAGCCCCTAAACTGTTAGGCTGAGGTTTGAGGGGGGGGAATGATACCTAGACATCTGTATTAAGAGCAAATCCAACAACGTGGTTCTCTTAAGGAACGTGAGCACCAAAATAATGCTACTGAAATGTTTTCTTGGGGATTTGGTGAAATTCTCACTCAAGCAGAGAATGCACAAAGACCTCAGGAACAGGACATGCTACTTGTTGACTCTAAGATTCAGCTTGTATAGAAACAAAGGTTTGGTGAAAAGCTGGAAAAAACGACTTTGTCCTTGTGGCACATTATTGATGTGAGAATAAATTGTATTATGTTGGTTTGGGGGTTTTTCTGTTGTTGGGTGTTTTTGGTTTTTTGTGGCTTGTTGTATATTATATATATAATCTGTAAATAAATATATCTGTATATTCTGCATATAAATTCTAATGGGAGAAGAAACTTAGATGTTATGAGTTCAATATGTACATTTTCTCCCCAGAGACTCAATTGATGTGTCCTGCTCCTAACCAACACTTCAAAACCCTCCTGTCCACACTCCTCACACTTGCACAGCTTTTGGTTATCTTTTGCTGCTCAGTGCAATAGCTGTAATGGTTTTTCTGGGCCTGCAGCTGATATTACCATTATTGGTGCTGCATTTTTCAGTGTTTGCCAGCACGGATCCTTTGAGTGCTCGTTCCAGCCCTGCCCCTCCATGTGCACAGCCTATGGGGATCGCCACTACAGGACCTTCGATGGACTCACCTTTGACTTTGTTGGGAACTGTAAGGTTTACCTAGTCAAGGTGAGACTTTTATAAAGCCTCTCCAGAATTGGGCTTTAAACTACCTGTTAAAATCTACCATTGTACTTATTTCCTACCTCTGCGTTTTACTGAGTCCTCCATACTGATAAAAACAAAAATGTTGCATATTTCTGATGTTTTTTAGACTTTGAATCATTTATAACATAAACATACACTGAGAACTATGTAACAGTATACATATTTGTATTAGTATATATAAAAGTGGACATTTCTTTTTTTTTCTTCAGGGTACTTCTTCAACCAGTCTTTCTGTCATTATTGAGAATATTGACTGCTTTGGTACTGGAATCATTTGCAGAAAAAACATTTTCATTAATGTTGGAAAATCTTTTTTAGTATTTGATGATGAAACTGGAAATCCAGTAAGTTTCAGTTCTTACTGTTGATCAAAAAAGTAGAAGATGTACTTTTCTGCATGTTTCTTCCTTTCATGACCAAAAACTTACTGTACCACTTTAGTGGCAGAGGTGTAATATCTTTATTGTGAATTCTGATCCCATCTGGATTGTTCAGTGGAAACCTTAAAAAAATTGTCTATATTTGACAAAAATATTAGATGAGATAATTGTAGCTCTTTTGTTTAGACTTAATTCTTGTTTAATTTCTTAGGAGAAATAGAGATGTTTTGGAGTTTTTCTGTTAATTCCACTAGAACTAAGAGTTTAGTCAGGTCTGGAAAGTATAGGAGGAATATTTCTATACAGATAAAAAAATCTCAAAAAATTGCAGCCCCTGGTGTATCTTCCACATCCTGAATTTCATTTTTGTTTTGGCCAAACTGCAAACTCTATTCTGCAAACATTTAATAGATTAGTAATTTTAGTATAAGTAGTACTATTTCCAGTTTAGAGACTGAATATACAAAGGAAGTTTGAGGTACTGAGTAGTTAAACCAGATGCCTTAGTCCATGCTGCTACAAATAAGTTGCACTCTGATTGTTAGTGAATTGAGAGAAAAATGCTTTATGCAAATAAGATTTTAATCTATGGACATACTTAGACAATTCCTTATTTCCAGAGGCTGCTTCATGCATCTTTTTTACCTATCCATATTAAAAAGCATCATGTCACTGAGACAGAACTACTTATAACTAAATGAAAATCATAATAAGGAACCTTAGGACTACTCATCTAACTCCCAGATGAATCATTCACTTTCTAATCTTCACTCAGTTACCCATCCTGTAAATTTGATATAAAATCACCTTTTAAAATCTGGAAATCATAAAAATTCAATAGAGTTCACATTCCAAATCCAGGCTCCTTTTGCTTAAGCATTTCTCCTGCTGTGGCCTTCGGTTTGTTTTTGGATGGAACTGTGAGAGCCTTGTTGTTAATTTTATTTAGGTGTTTTAATTCCTGTCTAGTGAACATTTTCTGAAGACATTACTTCCATTTTAAGCTCCCTTGTTTTATTTTGAACAGAGCTTATCTAGTCACATAGATGGCCTACAGAAAATGCAGTTATGGAAAGCTGGATTTTTTACTGTTGTTCATTTTCCTGATGAGCATATCACCATTCTTTGGGATCAGAGAACAACAGTTCATGTCCAGATGGGTCACCAGTGGCAGGTAGGTGGAAGTCAACACTATTGCTATTCCTTTGAGACTTTTTAATGTAAATTTTATGTAATTAATTTTAATTTATTATACTTTTTTAATATAGTATATTATAAATATAAAATATATGTCATAATGTATTTTATTTTTATTATATTATTTAACAAGATTTTACATAAATCTTGTTAAATAAGACAATTATTCAGAGAATAGACTGTCAGAAATAAATTAAAGAAGCATTCAGCTGCCTTGTGAATGGAAATATTCATTAACATCTTTTTTAAATTACTCTTTACTGCATAACTAGTGTAACAGCAGAGATAAATATCTTTGGGGCAAATTTCTCCTTCAGTACTCATTCCTTATGTGACTGAAGCAAGTGTTGTATTCCTGAGGCATTAAAAAAGCTCCCATAACTGGCTAAGAGCTCCCTTCTCTGCACAAATAATCATCTTCTTTACCAAAGGCTTGGGGATCCATATCTGAAAGGGGCTAATACTCACATTGCCCAAATAAAATATTCTCCATAGCTTTACTCCTACAAAAAGCTGAACTCTTTTGACTGAAATTTGGCTGGAAAAAGGATCAAAATGTCACAAATTTATGATTAAACAGCTGAAGATGCAAGTTTTGAAAATGGTCATGACTTGACAGTATTTTGCCTTGTGAAAATACATTTTTACATATCTGTATATATGTGTGTGTATGTAATTTTTTTTATCAGGGAGAGCTGACTGGATTATGTGGAAATTTTGATTTGAAGACAGTAAATGAACTGAGGACTCCAGATAATTTTGAGTTAACAAACTCACAAGAGTTTGGGAACAGCTGGACAGCTGTAGAGGTACATGGCAAAAAGAAAATGTGCTTGCTAACAGATTTTTTTGCTGTTATATCATAGAATTCATTTTGAATGAAATCAGAAATTCATTCCTGGAAGTACCAGTCAGCAGCAATGCAAATGACAGTATCAGTGGTTCTTAAAGATATCACAGTATGTTAAGGAAAAGAAAATAATCACTTTTTTTTGCTGCAGAGTGCTATAGAGTACAGAAGAATGTTGTGCAATAGTCTGAATGATTTTGAAGACATTTTAATGTAAAGTAGTGTTTCTTTTGCATAATGGAAGAATTGTGGGTGCACTTCAAAGTGTGTTGTCAGTTTTGCTGCTCTTTCATAGCTGGCAAACATTTAACTGTGCAATCACAGCAAGGGAAAGAAAAAAAAATCTTTCCATGTGCTGTAGAGTTAGAAATTGAACTTTTTCTACTGTAATGTTTCTTGTGGTGGATAGAAATGTACCTTCCAAGTAGTTAGAGTAAAAAATCTGCTTTCTGACACTCCTGGTGCACATTGTCTGAGTGATGTTTGTATTTATGTGAGTGAGACTGTCCAGGGGTAAGGACTAAGGGTTGGGACTCTGTGGCACCTCTGATTACACCTCTACATAAGTGTTTTTCTGCTCCTTTCAGACCAGTGAAATGTTTCTTCCAATTGTCTAATTTTCCTTTTCTTCTTCACTAGCATCACCTTTTAATTCTATATCTTAGTCCTGCTTTAGTTTCATGAATGATGCACTCGGTTCACATTTACATCTCCCTAAAAAAAAATATCAAGCACAAAACTGTGCTTTGCAAGTTCAAACACAGTGGGGTCACGAAGAAAGTTTCTCACCTTTATTTTGCTTTTTGGCTTAGTGTGTTGACAGCTCTGACATTCGAAATCCATGCAGTTTGAACCCCCTCAGAGAGCCTTTTGCCAAGAAGGAATGTGGGATACTCCTAAGTGAGGCATTTGAAGCTTGCCATCCTGTGGTGAGTTGTGGTCCTGTATAGAAACAAGTGAAAGTGAACATTTGCTCTTCATCATGAAGCACTTTGTAATTAATGCAGACAAAAATATGCCCAGTTTGGGATATTTGCTTTTTAATCACAAGCATTATTTGTGTAAGCATAACTTACAATTGCTTGCTTTTTGTCAGATGTGTTACATGACAGACACATTTTTCATGTATATATAAATAAATGGATTAAATAGGCAGTGTCACATGGGAAGAACTCATTTCTAGAGAACTTACTCAACTGTAAATCCGTGTAGAATGTGTAACATTTCAATAAGCGAATTAGCATTGACAGTTTTCTTTGAAATTCTATCACTTAAGACTTGAAAATACTGTAAATGAAAATCATGAATTCTTGTGTGAAATTGTCTGATAATATGAAGAGAATATGAACCACTCACATGAAGAGTTTTCCATCTACTTTGATTTCTTACATTTTATGTGTATCTGACTTTCTTAACATTTCTGAGTTTAACTGATTTGCGATCACTTTAGTCTTTTATTTCATAAGGTTTTTTGCAGCTTATTAGGGCTTAAATATTACAAAGCTGTACAAAACACAAGCTCACATCAATATCTTAGCATGCCTGTTCTTAATGGGTCATTGATTTAATTGTGTTGCTAAATGCTGGGCAAGATTTTATAGTGTGCTCCAGTGAATATTTTTTCTCATCTTTCAGAAAGCATTGAAAGTGAAATCTTTAATACTCCAAAGTTTGATACATTGCTTTTTGAGGGAGCCATAGCTTTGTGCCGAGGTGTTGCTTGGCAGTTCCCACAGGAGTGTTTTTGATAAGCAATATTTTCATTTCCAGATTGACGTGACCTGGTTCTACTCCAACTGCCTGACAGATACCTGTGGCTGTAACCAGGGGGGTGACTGTGAGTGTTTTTGCACCAGTGTGTCAGCATATGCCCACCAGTGCTGCCAGCAGGGAGTTCCTGTGGACTGGAGGTCTCCCAGAGTGTGCCGTAAGTGTGCTCAGCCAGCACTGCCAGGGGCTGCCTGCACTCATGGGAGCTGGAAAATCACTCACACCAGGTTACCTGGGGCCAGGAATCTCAAAAATCACTCACACCAGGTTACCTGGGGCCAGGAATCTCAAAAATCACTCACACCAGGTTACCTGGGGCCACAAATTGAATCTCAAAAATCACTCACACCAGGTTACCTGGGGCCAGGAATCTCAAAAATCACTCACACCAGCTTACCTGGGGCCATGAATCTGAAAAATCACTCACACCAGGTTACCTGGGGCCAGGAATCTCAAAAATCACTCACACCAGGTTACCTGGGGCCATGAACTGAATCTCAAAAATCACTCACACCAGGTTACCTGGGGCCATGAATCTCAAAAATCACTCACACCAGGTTACCTGGGGCCATGAATCTCAAAAATCACTCACACCAGGTTACCTGGGGCCAGCAACTGAAGCTGAGCCTCACTGGTAGGAAGAGGAGCTGCTGCCTCTCACTCCCATTCTGGTCTAGCTGGATTATATGCTTTTTCTGTGAGTGGGTTTGTGAGCAGGTATTTTCTACTTTAAATCCCTTGTCCTATGATGAAGGAAAAATCACTCTATATCAGGGTACAGCATGAATCCCTCAAAGCAGAGGTGGAAAGTTAACAGCTCAAGTGATTTCCAGCTTCACTCCTTAATAAGGTCTAGGAAGCATAGGTGCCTTATTAGAGCCCCCAGAGCAAGTGTGAAAGGTCTTCTGAAGAAAAACAAGTAGGTTTTTAAGCAGGGCACAGTCATTGCCTTAGTATTGCTCTCCAACAATTCTTAGAATTTATTAAAAAACTCTGAGGCCTTTTTCTGTAGCACCTAGTGGAAATGCCTAACAGGAGGCTGTGATTTCTCCAAAGATGTGATAAAAGAGGGGGAGATGCAAAGAATGGAAGGAAATAAGCATTTTCTTAACTTTGCAGTGTCACAGAGAGAGGATGCAGCTTGCTCAGGGTCACACAGCAGACTGGCCACAGAGTGAGGAGGTTACTCTGTGATAGAAAAGATGAGTTTTAATGTGAAGTTCAGCCATAACCACTAGAGGTCACAAAAAGACTGCTGTAGGTATATAAACTTAGTATTTCCTGCTGGGAAGCAACACTTTCTTTAAATCTGTGTGGTTTAAATTAGTATTTTATCTAAAGTACAGAAAATATTTGGCAATAATTTTTTAATAGATGTTTGTCTATGATCTTATTTGGCCAAGCATTTGGCTCACATCTTAATTGTAGAGGGGAATAGAAAACCTGATTATCTTTAGAATGCCTGTTACTGCATTTTTTCTCTTTCTTTTTTTAGCTTATGACTGTGAATATTTCAACAAAGGTAAGTCCTAATGGAAGTGACAATACATCAATAGAATCTTGGAGTTTTTTATTTGAGTCTTAGAATCTTTGCCTAAAAATAATTGTACTAGTGAAAACATTTGTGAATGAGGTGGTGTTTAACTAGCCAAGGTTATGTTTTACTGGTTTATTTTGCTTTTTTCAAAGGTTTTTTATTTCATAATATTTTTATTCCTGGACCTCTCCCAAGAACATGTCTAACTAGATGGGTGGTGATTAAACAATTAAATTATTAAGTAGTTAATAGAATATCAACTGG
The DNA here is from genome assembly GCA_013396875.1 of Vireo altiloquus. Classification (NCBI taxonomy): domain Eukaryota; kingdom Metazoa; phylum Chordata; class Aves; order Passeriformes; family Vireonidae; genus Vireo; species Vireo altiloquus. The sequence goes on from VZRF01008921.1 coordinate 359,030, forward strand.
AAAGTGCTAGTGGCACTTGTTGAAGGTGCAGAGCAGTTCCAAGCTGAACAGACCCCAGTGGTTCTGTTAAATCACTCTCAGGCTCCTGTGCAGCCTCCAGAGGGAGGTAGCTCTTAAGCTATGACAACTTTTTGTCCCCCAGATGGGGAATAATTCTGCATTTAGGTCTGAGCTAGCCTCAGGCTCCTGAGCAGTTGTGTTAGAGTGGCTGTCAGTGAGGGGTGCAAACCTTGCACCAGGTGCTGGAGCATGCCTTGAGCCTGCTCTGGGTGCTGTGTCAGCCTGGAATCCACACTCAGACTATTTCCAAGCTCCCCTGCAGGTGCCTGCAGAGTTAGGTGTGGCACAAAACCAGCCTGGTGTGAGGAAGGCTCAGGGCTTTGCTCTCTGTGCTGTAATTTTTTGGGTCAGGGCTCTGCTATCTGTGCTGTAATTTTTTATCTAGCTTGTGTAGGAGCCTGAATATCCACATGTTGTATTCTGGTCTTCTCTTGGATATTGCAGCAGCTCACTCCTGGAAAGGTCTCAGAAAGGGACCAAGTTTAAATTAGGAGGGACTTGTGCACTGTGCCAGGCCCAAAAAATATGGCCAAGAAATTTGCCTTTTCTTGTACACTGACTCATGAAAAGATTTTGAGTGCAGTCAAATCACTAACACACAGGAATTATTTCTAAATCTCTGTTTAAGAATTTAAATTAATTTAAAATAAAGGACAGTTGAATATAAGAGGTGATTGAAGTTTTTAAGTTTTCTTTTTGGTTGTTTTTTCTTTCATAAAATAAATATGCTCTGATATTAGACAATCTTGGTGCAGTTACAACAGACTGCAAGTGCAGTGCCTCTGATATCTGTGGTGATAGTGAAGCTAGATGGTAACACATAATTTTAAGGTGTATTATTATCTCTGTTACTGAACTCTCACTGACAAAAATTAGTGGAAATAGTGGAGATTTGTGCATGTGACCAGCCCTGCAATAAACATGGTTATTGTATACTTCTTCCTTTGTATTTTTGTACTGTTTGCTAGTCCAGCTCATCACTATTCAACACATGATGTTTCAAAGCTTCCAGCAGGGGGAAGATCATCTCCATGCTCAAGATTTTCTAACTTATATTAGGATGACCCAGAATTACTTAGTTTTGGAGGCAGGAAGGTGAAGAAATTGTCTTAGACCAGAAAGAGGTTTTCTCTGTGTAACTTTGTGATGAATCCAGAGTGAAATAGTTCCAGTCCTGTTAGAGGCAGAATTTTGTCTTTGGTCAAGGGAAGTCCTCAGCTGGTGCCTGTGGTCTCTCAGCTTTTGGATGGATGGGCCCAAGATGGGAGACTTACATAGGGATAATTCCAGAACACTGGATTGTTTTAAGTAGTAATTTTAAAAAAGTTTTTTCAACTCCCTGTGCTGAAGGTAAAGAGGTATCATTGTAGTACCATTGTACATTTTTAGAAATATGTGGTGTGCTAACTGGCTACCTTTTCATGCCATTAGGACCTAAAGCTCTATTTGTAATGCAGCATCCTTAGGATTTCAAAACTCTCAATGAATTTTAGGTTATGGAGAACCAGAATACGAAGGCAGCTGTGAATTGCAATCCAACTTTTAACCTGTTGGAGCAGATTTTAAGGGTCAGTGCTATTAACTGCAGCTATCAGTTCAGAAATTATCTCAGATGTGTGTTTTCTGTGTCCTGGCTTGTGGGTAAAATGGTAATGAGGGGAACTGCTCAGGTGTGGCATGAAATGCCTAATTTTAACACAGAACTTAACAAAAATATTTTCAAACATTTAAAAATAAACTTTAAAATATTTTTCTGCAGTGAAGTTTGATCTCAATGAGAAGGTGAGGCATTTTAAGGTTTTCAAAATAACTTTACATGGTTTTAGCTTTTTTTACTTATAAAATATGACCATTCTTTGCTTATGATGCTGATTTCTTCCTGTCTCACTCTACAGTGGTTATGTTTGTATCTTACCTGTTCAAGAAGTTTTTTGATGCTTGTTGACAACAAGCTTTTTATTCCCTGCAAAATGCCTCATGCTTTGGACATTAATAAAATAGGTTTTAAAGAGTAGTAAGACTTGTATAATCGGTTTGACCATATAAATAAACAGTTTAGAAGGACCCTAGGGTGGTCTTACAGACACACTGTTTACTTCTAAATCAAATAACAGAGGGGTCAACTAACTTCAATAAAGTGATTATGAAACCAGAGCAGATGAGAAGGAGGAAAAGAAGAAGCTAATCATGAATCTTGGAAGTTGAATGCAGGTATTCTGACAGTTTTCAGAACAGGTATTTTCTGAAAAAGATTGCTTTGGTTTTCATTCCAGTTTAGTGCATGGCACCTACATCTATTTTCAGAGTGGTGAGATGTGTTTTTCTTTACATGCTCTGCACTAATGTTTAGAGCTCAAGCCTTTTGTGACACTTGACATGAAAAATAATTGGTTTTTTTCTCCACAGCTCTGGGAAAAGGCCCATACAAACTGGTCAGCTATTTGGATGGAAAATTGGCAATAGCAGCAAAAATGGTGGATGGTGTTGTTTTCCCAGTGAAAGAAGATGATTTTGTTCCTGGACATGTAGTGAGCTTCATGCTGACTTCAGGACTTTATAAACCCAAAGCACATGGTAAAGTCACAATAACCTAGCATCTTAAATAAGCATTTGTGACGTTAAGTAAATGCTAAAGTTGTCTGCATACATAACTTTAATGCCCACAGAACACTTGGGTATCAATAGTTTTACTGACCAGAGCTCTTAGGACAGCCCGAAGTTGGCTGGCTTTGTGTAATCAGAGGGTCACTTAAAAAAAATGATAAGCATTTGATTACTAATACTACTGTCTGTAGAACTGACACAAGAGCTCCTGTAACAGAATAGCTAGGGAGAGATTTCTTTTATTAGTCATAGTTTTGAGGCACTTGAACATTCCATTCAATTTATGTTTGGAAAGGGAAGGTCAGTCCTGCTCTTCCATTCCCCTATGAAAATCTCTTGCTCAGAATTGAACCTGGCAAATAGAATTTGTGCCTTGTGGTGCAGCTTGGGTAAATGGCATTTCATCATTTGGCCATGAGGAATTTGACCAATCAATATGATAGATCATTTATTTGATATTCTTGCTTCTTTGATACCTCAGCAAAATGCATGTCTTATCAATTTCAGGCAATTCCTGGATAAAGGAGCATTTGGGGCATTACTGCACTGATTTAACTCCTAGGGCAGGAGTTAAAAGTCACACTGATTGTCCTTTGTCACTCAGCTACTTGCTCCAGACAATTCATAAAAAGGCATTCACTAGTACTGCTAGTTTTTTCAGATTAACTGAAGCTTTTATACTCAGAAAACAAGGTGGACTTCCAGAAGTGTTACACCAGAATGTGATAATACATCCTTTTAATAGAGATCATTTGTTTTCTATGCTTTATTTTTTTTTTTAAGAAATGCTACCCGGTCCTGGAGGGTTAGTTGATTTTACAGTAGATTAATGGCTGTTTTCAAGAGAATAGCACAGTTTACAGCAAAAGAGAATGAAGTAATTCTGTGAGCAACAGATGCCTGTAACAGGCTCAAGATCTGATGCCCTGCAATTGGCTGTAAAGAGGCTGCTTGAAATCAGAAGTACTGCAGGGTAAGGTATCATGAGGGAACATTTGCCAGAAAAAAGACTTTGCTGTAACCTTCTTAGAGGGAGAGCTGGAGAACTGAATGCAAAATACGGTTTTTTAATTTATTTTTAATGAAAGGTTGAGCTTTTAAGCTATCAGTTCCTGATGGCAAATGTTACTTTTAAAGCTGGTTAGATGGAGTTAAAGTTTTTATTAAATAAATGGCTTAGTAAAGACTGTAAATTAAGTTATGCTTGACTGCAGGACTATATTCCTTTATCCTGGTGTGGGCAAATGTCTTAATCTCTTTGTATTCCTGTTGGAATCTGTAGTGTATTTAGAAAACTAAATAACCATCACAGTCTAGCACTCTGCAATCCACATGTAGTGTATTTTCTTACAAGGTTCAAGCTGTTTTCACTGGTAAGGTGAAAGCCATTTTTCATTCCTCGTGCTACTAGTATCAGTAATGTACATCAGAATAACTTAGTTTATTTTGCATATATCAGCAAGGAAATGAATTTGGTGTGCCGCCTTCTGTTTTGTTTTCTCAGATTCCAACTTGATTTCGTTTGAAACAGCTGAGAGACCAAATTATTTTCTTCAGCTGGTCTCCAATAATACTCTTGGTCTTTCTAAATGGAAAAAATCAGAAGATTTTCACAACAGATCTACATTTGTCATCCACAAGAATACGTGGCTTTCAGGATACAGCTCCTTTGAGTCATTTGCAAAACCAGGATACTTCATCCACATCTCAGCCTCTTCAGTTGAGCTTCTCAAGTACCATCACTCAGAGAAGTTTAGACTGTCCACCCTTTTTAAACTTGTAGGTAGGTAATTATACTTGAATTTTATGAACAGCAGTGTTCTCCCTGTGCAAATCCAGGCTAAATGGTGATGTTATTTTCAGAGGTGATGAGATTGCTTTCCTCTCCCCTGCATTACTGGGAGATGTGGATACTCTGGTACACCCAGGCTCAAAATATTTTTCCCTGAGTATTGTAGTGAAGATGAGATTCTGTTTTCTTGTGAAAAGCCGTTAAATATCTTAACACACAATTTTGTTTTATTTGCCTACTGCTTTTGAAAATAAATATCCTAGTGTATAGTTTCTGGGCAATACATGCTATGGAGGTGGCAAGAAAATTCTTTAGGGGTAGAACAATCATGCTCATAAATAATGGATTCACAAAGAGAAGAGAAAACTGAATGGATCTGTAAAAGTTAAGGTCTGTGGACAACGTTTTCTTTCCTTTGCCTGCTGCCAAGAGAGAGATTTCTGTGCAGTGAATTCTCATTGTTAACCTTGTGACCTCCTCAGGAGTACTGCTACCCAGTGCTGAGGACATGGCCTGCAGGTTACACCTTCCAAATCTCATTTTTCTCTTGAAAAACACCTTGGCTTTTATCCACTACCCACTCAGAGAAGCTCTGTGTGTTGGGATGTTTGAGTCATCATCTGGGTGGAGATATTCACCTCTTCTTGGGGATCTAGATGACAATTTCTCTGATGTTTCTGGAACAGCTACAGTTCTTGAATAGAAAACACAGGCTGCTGTGAGGGTGTTTCTACCTACTTGACAGATTCCATTCCCATATTAGTTTCTTTCCATGGCATTAGGATCAGAAATGAAGAACAGAGTCACTCTGAGGACTCCTTCATGGGACTCCTCCCCTCTCTTGGCTGCAGATGTTGCTCCTGCAAGAACTGATGACAAAAACACACAAAAATCATGTCAGTCAGGCTCTTCCTTTCTTTTTTTAGATGAGTAAGGAAAATAAATAATAATAATAACAGTTTTTACATGTTCTTAAACAAGTGGAACCGTGCACTGAAATGAAGGTGGTGTTACAGGTCTGGTAATATGTGCAAGAAGTTATATTGGCCTATTAAATAAAACAAAGCAGATTATTCATGTAACCACTGTTTGCTTTAGTGTTCGCTTGCCTTGACACATCACGTACATCAATTATATTCATGTTGCTTCATGAAATTTAGTGACAGTAATTACTTGCTGAAGCCAAATGTAGTATATAAAATTCCAAAATCACTGCAAGTGATTATGTGCTAAAACATTTTATTGTGCCATAGTTTTAAATGCATTAGTAATTTGTTTATTTGGGTAGCAGAAGTGTTTTAATAAGTGTTCCTGGTAATACCATGTTTTAAAATCAGTTCTTCATTCTCTGAAACTGAAATATGTTTTACAAGCAAAGAAAGAAAATCAAATATTGTATCAAAAGAAGCATGGCCTGTGTTTTACAGTGACCATGTTGAATTATGGCACAGACAAACCTGAAGCAGCCTCTGATTTCTATAACAGAAGAGGCCAACTGTGTGCCTCGTGCAGCTCCTTGTTGTCAAAACATTGAATTAAAGTGTTAATGGTGTCATTGTGGATCTGCTGATGTTTTGCAGTGCATTACACTGACAGCCTAGTGCAGCTGTTGACTGGCACACTTCAGCTTCAGAAAAATGACAGATTTTGTCATTGCCAAATGCCTGTTGCCTCTTGACAAATTCCTGTAATCACAGAGTTGTTGAGGTTTTTGAAGGGCAGAATTAGAGGGTTAATGCTCTTACCAGGATGTTAATACAGCATTTCAAGCAAGGAACTTTTTTTAGACCTAACAAAAATATCTCCTTAGTCTTTTATCTTTGAGGGAGGAATGAAGAAGGTTAAAACCTGTTCCAGTTCTCAGTGGTCATCCATTAACACAGAATATGTCTTTTCAAGTGTGAAGTCTTTACCCTCCAGTCATTATACCAAAAAATATCCTATCTATGCCAATGGAAAACTAAAACAATTTACCTCAGCAAGTGGGATCAGATCAAATGATCGAGAGGTATTTCATTAATCACCACATCCGAGGGCTTGGGTTTCAGAGTTTTATAAGCAGAGGAGCACAGGGCTCCAATCTTTCTCCAGTGCACTTTCACATGGGCCAGCCTGCTGATGCAGGGTAATTACATGGTCTAAAAATACTGCAGCATTTGTTTAAGTTAATGGAAAAGTTACACCAGCCCCAGAGCGCGCAGGCAAAGGCAGATTGGGTTTCCTGCTGACTGTTGTAAATGCTTTGCATATTAGATCAGAAACCCTTGAACCAGGAGCAGCTATTCCTGCGGAATCAGAGGATAAGTATCAGGAGCAGAATAATAGGCCCAGTAAATCCCCTTGGCCAGAAAGCTCCTCATGAGACTTCTTCATGCTCTGTGACGCACGTTCAAAAGGAAGAATTTTAGTGACCTGATCACCACAGCAGTAGATACATTTCTGTTTGAAGTCAGCTGACAAGTCACTTTTTCCAGTTTGGTCACAATAAATATTGTCACACTGGGAGACACCGAGGCTGTGAAGTGTTTGCCATGAGAAGTCATTTTGGCTTTAAAATTATTTTTGTAATAATTTTATTATGAAATATAATAATATATATTATTATTTATTTTACTTCAGTTATTTTCATTGTACTTCAGTTTTTTCTGCTGTCCCATTCCCAAAAACATTTGAGGAGACTGACTAGAAAATTGAATTTTGGTATGAAGGTGTACTTATTCTCAAGAGAATACAGTTTTGTATTCTATTCAGGAATTTTTTTTACTGGCAAATAAATTGGTAGGCATTCAGTCAAAAGAAAGAATAGCCTTAGTCTTACCAAAGGTGTCATGTAAAAGTGATCAATTCCCATTTGAAATTGCTGGGAAATCAGTGTATGTAGGGAATTTATGACCTTTTTATGGCTATAGCTGCTGTTTTCTTCCCATTTTAAAAAATAATGTGCTCGAGCTAGTTACCTTTTATTTTACTTATTATTATCAGCTGCTTATTAACTCACTATGAGTTATTTTTATGTATGTTATAAAAATGTGACTTGCCCTATATAAATTTGGTAAAAAAGTTTTTAATAACGCTAGTTATGTGCTTTAATAGCTAACTTGCTGTAAATATAAGAGCTGTTTTACAGAGAATTTTCAGCTAAAATTAAAATCTCAAGATGCACTAAGTATAGGCACACTGCAGAGGCATTTTTCAATGTTTAAGTTTCATACAGAGCACTTTCGGTTCCTTTTAATTTGGTATCTCAATTACCTGAATCCCATTGAGAAACATGGTACAAAACTGAAAATTAAATACATTTTAATGTTTTTTTTTTCTTTACCAAGCCAACTTTTTACCTTGAGTCAGTCTTACTCATGACACTACTATTTTAACTTCAATTTACTCTTACCCATTCCCATCTGTAGAATTAATTTTCTAGAGTGTCCTGATTCACTCGTAATGAGTTGCTGTTGAGTTTAATTTGAGCTCATGTGCTTTGTTGGCCCAAAAGATCATGACCTGAGGCTGGAAAATGCTGAGCAGCTGTACCTGCACACCCCAGGTGTGTCACTGCACACACCTCCCTGGGAGCTCCTGGAATCAACACTGAGCTCACTGTACAATAACACCTTTCCTTTTCCTACTACAAACATTTGATCTGCTATTTTGGGCTGAATAAATAGGAGCAGATTAAAGAGTTGTGTTAACATTGTAATAGTAAACTGAGCCGTAAGTAGATGAGAGGTAGGTAATTACATTTTGCTTTCAGTGATGTTTTGGCTGGGAACCAGGTTTAATTTTTCCAGTGATGTTTGCTTACATTTCTCATTGCAGAAAGTTAGAAGTCATGAGCAGAGTTTGTTACTAGTTTGTGTGTGTTAAGCAGGTAGATAGGATTTCATGTTTCTAAACTTGTCACTGAGGAGACAGGCAATCCAAGTTACCAAGCAGAGTTTTGCCTCCATTATAAATAGAACTAACTCTAAAACAATTTTTGTGCCTACTAGATATTTTCGATTTTTGGCTTAAAGCAGCAAAAAAGAAAAAAAGTCTCAGGTGAGAATAAAAATCCAAATACTTGATTTTTTCATTATTTTTTTTAACCTTTATTTTAAATACAACCTCTTATTAACACTGGAACACTTCAAGTTTTAGGAGTTATTTTTAAGTAAATAGCAATTTTTGAACATAACTTGGAATTATTCATAATACAGAGATTCTAACAATGGCAGATTTTGTCCCTGTGAGGTAAAAGACAGGATAGATATTTAAGGTGGGGTGGACTTGTGAACAGAAGGAATTGTCAACACACAAAAAAAATGGCCAAGTTACTAAGAAAGGTGGTTGTAACTCAGCAGAACCCCATGGTCTGTAAGTGATAAAATATTAAAAATCTTCATTAAGGGGTAGTAGTAACTGTTGTTATCCCCAAGGCACCACCAGCATTATTTTTGAGAGCCATGAACAAGAAACAATAAGCTCCAGGGAAGAAAATGTTTCTCTGATGTCCAAGAAAGTGAGAAAGCAGTGTATTGGGGAATCTCTGAATATATTGTGTTTGGCAGTGTGCATGCCTGTGTTCCCACAAGGGCTCTCTGCACACTGATGTGGGTGAGGCAGCTGTGGGCTCAGCTGAAGCCACTGTCACCAGGACAGAAGTCACCACTGTGGGGAGGATTTGCTGTGTCACCAAACAGAGGACAAGTGCTGGTGGACTTCCCAAGGACACACATGGTTATCGGCAGATGCCACCACGAGTCCTTCCTGAGGAGCACATGCCTGATTGANACAATAAGCTACAGGGAAGAAAATGCTTCTCTGATGTCCAAGAATGTGAGAAAGCAGTGGAGTTGGAGAATTTTTTTGAATATATTGTATTTGGCAGTGTGCATGCCTGTGTTCCCACAAGGGCTCTCTGCACACTGATGTGGGTGAGGCAGCTGTGGGCTCAGCTGAAGCCACTGTCACCAGGACAGAAGTCACCACTGTGGGGAGGATTTGCTGTGTCACCAAACAGAGGACAAGTGCTGGTGGACTTCCCAAGGACACACATGGTTATCGGCAGATGCCACCACGAGTCCTTCCTGAGGAGCACATGCCTGATTGAGAAGCTTGATTCATTGTCTGTGAGCTGCCATCATTGTTTTGCTGTGAGAGAACCCTGCTGTTGTACAACAAGCTCATGTTACTGGAGGGGGAATTTAAGAATTAAAAAAATGGGAAGCATGTGGTGGAGGTGACTGAACAGACCAAGCGACCTCAGCCACTCCTCATGCAGCTGCACCTCAAGAGCCTTGACCATCTTCACTGCTTTCCTCTGGGCACTCTCTGGCAGCTGAATGTCCTTTTTTATGTTGTGGTGACCAAAACTGCACAAAGGGGTTGAGGTGCTGGTTTTTTGTTTTGTTTTGCAGTGGGTTGATCCTTGGGATGCTCAGGCATTCCAGAAGTTGGGTGAAATAGTGAAAACTTTAAATGTAATGAATGGCTGAAGTGATGTTTTCCTAATACTCTAAAGATAATTTTCCCACAATTCATAGCAAAGCACAGATATCATTATACCTTATGGATTTAGAGACAACCTGAAAGCTTTCTGAGAAAAAGGAAATCAATTCATACTAATACTCAACTCTTGCTGTGGTGATTTGGTGGACTCTTTAATATAATTTGTACACTGAAAACACTGGTACAGCTCTGCTTGGCATACTCAATTCTCTAAAATCCCTTGACTGGGAAATTAAATATCTATTGGTTCTGCAGCTCTTTGAAAGCAATTTTTTATGACCAGGTTCACAAATTCTTCTGTTGTCCATAGTTCTTTTTGTAGAAGTAGAGACAAAATTTGCAAACAAGCATGACTTCATTCTTGACTGAAAACAGCATTTATGTACCCCTCAACAAATGCTGTGCATTTATGTGGAGATTCACCCTGAATCCTACCAAGGCATGCAACACCACCAAACTCTGTGAGCTTAGGAAAGCTTGAGGAAAATGTTGAGGCTATCATTTCGTAAAAGTCTAGGTTCGTTTGGGGAATGGGAGATGGCATGTTAATCCCAGTGCTGGGAAGTGTTAAATTGTGGTCACTGTTCTGCTAAATTGAGGAACTGTCATTCTTCATTAGGTTTCAGTCTGTCTCCTGCAAGCTCATTGAGTTTGAAACCTACTCTGTGGTTAAAGGCAAGTTCTGTGGCCAGAGTTAAAAGTTATGGATTGGCATCCATACTTAATTTAGGGTAGACTAATGAATGAGATTTTCCTAGACTCAACTTGGATTTACTGTTTTTGCTACTGTTGGTGATTGCCTGTGCCAACAGGTCTCTGATATGATCTTTCTGCCATATATCTTTTGTCCTTAGACCTTGTATTTGTGCTGTGTATTTTCTTTTTTCCTTAAGCCTTACCACTTGACTAGTTTTGGTGCATACAAAACCTCATACAGCAGTCCACAAAATGCATGGAAAAAATTCCCTTCCTCCCTTAGATACATGTAAATTAAATAGGTTTCCCTAGAAGGGATCGTGCAAGAATTCAGTCACATGTACACAAGTTCTTATGAGAACATAATAAATGCATTTTTTACTGTTATAAGAATTGAGTTTTTAAAAGCAGTGACCAGTTAAATCTCTGGATAAAATGAGATGTGAAAGGGGTAACACTAGATGGCAACATACACACCCTTTTGTCTGACTTTGATTTGTATTTTTAAGAGAGTTATTTGTGTTTTAAAAGAAGACAATAATGGCTAGTAATGATAGAGAGATAATTGCTTGTGAGTGCAGCTTCCCTAAATTGCAGGAAAAGAATTTCTCATTATCTTTATGGAAAACTTGACTGTCTTCAAGAAGATGGAAAAGAGCTACTCTTTATATCTCAGTCAAGCAAAGATCAGAAAAACTTAAAAGAAAAAAGACTTCAAAGGACCAAAAATGGAAATTCTTTCTAAGAAGTTAGCATTTTCTTTCTGGTGTTTAATACAAACATTATTTAAGAGCAATTACTCTTTGTAGGCTTGTACAACATTGCTCTGAGCTCAGGTTTAGCAATTTAGAGGGAACAGAGGTGTGATGAAGGTTGTTTTCTGCAGGCATAAATGCACAGGTCCCTGCCCTGCCCTGGCTAGAAGGAGCTGGGCTGTTGAAGTGCAGGGACTGAAATCCAGATACATCCTGTCAATCCTGCAGGTGTTGGAAGAGGCATTGTGCTAGTGGAGCATTGTGCAGGGACTGAAATCCAGATACATCCTGTCAATCCTGCAGGTGTTGGAAGAGGCATTGTGCTAGTGGAGCATTGTGCAGGACACCATTCTGCAAGGGGAGGGGCTGGAGTGCATTTGAATTTGTGTTTCCATTGTGTGACGTGAAAGTCTTTCAATAAAACACTGAGTAGATGCCACAGTGAATGTAATGTGAATACACATATCTATCTCTTAGTGGTAGATATGTGTATGCATTTCTAGAAATGTATAAGAATAGCAAGTCTCTGTTGTTTTTCAGATGTGAAATTCAAAGTTCCATCCCGTTCCACGTGTGAGTGGCGTTATGATGCCTGCACAAGCCCTTGTTTCAGGACATGCAGGGACCCTTTGGGAAAAAACTGCCAGACAATACCAAAGTAAGTCTTTATTTTTATGGAAGATTGTGTGATTTAGGTAAGACACTTAAGCAGGATAATAGGAATACAAGGACCCAAATGTGCATTTAATATATGAGGACTGTGTTCTTGTGTAAGGAGGTCAGTGAAAGAGAAAAGTGGGACGAAACCTGCTGCTGCAGGCACATAAAACTGATATTTCAGCCTTTAGTGTGCTGTCAGGTTCTAGAATGCCTACTGTTTTTGTAACTTTAATTTTGCGGGATATTATAGTGTATTAATAAAGAGAGATTATTATAAGTTTGTTTCAAACAGTTGTGCCCTTGCTTTTCCATTATGTCATTGCAAAGGCCATATCTGGCCTTGCTTTTTCCTTTGAAGTGGAATTTTTGCTAAGTCTGGTAAAACTGACATTCAGATTTTGACATGTAAAAATACTGGGTATTTCTTCAGAACCAGTATTCACTCTTGAACCTGTGAGTGTTAATTTCAAAATCTGGGTGTCACAGAGTTCATGCTTTACCTTAGATCTGAGTGGGAGTGGAAGTGACATTATGAAGGAGAACACTGAGGTGAACCAGTCTGTCTTCTTAAACATACTTTATATATAGATTTTGTTTTCCTAAAATTGAATACTTGATGCAAAAGGTACTGTTCAACTAGTTAATATTAATTGTTTTTCTTTTAGAGTGGAAGGATGCATCCCTGCCTGTCCTCTCGACATGTTGCTGGATGAAATCACTCAAAGATGCGTGTATTTTGAAGACTGTATGTCTGAAAACTTACATATATGATATATTAGCCTTGGATTGTTAATTTATTCATTCTTAGTAATCATTTCAAATATCAGTGCCTACATTTGCAACCATGACCTTAGTTATGTGAAACTTGAGCTCACTAAACATGCATTTTAGTTAAAATAATTTCATTCCTCTAAAATGAGACAAATTTTAAACTAAGAAAGGTGTTCTTTCTTCATAAAACATTTCAGTAACATTAGATGTCAAGCAAATGATTTAATGAATTTATTTTTTAATTCTTCTGTGAGTTTTAGAAGTTTAAAGGCAACTGAAAAGTTATATGAGTTAACCTAGAACTCTGCTGTCTCCAATGTTATAATTATTCATGCATTTCAGGCTGTTTCCTTGTGTCTGGTTTCAGGCATTGAACCTGCAGATGACAGCCCAGCTTTACTTCCCAGCATTCAAACACCAGCAGCTCCACAGGTAACACCAAGTGCAGGTTTGGCAGGGATCAGTGAAGAGGTCACTTCATTTCCTGTACCTGAGGCAAAGGACAAGGAAACAACACTTGCTACGAAATTGCAGCTCTCTGCAACCACAGGGAAACCAGAATTTTCAGCTATTACATCTAATAAAACAATTCCAGCCATACCTTTATCACCAGATATTTCTTCACAGTCAACAGAAATAACATCTCAGAGAAGCCTTACAGCAATGACTGGGATAACAAAATCTAAAGTAAGCTTGTCTGCTTCTGTTGACATTTCTCCTTTGTTTCCATCTATTGTCAGTTCAGAAACTCACACAAAGACACAACCAATCAGTAGTGGCTCCACTGAACTGCTGAGGGCTACAGAACCTCAGACAGCAACTGCTGCACATGCAGTGACCACAAGCACAGAATCAGAACCAATTGCTGCTTCTGTTTTCACTGGGGCACCACTTATGCCTAGAACAACAGAAATGCCAGCCAAAACTAAAATAATGGAAGCATCAGAAATGGCCACAAGAGCACCTCCCACAAAAGAAGCACAAGTAAAACCAGAAGGACTCAGAACATTTACACCCAGTTCATTTGAATCAATAACAGAAAAAATGACTGCATATCTGCCACAGTTTTCCACATCTCCACCTCTGGACATGCCTTCATATACACCACCTGTAAACTTAACAGGGACTTCAGAAGGGACAAAAGCAGGTGTAGAACAGTCTTTTACCACAGTAGCTAATGTTACAGTGACATCATTTTCTCCTGTGCTCACTACTTCATCTTTGTTAAAGCCAATGTCTTCAGCAACAACAGAAGCAGCAGCTGTTTTTAGCAAACAGAGTGTGCAGACTACATTTTCACCAACATCCAAGCCTCCTGTTTCACTAGGAAAGGCAACTGCAGAACCTCCTCTTGGAATGGTTCAACACCTGGCTGGCACTCCAGAGGTTACTTTCACTACAACTCTAGGATCAAAGATGACAACTCTACAAACTCAAGAGAGATCATCAGAAACAACTTTGTTATCATTTACAACTCATAAGAAGGAAATCCCAAAAATAACACCTCATGTGGAGCACACGTCAGGTTCCTCTTTCCCTCCCTATTCACCACATCCTAGTTCCAGCACTGAAAAATCCTTCATTCTTTCTACAAAGAGCCCTGCAGTGTCTGCTCCTACTCCTGCTTCTCCAGCTTCGGGTGAATTTAAGAAAACATTTAAAACTGTTTCAACTGCAGGGTATTCCTTACACACAGTTCTAAACACAACAGAGTTCCTGACTACATTATACACCAAATATCCTGTCATGGCTGAGACTATCAGTGTGACACCCAAAATAACATCCCCTCTTGAATTAGCAACAAAGTCAACTTTGTTTTCTGGAAAAATACCTACTGAGTACAAGCCAGCCCTGGTTTCAAGTACAGTGAGGACAAGCACTGCAGCATCTCCAGGCACTGTTACCACAGCAGCAGTGAAAACCACAGAAACCACCACAGCTCCTTTTGTAGCTACAGAAAGAGAATCATCTCAAAGAACATCCATCACTGGATCTCCACTTGCTCTCCCTAGTGGAACTGAACCCACATTGTTGACAAAGCAGCCTGATAAATCACAAGTAGGAAGTATCGCTACCCTCTCTGCTGCAAAGCTATCTGCTTTGACTTTTTCACCATCCAGTTCTCTAATCTCTTTAAACATTTCTCTTCCTTCACTGCCCTCAGATGGAAAAGAAGAATCTCTGACAACTCTCAGTCCCATGCATACATCCCATGAAATAACCTCTTCATATCCAAGAACAACTCTACCACAATCTATGTTAACAACTGAAAAGACCTCTCCAGTCCCAACTTTCTCCATCTTAGCCACTATATTAGAACAGTCAAGTTCAATAACAACAGTATTAGACAAAAAATCACTAGTGACTGTCACTAATGCCACGTTCTCCCCATCCTCTGAATTCAGTGCTCAGCTTGTAACAACCAAAAAAATAATGACAGGCAGAGAAAAATCCTCTGTGTCCCCTTCTGTTGCACTTCCCATAACAAAACCTTCTTACACTTTCTCTACCTCTCAGTATCCAGGAGATAAATTAGTTTCTTCACCTTCTTTAACACAACTGCTACCAGAAGTGACAACCACACCAAAATATTCAGTAGAAACTAAAATGGTTTCTGCAGTGTTGAGACCTACAGTCCAGAGTTTGACAGAAGCAGTGAAACTTCCAGCAGCTGCAGCTCAGCCATCCCTGCCTCCATCCTCAGCAGGCTCCTTCTCCTTGCAGACATCTTCAGGGGATAAACTTTCAGTACAGACCACAAGGACCACGGTTACACGACCTTCTTCTACTCAGAAGAGTGCAGAACTTGGTGGGCAGACTTCTGAATCTCCATTGACAAGCCAAGTTCACCAATATCCTGCAGAAGCTCTAACAAAGTCCCCTGCTCAGCCACAGCCTGTCCTTAGCACAACTGAAGCTACAGCAGAACTGACTTCCTTATTCCCCTTCGTCACCTCACTGTCTGAAGGCACTCATTCAAGTGTGCTACCTACCTCAGTAGGTCCTACAAAACTTATCTTACCAGCTCAGAAAGATTTGCATTTAACTGATTCAGTCACGCAGCCACTTGTGTCAAGAACTTCTGTTCTGCAGCCTACAGTCCCAGCTGGAACCACATCTGACTTGATTTTTGGCACCAAAATTCCCCCTTTCTCACCAGAAGTGCTTGCTCCTTCCTCTTTAACAACAATTAAAAAAGAACCCTTTCCTTCATTTTCCACACAAAAGGCAGCTACAGATCTAAAATTCACACATCACACCTCGTTTACTGAAACACTTGAACCATCACCTTCGCCACATTCTGAGTCAGCCTCTTTGATGGTTTTGGTACCAGAAATGACAGAAATTCCTGTTGCCTTGGGATCCACATCAACAAGGAGAAGTGGTACAGAGCAAACAGCCTTGTCAGCTGAGGCTCCTTCATCATCTGCAGCTTCAGCCTCTCCCTCAATGAGCAGTGCTGGGCAGAACCTCAGCACTGCACCAGCAGCTCCAGGCAAGGCAGCAGCAGGCACAGAGCCCATCACCACCTCTCTGTCTGTGACTTCAGCAGCAAAAGGAGCCTTGCCCCTCGACACAGTAAAGTCTGAAGAGTCAGAATTACCAACGGGATTCCAGTCTGTCCTTACTCAGAGTGCTACACCTCAGACATTTTACCCTCCCTATTTGACAAACACAACTTCAATTCTGTCCACTGTACATTCATCTGCTGAATCAAAACCATTTTCTTCTATAGTTCCATCATCAGTCAGTACTACTCAAACTTCAAAACTTGAGATAACATCTGAGGTGCAAAAACCTTCTGTGAGTTCACTGCTAATGATATCTGATCATCCAAATGACACAGCAGCTCCATCAGCTTCCTTTTTTACCTCTTTATCTACCAAACCACTTCATGGCTTGACTACAGCATTTTCTGATGGACTGGTGACAGCTGAGGCCATGTCAGGAGCTGCAGCATCACCTTTTATGCTGCCTCGAGAAACAGCAACTCTTCAGACTTGTACAGTGAGTAGATGTAAATAATTACCTGTCTGCTTTGAAATATGCCTTAGTTACTTTTACACACAGATTAAAAAATAAAACCGTGAGCCATGCCTCAATCTTTAGGATTTAAAGTATCTGTATCAAACAAGGGAGCCTGATTGTTATCCATTATATCTGAAACCTCAGATAACTTCATTATGCATAACATTTTGTTTGAAATGTTTTACTACATTAGGTTTCAGGCCTCCGTTTTCTGAGTGTGACTGTTACAAGAATGGGGGATTTTTTTGGCAAAACGGGGTGTTTCATATTTTCCAGTGGCAGTGTTTTGTCTCTCTGTTGTCCTTAAAATACATCTTTCCAGACACATCTGTTGTCATTTCCTGCGTGTTTCTTTCCATATTTTCCCTTCTCAACTTTTAAAATTGTAAAGTTAACAATTCAGTAGTGCTGTTCTTATCTTCACAACAGGACAACAGTGTTAATCCATCCTCAGAATGTTCAGTTTTTCAAAGACATTCTTCACTTGTAGCTCCCATCAGTGTCATGAGGATCAATAAGTATTGTGCACCTATAGAATGTGAACCTCTTTTTTAACAAAAACCCTCCAATATTGTGGTGGTGAGAATGGTAACCTCTTGTGTTTTGTTGACTGTGCCTCAGCCCACCACAGAGAGCGAGTGCCTGCAGCACATCTGTGTGGAGGGACAGCTGATCCAGGTTAACAAGTCCCACAACTGCCCACACAGTGCCACCCAGCCCAGCTGTGGAGTCCTGGGGCTCCCCACGCAAACAAATGGTGACAAATGCTGCCCAAAGTGGGAATGTGCATGTAAGTTTTAATTGTGCAATGCTTTGGAGGTGCATTCAGGTAACAATTCAGTGCAAGTGTAAGAAGGGTAAGAACTTACACTTCTATAGCATAGAAATAGAAGATGCACATAGATGCACACAGAAGTATGGGTTACTCATTGTCTAAGGAAATCTATAATTGCAGTTTTACATCCAGGGAAATAAAATAAAAATGCTCCTTTAATGTACTCAGCATTAGGTATCTGCAGTAGATGTGTTCAGGTCTGATTTAGATGCATCTTGTCATCTCTCTGATCAGGGGACACCTAATCAATACAGATTTTTTGGTCTGTTTAATATCTAATTCAGGATGAAAAGATTCCCTAGACAGTTAACTGCTTCTGTTAACAGTTTGGGGACTCTGTACTATAGTCACTCCAATCAGTTACCTAGAACTGGGCAGAAAGCATTCAAACCTTAAAGAAAATTCAATTTAGTTCATCATAGCAAATAAAGTAGGCAGCAATAAGCAATTGCTTATTTTGCAATTGCTTATTTGCTTATTTGCAAAAATATTTTACTTAGGCTTTAGAGTTTGAAATAACTCAGAGTAGAACTCCAAGCCGATTGAAACACAAATGCTTTAGCAGTAAAACAGAAAAAATGAAACTTTACCACTTTAGGAACCAGACTCCAAGGGAACTGTAGATTTGGCATGATCTGCTGTCACTCACAATTTTTTCCTAATTTGGGGTGTGTAAAAATTGCAAACTTTTGTCAGCAAGAACTATAAGGAAAGAGCTGATTGCAGAGGTCTACAGGTTGTCCCAATGAACATATGCAGGATTTGATTCTGCTGTCCATTTACAAAGATGCAACAGCATCAAATATGTGAAAATATGTGCTGCATATATGAACCTCTTAGTAAGCTAGTTCATCTTATAAAATTTATTGATTTATCTCCATATTTTGTAAGATTTACCAGAATTCCTAAAGTTAGGAAAAACATTCACTTTTTTTTTTTTCCATAGGTCGTTGCACCATTTTCTCTGATCTGAGCATTGTAACCTATGATGGAAATAATTTGGCTTTATTCAAAGAAGCATCCTACATTGTTAGTCAAACTCCAGATGAAACTATAACCATCCATGTCCTTGACTGTAGAATGGTAACTAACATTTATCAGCTAACAAGAGGTGTTAGGTACTGCTAATACGATGTATCTGAAAAGCAAGAGAGTAGTAAATACTTCCTGTTGTGGTTATTATTCACTTCTGTGCAATATCTGTGAACTGTACTTGCATGTTACAATACTTGTGAGTTGTGTAACACTCTAACACCTGACTGTGTGTGCACAGTTCTTTGTGAAGCAGCTGCAAGATCAGAGGTAGGTCCATGTTATCCTGTGGTTTGTGTTTTTTCCCTGAAAACCTGTATTTCTGTTGTAATTTCAAGGTTGTATGATATAGCACAGTTGCTGAAAACAATGAGGTCATGGTATTTTGTTTATTTATCCAGATAAACTTTGTAGTCTTGACTTGAAACTGCCATAGGCAATGGTTTTCCTCTCTTAATAGTATAATCCCCAAAAATCCTCAATATCCCTGTGTCTAAAACCAGTAAGCAATCAGTGTATACAGATTTTCCACATCATGGCTATGGGTGATGTATTTTTGCTTTCTCCACAGAGTAACTCAAATTCAACCTCTTTGTGCCTGGCAATGTTGAACCTAACCTATGTATCAAATCAAATTATTATCAATCGTTTGAGTAGAAAAGTAAGTATTTTGAGGGGTTTTGTTTTCCTTTTAGATAACACCTTATTTCTGCCATCAGCTGCCTCCTCACATGGATACTGAGGCATAGAGTAAAACACAGTAGGTCACAATTGTTCAGATTTTGTAATTAAGTAAACTTCTGCTAAATTCCAAGAGCCAAACTTCATCCAAGTACAGTTAACAAGGTGTACCTTTGGTATTGTATTGTATTGTATTAGTACCTATTGGTATTGTATTATCTTTATGGAGGAAAGCCTGACTGTTTCTGAAATTAGTTATGACTTAGATTCCTAAGCTGTCGAGAATCTGGCCTTAGTTCTTCTCCCTGACCATTTACCTCTCTTCCCTGTGTCTTTTAGATAACAGTAAATTCAAGGTCTGCTTGGCCTACTGTTAGAAAATATGGATACAAAGTTGAAGATTCAGGCTTCAAATATGCTGTTGAGACCCCAACAAAAATCAGAATTCAGTGGTTTCACGACACAGGCGTGATGATTATTGAGTTCAACAGCACCAGAGAACCAAGAGCTTTGGGTCTATGTGGTAAGTACAGAGTAGTGCAAGAAATAAAGGCTTTTCTGATGCTTTTTCCTATTTATATAAGCTATTTATTGCAGGATCTGTCCCATATAATTGCAGAGTTTAAGACTGATGATTAATTTCGTTAATTGTGGAAGTTGTGTTTGATATCTATCACTTTTTGCCCCCAGTGTTTCTCCTGTCTGTGACCTGTTTGAACCACAGGCAGGATTGCTGTTAACAAACCCAAATGAGTAAGACAGGTCTAAGTCCATCATTTCAAGTATTGTCATTTACAGATTTAGTGTTTGATATCCATCTGATAGGAAGTAGTACATGCTTTTCTTAGTTTCTAAAGGTCAGAATTCCCAGAAAATGTAAACTTGAGAGAATTAATCTTAGTTTAACTGTTGGAGAAAATATTTTAGAGGGAATTTCTTAATAATGTTGCACTCTGTTAGGTCTGTCCAATAATTCCCCTGCTTTCATTTTTTTCTAAAAAGCACAGCCTTGAATAAGCTGGAGGTGTTATAGCTTTTGCAAGCATGTATTTGTTGATGTAAATCCCCACTGTGGTAGCTGAATCTGTAAATTTATCTGCTGTAAATTGGAGCTGGAAATCAGGATTAAAGAGATCATATATTTACAGTGGATATCTTTCCAGTTTCAGAAAGGGCAAATGCCTGCAGCTCAGTATCAAATACCAGGAATAGCTCAGTCCAGTTTCCAGTCCTGCTGACAGAAATGTGCTTCTCACAAAGAGAGTTTGAATTTACACCGTTTTGAAATGTGGTTATCTGTAATTTTGCCCTAACTTCTGTTTTCAGTATTGTTCTCACTCTGTTTGGCTTTTACTGTAATTAGATCAAACAGAAACAAGAAAGTGAAGACAGTGGATTTTTATAATAAGCCTGATTCAAGTTATCCAGAAAAATCTCTTTTGCCTTTGCCTGTTTTATCAATGTGATAGGGAGGGTTGGGAACATTGCATCCCTGGTTTACAAGGCATTTTGACTAGATGACAACACACTTTGTGGATGGTGTTGCAAGTACAATTTCTCAGAGAATGTGCTGTGTGTTTCTGGTGTTCACCTCTGCCTGGGAGGTTCTGTGTGTGAGTCTACCTGCACAGTGCTGTCTGTGCCACTCACAGAGCCTGCCTCAAATCTTATTCCTCAAATGTTGTACTGCACCTTTTCAGTGTGAATTAGTCCAGCCTAAACTCCTTTCTGTGCTTTCTGTGTTAGTGCAGATACAAACAGCATGCTTTCTCAAATATCTTTTGGCTGAACTGCTTTACTGGTAGGTCCTGATTTCTCTGCTCAATGAAAATGCTAAAACAGAAGAGACCTTTACAGATTTGTAGCACAAGAATCCCTTGAAGGATTCAGAGACAGCAGTGTCTTTTGCAGTGCAAGGATTGGGCAAATGTGGGAGCTGGTGGAGAGCTGGGATGGGAGATGAGGGATGTGGGAGGGGAACAGGGGCAGCTCTGCAGCAAAACTGCTGAAAAAGATTTAAAGCACATCAGTTCTAGTTGCAACTAGATCCTGCCAAGAAACATGTGAAGCTTTAGTTTTGCTGTGTTAAGTCTTGTCAGTGTGTAAGAGAAGTGAAAAAAGATATCCCTGACATGACAGCAATCCTTTGAAGTCTTTCAGCACCATCATGTGCTTCCTATCTGTGTTGCAAATAGACTCAAAAGGTTCAATCAGAAACGGTTTGGAAAGCTGTTCTACTCTCTGAATGCCTGTTGTTGTATCATTGATTGTCATCAGGAATGGTAAAAAATGGTAAAATAGACCAGTTCTTTAGAAAAGGTTGAAATCAAGAAATACTTTTTTGAACAGATAAAGAATTAGCATTGTGCTTGTGGAGACGTCAGAAGAAAACATTTTAGAAGTTTGATACGAAAGTCTCAGAAACTGGTTAGGAAGAAAGAATGGGATCTATCATTCTGCTTTTTCCTACCTGCTGGTTTTTAAAGAACTTCTGAGGAGATTACTTCAATACTTAGATGTTCTTAGCTGACCACCATCACTGCCCATGTTCCATTGCTTCTTTTGCTCCAATGTGTTTCAAAATTGCTGACTTAGTTAAAACAGAAAGAAAAATGTGGTGCTGCCTTCTGAGAAGTGAATACAGAAAAGTTTGATTTTCTTTTTTTTTTTTTTCCTGCTGAGTGGTAATAATAAGTGTAGCTGGAAGTGCAGAAAGCTGCAGTTTTATGGTACCTCTTCATCCAGCAGATGCTGAAGATTGCTCAGAAGCATAAGTAGAATAGTAGAGTATTTTCTGACGTGCAGTATCAGATCAGCATCCTGGCATTTTATGGTTGTTCCCGTTTTTGATAACATTTACAGTTTTAATTTGTTACACAGAGGTGCTTTGCATCCTTTTTTAAAATGTATTTTTGTTTTGTGTTTGTGCAGCTGAGGAGGAAACTTTCAGTTTTTATCTGGGTTCTTTGAGCATCACTCTGACATGCAGTAGATTTCCATTCAGAGATGCATCTTTACTTTTGCTTTCCTTTATTTTGCTGAATTTTGTCTATTTTGATCCTAACAACGTCTTTTTTACATCTATTGCAGGTTGTGATGCTGTTGTGTTGCATAAGATTTTGAAAAGGTGTTAACTTTCTTGTATATGCCACTTCAGACATATTTCACATGTGTTAACCTGCTTTTTTTTTTTTTTTTTTTTTTTTTTTTTTCCTTCTGGTAATTCATAGGGGTTTGTGATAGAAGCTTGGAAAATGACTTGATGCTACCCAACAGGACAGTTTTAAGCCACAGCAGTTCACCCTTGACTTTTATAGACAGCTGGCAAGTGCCAGACACGTTGAAGTATGTTGGGGAAGAAAGGCATCAGGAAACTAATTGCTCAGTCATGGACTGCTCAGAGTGCTTCAGAATGGTGTTGAACCAGACCTTCAGCAGCTGTCACCCTTATGTATGTTAACTATTTCAAAGCTTACATTTTGAGAGAGCTGGAGTTCAGATATAATTCTGTATACCTCGTGATTTTGTTAATGCAAGACTACATGGAACTATACCTGTTGAATGAGATGTATATTTTTGTGTGTGCCTAAATTGCAGGGTAAAAGTGCTTGAAGAGCTTGGCAGTTTGATACGAGAGTTGCAGTAAGCAACTTTCAGAATTTCATCTCTTTTTAGTTCTGAAATATCACATAATTCATAGAGCAGTCACAGATAATTCACCTGTATCAATAAGATGTAGAAAAGCATAAAAGGAAATAGTTTTAGGATTTAATTAATCCATAAGTCTTCAGTAATTTAACAAGTCCCAAATTGCAGTAGGTAATCTGAGACCCTGAATTCTCAAAGGCTCTAGAGACAGAGTTCCAGCTCGGAGATGTGAGAGGGCAGAACAGACCCTTGAGAGCAAGCCCAAGGCAAATGACAAACTCCTGATGTGCAAATAAATTTTTTGTGGTCATATGAGTACATTTACCATTTGACCTTTCCTATATAGTTGATTTTGATGAAAAGGAGGCCAAAAATAGGTAAAAATATAGAGGTAAGAAGTAACAAAGTCATTGTGTCTTCTATAGAAAAATTGTATTACCTCTTACCTTGGCACTTATAAGAGATGAAACCAAGGAATATAATCATGTCAAATTTCAGGAAGTCTTACTTTTAAATACTAGTAGATTATCATTGTAGATTACCAGTGAAGGTTTACCATGAACCAAGAAATCTTGTCTTCTTTGTAGACAATATTTTTAAAGGCCATTCTTTCCTACCCAGCATAGCCTCTATGAAGGTTCTGTTTTCTCTTTGTTAGATCCCACCTGAGCAATTCTGTGACATGTGGGCTCGAGACACTGAGTACATTCAGAATCCATGTGTTTCACTAGCTGCCTATGTGGCAATGTGCCACAAATTCAATATTTGCATTGAGTGGAGGAGCTCTGATTACTGCCGTAAGTATTCTGCACGTCTGCCCTCCTCTAGTGTTCACAGAGTTTGCCTAATTTAAGAGTTACTCTAAGCTGAATACACCACTGAATCTTGAGTCTTCGTGTAGTTTGATGCTGTTGTAGAAAGCTGTGTCTTTGGAGAAAGGATTAGAGAAACGAAACACTTGTGAGATAGATGATAGGAAGGGGTAAAATGTGAGAGCTTAGAGCATCCTGAGAGAAGACTTCTCCCACAGCCATGTTAAAGTGTGAGGCCAAATGGGATCTGTGGCTGGAGCACAGCATCTCCTCATGCTGTCTGTGATCACCTAGGAAAAGCTCCCTGCTTTGTTATCACTCCCTGCAGTGATAACACAGGAAAGTCTGTGGGTTTGGTGCTTGAAGATGGAAAGAATTATTGATGAAGCATGATCTTCCCAAATAAGAGAACTCAGTGTTCNGGATGGAAAGAATTATTGATGCATGAATTATTGAAGCATAATCCCCCCCAAATAAGAGAACTCAGTGTTCATAGAAAACATAAATTACGTCTTCTCTAAAGTGATTTAAGGTGTGTATATATACACAGGTTCATGCAGGCATGTTATAAGGGCTTGCAGATAATAGTCATGTAGTTTAATGCTTAAAACAGCCAAGTTTTTTTAATCTTAAGTTTATATGGATTTTATAAGCAAGTAACTGTTAAAAGGAGTTCTTACAAAATGTAGCTGTAAATATGGATTCCATCCATCAAGAAGGGACACATCACACTTATTTTTAGACCACAGTGATGCATTTTCTTTGGCCACTGCAGATTATTGAGAACCCTCTATGACTGATCTGTGTAGTATTTGAAAATGGTTTTGAAGTTTGAATTATTTTGTGTCAAGACTGTCGCATGGTTTGATATCTCTGCTGCCAAAATGCAAACTGAAGACTGATGAAAATGTTACTACAACAAGAAGAAAAGTAAAATGCCTGCAAATTTCTTATGTTTGAATTTGTTGTGGAGGTAACTGGTCTGTGTTGGTGTTTCAGGCTGGTAGATCCAATTGAATTGGCAAACATGGGAAGTTGACAAGAAGACAATAATGTCTTTTCTTAGGTGTTGCCCATGGGATTACAACCTCAACATGTCTGGTTTATTTATTTACTTCCTAGCCTTCCCCTGCTCTGAAAACTTCTCCTACCAGCCTTGCATAGCTGCCTGTGAGGTTCCAGAGAGCTGTCAGCACAATGAGGTTGCTGCTCTGGACTCAGACTCGTGCTCAGTGCTGACAGAAGGCTGTGTCTGTGCTGCAGGGACCATCCTTCACAGGACTCACACTGCTGTCTGTATTCCTGAAGAAAAATGTGGTATTTGGATGTGATTTTCTTCTATATTATCTGCACATTGCTGGTCAGATACTCCATTATTGATAAGTTGAGTTCTGGTTTGGTGTTGTGTGAGTTCTGAATATGTCATTCTTTTGAGGACTCTAGATATTCAGTGAACATGAACTGTGCAGGTGAGCAAGAAAGGAATGTCCTTGTGACACAATTTCACTCACTTTCAGCCAGAGGATGCTCTTCAAAGTCTTTGCTTAAGTTTATGTATTCAATTATTGTGTGTTAGTCTTGGCCTCCCTTTCACCCAAGCCCTTTGCCAAAGGTGCAACCTTTTGATACCCAATGGCATTCAAATGACACACAGCAACAGTTAACAACACATTTTGAATAATACATGCGTGTGTCCTGCCAGCATTTGTGTTTATTTTCATTGCAGTTCTGCCTCAGTACACCAAGTAATGGACCCGTTCTTCTCCCTAACCATATGAACCTTAAAGATGCAGTTTATCATAAATTAGTAATAGTTTTGGTATTTTGTGAAATACAAAAGTACCTTTTTTCAGATCATTACTTTAAAAACAAAGGATTGGATTGGGATTTTGAGTGACTAGCCTTGCAGTGGAGACAAAACAAATTGGAGATCTGGATCTCCTGGAAGGTGTTGAGTGTCTTGCTTTCCTATACAAACTCAGTCAGACTTATCTCCTCTTTCACTTTATTTTGGGGTGATGGTATGGTACAAGCCTTTAAAACTCGGGGATTTTTATGCTTCATAGATCCATATCCAGTATGGAAAAAAATTGTGATCAAAATTGGAATTAAAAAGGACTTACTTCTGTTTTGTGTTGTCCTGATCTAGCTTGTACAGACAGCTCAGGAACACCTCATGCTGTGGGTGAGGTCTGGAACACTTCTTTGAGTGGATGCTGCATGCAGAAATGTGTTGACAGTGAGACCATTGTTGCAGTGGAGTCCAACTGCTCAGAGATGCACAGTCTGGAGTGTCAGAGATTTGCTGAGGTGGCCTTGCTCGTTCCTGATGATCACACATGCTGTCCTCAGAAGATCTGTAGTAAGTATTCCATCATGGTTAGGAATACTGCCAGCTGGAATATGCAACCTCCTCTGGAGTTTGATTTCCTGTTACACATTCTGCTTTTGAAGCAAATGGAAATTACTTTGGTTTGAATTTACAGGTTATGTAAAAAACTGTAGAAACTATTTGGCTCAATATCCAGTGGGTTTTGAGGGAGATGGTAGCAGAATAGGAGGAGGACTGAAATAGCACTGTGTTTATTTGGATATGATTTGTGTTTCCTTCAAGTGCAGAGATTACTGGTTTATTTTTAACCTCCAAATACAAACAAATTATCTAGGTAATTCTGAGGAAAAAATCGGATGATTGTTTATCTAATTTACAAAGTTACCAGTGAAAAATGTTGGAAAAGCTTTTTTTTCATTTAATTCTTGCTTAGTTTAGAAAGTTTCAAAAAGAAATTGAAAGCAATTTTTGTGTTTAGACCACCTGGTATGGTGTTGCAGTGAGGTTTCCAGAGGAGATTTGTTTTTTAGATTCTCACAAGGACTCAGCTCAGTTTAACATTGCCTCCATGGAGAGTGTTGCAGATGATGAATGCCTCTGAATCCTGCCTCGTGGGGGTTTATTCTGTTCAGCTGTATTTTTTCATATGCCTGTGATTTGGAGTTTTGGGGTATGTAACTGCAAATACTGCTTGCCACTGCTCTATTTGACTTACAAATGCATAGTTTAGAATGTGCTTGTTCTTTTTTCTTTTTTTCCCCTTTATGTAACAGTTTGTAATCAGAGTCTCTGTGAACTCCTAATCCCTGAGTGTGGCAGCTTGGAAAAGCTCGTTACCTACTACAGTGAAGAATCCTGTTGTCCCAGCTACGTTTGTGGTAGGTTTCCTTTGAAAGGTAAAAAAGCTCACCTTGTAAAAGACATTCATTAAACTAAATAGATCAACTTAGAAGGAAAAAGGGTAGTGTAGATACTATTGTTAGTATGGCCATTCACAAAATTTGCTTTTGTCTAAAGCTTGGGTTGGTCTCTGCCTCATTTTGAGCAGATGTGATGCAATCTTGTTTTAAATGATCAGACAAGATCTTGTGATACAAGGTAAAAGTTGTTGGAGTCAGGAAAAGCTTGGGAACTTTTCCTGCTCCTCCGGGTGTTTGTTTTGCCCTCAGAGCTCCTCAAAAAAGGCTTGGCCTGCGAACCAAGCTCGTGGGAGCATTTACCCCCAATTCTGGGTGAGCTGAGAGCACCAAAGGAATGAGGACATGTTGTTTAGTGCAGCACAGAGTGTGGAGTTGGAGTTTTTAGGTTTTGCTATATATATTATATAGAGCCAACATGGAGATTCTAGGGTGTCGGCTCCTTCTTCTTCATCTTCTTCTCTCTTCTTCTTCATCTTCTTCTCTCTTCTCCTTCTCTTCCTTTTTTCCTCTGACATGAGTTCCTGTGGTTTGTTAATTGGTAGATAGAATTTAGTGTAGAGGAGACATGTCAATAAGGTTGATATTTACTGGTTTTGGGAACAAAATAAGATAGGTAAAGTTTTCTAACTGGTTGATAATAGATATAAAAGCTACCTGCTTTGGGTAGCCATTGCCATTCTGCCCTCGTGTTCCTGGAGGTCACAGCACAGTCTGTGCCTCCCAAACTTTGATAAGAAAGAAAAATAAAAAACCTTTGGAACAGCAGAAAGAAGCCTCATTTCATCTTTTCGGGACATGGGACACTGAAATAAGGAACACAGCCAGGCCAGGAGTCAGGGTCCAGAGAAGAACCTCCTCCCTGGCAGAAGTTTTTCTGAAGCAGCTTGTGGTGCCTCTCTGCCCTGCACTGCCTTTCCTCGCCATAGAGCATAACAAAGGAGGAATGCTGAGCCTCATCTCAAGGAACACATCTGTTGCCCTTTTTTCAGAATGTGATCCAGAAAAATGTGAGCCATTGGAGCAGATGCCAAGCTGTCAAGATGATCAAACACTAATTGCTGCTCGGGTGGAGAATAGCTGCTGCATTTCCTATATATGTGGTACAGTAGCCTGACTTGTTGATATTTTAAGTGTGGTTTTGCATATGCAATGGTGTCTGTTATTGTGGTGCACATTGAGGCTCCTTTAGTTCTCCCAACATAGTAAGGCTAGAAAGTGGTTAAAACAATGGGCATTAATTTTCTAAATTAGAAATCAAGAGTCACAGAACAGCTTTGTGCAACTGAGGTGTATTCTTATGTCAAGTAGAGGAGTGGTGGTAGAGTCCATGGATGAAGGAATTTAGGGCTTTTCAGAGATTCTCCATCTGCAGAGTGTGAGCTAAATGCATCAATAGTTTATCTGAAAGAAGACTGAAGTTATGTATGCTTTTATTCCCTATATCCTGCTGTATTGGCTATGGCCATCATAACAGATAACAAATATCCCATATTAGAGTATTAAGCATATTTATTCAGTTCTTTGGGGGTTTAGCCTTTAATGACTTTATTCAATAATAAAATTGCACTTTTACCATTAGTATATGAGCTCCGATCTTACCATGCAGTTGTTTTCTGTTGGATAATAATCTGATAATGAGATACTATTGAGTTTACTTTTGAATGGGTATCTGTGAATAAAGAACTTCCACGTGCAAAAATTTGAGTGCTAATAGGAAATGTGAATTACACTTCTGTTACTTACAGTTGATCATGTGATAGCAATGGACTGTGTTTGCCTCTGTCTGCAGAGCATTCTTTTGACTCTTTTTTGATAAAATGAGTCTTTCACTGTTCATGTTGAAAAGTTCCTGTTGTGGTTGTCATGTGTGTTCAAGTGGGAGGATAACACTGGGATCAGAGGAGATGCATTTTATTGAGGTTCAGATTCCTGAATAAACAGCAGCATGACTTAATAAGAGAGAAGACCTAGCAAAATTTTTGATAACAGGAGAAGGAGGGAAAATCATGTTTGTCCACAAAAAATGTACTAATTCTTTATAACAGGGGACAAAGGAAAAGGCAAGATGCACTGAAAATTAGACTTTTGATTAGTCTATAAGCAGTGAATGCAGAGCACTTCTGTTCTCTTTCATATGAGTCTGTGATAAACTTACCAGCACATTTTCTAGGCAGCAGTAAAATTTCTCCCAAAGTTTTAGATTGAGATAATTGTTTTCTCCAGCATGTGAGGCTTGCTCGGATCGAATACCCAAATGCCAAGAAGGAGAAGTTCTTATCGTGGATGGCAACACTACTGACAGGTGCTGCCCTACATACCAGTGCAGTAAGTTTGACTTGATTTCAATATTTTAAATAGCAGAGAACATGGAAAATTTTATAGTGTGAATGTTCAGTGTCAAAAATGATGATTTGGAGATGCAGCTCCCGTTGTACATGTGAGCAGCTATCATCTGTAGTCCTGAACAAATATCTTTACTTTTAAAACTTTGTGTGTGTAAATAATTTTTTGAATATCTGTATCATGGAGACAAGTGAGTAGTTTCAGATCTTAAATTGTACTTAAAATTATTTAAATATTTGTCTGGAGTGTCTGTACTCCATGCTACTACTATCTGATAGCTAACCACTATATTTCTATTATTAGTCTTTTCAACCGAGATGTTTTCCAAATGTATTTAATGGAAATCATTTAATATGTCTTGATTAATATTTCCATTTATCCAAACACAACAATATTGCATTTACTGTACTTTTTTTCCTGCAATGTCAGTGTGTGAAATCCATCGTTGCCCTGAATTCAGATGTGTGCTGGGCATGTCTCTGGTGGAGGTGTGGAGCCCTGAGAAGTGCTGTCCCTTCAGGACGTGTGGTAAATATAATAAATAGATGTATTCACTATAGCTGCCTCAGACAGTGAGAGATCACAGCAGCTTTGGCCTCTTGGTGTTGAGCCTGGTGTCAGCCAACTCCCCCCTTGTGAGCTGCTTGTGAACAAATGATACAGGAGAGTAATTTAGCAGTACAGAACCTCCTGATCTGCCTGTTCTGCTTTTCTGGCATCCTCGAGAATTTGCCTCTCCAAAGTTGGTGCTTTACCATCTTGAAAATGTTGTAAGAGTTACTGTATTGGGTTTGCTGACTTTTGGGTTTGCTGACTTTTGGGTTTGCTGACTCTTAAATCTGGAAATTTTACTCTCTGTTACTCTCTTGTAAGCAACTGACATATAACTCGCTAAACTCTTGTTTCTGGTGTTGTGTTTTGTTTTAGAATGTGCATGTGAAACAATCCCCAAACCTCAGTGTGAACTGGTATGGCATTGATCTTCTTTGTCACTAATCTTTTATTAATTTCTTAAGAAATCCATTTAGCAGTGTCTGATTTATAGTTTTATCAGGGAAATATGAAACACTTTGTCATAACATCTGTTTTTAAATTAATTTACAGTAATATATACCCAGTTTTGAGAAGACCACCTAAGTATAAATACCTTGCAGAAAAAAATGACTGTACGGCCCTGGTATTTTTATTTTATTTTTATCAATACAGCCTTTTATCACCATATTCTGCCTCAATATATTGGTAGAGTAAGACTGCTTTCATGCACACCGGATAATTCAGAATAAAATTTTTTGCTTAATGTGTCGGAATGAAATGCTTTAAAGGATCACTGTTTGTTAATATTATTTGTTATGGTGAATATGTTAACATCCATCATGCACTCAGGCTGCTGGCTAAGCAGAACCTTCAAGGGGATTCTGCTACCTAAGTTGGGAAGGAAATCTCTTTAAAAGGAAAAGATCAGGTAGAAGAGAAAAACCACTGTTGTTGCATGTATAATTATTTTTTTCCCCTGCTTTTGTACTCCTAGGGGCAGAAACTTCAGATAGATGAACTGTTTCAGAACAGTACAGAAAATGTCTGTAACTGTATGAAGTACAAATGTGGTAAGTCAGAAAATAATTAAATTCAAAGAAATAGCCTTTCAAGCACTAAGGGAAATTAGGAATTAAAAATCAAGTGTTCACTTTGAACGTGGAACTGAGGAGGAGAGGATTGGCTGACAAAATTCACAAGTAATGCTGATTCTCCTCTGTGGGGAGAAACAGACATTTCTCAGGTACGTTTCTTATCCTGAAGTAAGTCTTCCAAAACAAAACAGTAGAAGAAGCCTGTGCTGTCACTTCAGTGCAGCTAATAGAATATTACATATTTATTTTGATTCCATGCATGGCTGTATTTGAAATAACTTGGCTACTGCAGTGAAGCATTCGATTACTATTAACAGTCTGTTTGAACATGTGGCCCATAATTCTAAAACAGGTAGAGTAGCTTTTTCCATTGCTTTTTCACTGTTTAAAAGGTTTCTGGTGAAGTTTTGATAGCTGGCTGGTTGTCCTGAGCACGCTGTTTGTGTTTTCTTGCAGTGAGAGACAAAGTTTGCCTGAGTGATGAGAGAGGTGTGCTGCTTCCCGGGCAGAGAATCGTGGAGCACAGTGCAGATGGCATTTGCCATATTTCTTACTGCACAGATGTGATTGATCCCTCCACTAAGTACTACAAAATAAACACATCTTCCATAGACTGTGCCATCAAGTGCAAAGCTGTAAGGAATTCAGTAATTTAGACCTGGTGGCCTGAAGCAGACTGTGCTGGGTTTGGTTGAGCAGATGAGTCGTAGGAGCAAGTTGGGAAGAGTAATTAGGATATTTCCCTCCTCTGCCACACTTCTGCTGGAAGTTTATAAAATTCTCCCTCCACTGTGTTCTCTGCTGCATAAATCTGACACAAACTAAGGTATATAGTGGCTGCCTCCTTGGACTAAGGGCATGCTGCCTGCTTGCATCCCTGCAGAACTGCAGCCATGTTATGTGCAAACTGGTGAATAAGGATTAGGAAGAGAATAATTATAAATGTGGTGAAAACAGCTTTATAATATAAGCAAATGTTACATTATCTTTTTACAAGATATGATACATTTCCATTATACTCTACAGAATATATACAGAATATTATACAGGTTTTTTTCCTAATTTTATAATTACTTGGTGTCCGACGTGTAAAAAGTTAAAATTTCAGTGGTTCTTGAAGCTGTCACATTTGAAAATGGTAGAAATACCATTTAATCTGAGTTAATTCTCTCAGATTTGGAACTCCTCCCCTTTTATTCCAATTAAGATCAAAGGTGTTTTATAAAACCCTCATGAATGAACAGTGTGTGCAAATGTAAGCTATGTGGTTTTCAAAGTTATTTTAAAAACATCCCTAAAATCAGATACCTGAAAAAAAAAAATTGCCCGTTACAGTAACAAAATGTTGAACTGCAAGATGGTCTCATACAAGGAATAATCTATTTGATTTTGGCAGAACCAAGTCTATCAGCCCCCAAAAGACTTAACAACTTGCTGTGGTAGCTGCAAGAACTTGTCTTGTCTCCACACTTTCAGCAATGGCACAGTTGCCAGTTTTAAGGTGAGTTTGCACATTTTATTCCCTCAATATATTTAGAAGTAAACAAAAAATTATGAAATACTGTACACATCTTGCCATATAAAATGTGTAGAAAATGGCTTTATTTGGCCAAATACTAGGAATAGTTTTGCATATACACAACATTAATTTATTGGAGAGTCAACCATATAACTGTCAACAAAAATTAAAGGATCCTGACCTATATCAGAGAATTACCATCAACTCAACCTGCTGAACATTATGTATTTTTTATTGGACTTTCAAATGCAGTATTTAAACAGAACTTGAATGTGCATCTAAATTATATTTTGCTGTAAGTATTACTGTAGATTCAGGCGAGATCTCATTCAATGGAATTGTTCAATTAATACTTTAAATGCTGGTTTTGCTGAGTGAAGTTTCTGTTTTCCAATTTTTAACAGCCTGGTGCTGTTTGGATTTCAAACTGCATCAGATACGAGTGCACCAGCACAGCAATAGGAGCAGTTCTGGTTTCTTCTGCAGTTGGATGCCCTCCCTTTAATGAAACTGAGTGTGTGAAGGTCAGTGTGCAAGGCACTCTTTGCATTCTAGCTGAGATTTATGTTTCTAACTCTGACAAAAGATGTTTTTACCTCAGGAAGGGAGAAATTATAAATTTTTGCAGTGCCTGTATTTTTACCCAGGCCTTTAAAGGTAAGAGGTATGACCACACACCAGACTACTGTGCCTGGACACATCTCTTCTGATTCTTAGAATCTATTTTTTTTTTTTTTTAAATTGGGGCTTGTAATATCAAACTAGTCTTTCCAACTCTCTCAACTTGGATGCTTTTCTGGGCTGGACTTCCCCTTTCTAACATTTTTCATGTATAGCAATTTGATTCATCTCAATTATCAAAAACATTGAAAAAAAGGAAAAAATTGTCTGAAAATCAGGAGCATCTTTTCTATAGTGACACAAAGTTTTATGAACTAGTTTTGGAGCAAGAGCAAAAGTTCTATTTGAATTCGAAAAATGAGATTAGTCTAAGTGCCAGGAAATGGAAGCAGGGAGAATTCTCTTTCTGCTCTCTGTAATTCTACATTTACATGTGGATAGAAAGATGCTTTCCTTGGTGGGTGATGTTGCATGAGAAGGGAACAGTCCTGAAGGAACTGAGTGGCTGTAGTTCCTCACAAATAGTAGTGAGTTGTTTCTTCAGAACTGTCTCAGTTTCATAACCAAACCTTCATCCATTCACCACAGTGCTGCATTTGCCTGAATAACAATGCAGAGCTTTATCTGAATGATATTTCTAATAGTGCAGATATGTGGGAATGAATGCATGAAAAAATAAACTTTTTTCCTTTTTCATTTATCTCTTGGTCAGGTCGGAGGCTATGTTGTGCCATTCTTGGAAGGATGCTGCAAAACATGTAAGTGCTTATGGACAACTCCTGTCCCACAAGTGTCTCTGCTTTGTTACCTTATAATTAGAGTGGATTCTTTCCTCCATAAAAGCTTGAATCACATCTCAAAGTCTGTGCTTCTCCTGGTTTTACTCATATAAATAACTCTGTAAACAGTGGAGTTAAATCAAAAGAAAACACTTTAACACTGAAACATTTACTCCACTGATAGTGATTGTAGCTTGTCAGGCCACTGAAATTCCTACCTCAAGTATTTTGTAGTTCTTGTGTAAAAGTCCTCAAAATTTTGGGTACTGCATTTAGTATAATAAAAGGTACTGTGTTTCTGAAGGCACCTTAAAACTACACTTCCTCTACATTAATATCTTCATATTTGGTAAAGATGAACATTGTTCTAGGTGGTTTGTAAGTTAATTTTGTAAATAATGAATATAGTAATGAATAGACCTAGTTTGGGAACATTCAGGCAGTACCTTTTAAAAGATTTTACAATTTAAAAGTCCTCCTCTACTTGATTATCTGTGAGAGCTAATAAAGATTCTCTGGGGGGAAAATGACAGAATAAAAATTCTCTGCAGAATAGGTTTGAAAGATAATATTTCTTAGTAGAAATCAAGAAAACAGAAATCAATTTTTTCCTTAACACATTGGTACATAGCTGAAACATTTTGGCTGATTTCATGAAGGACTTAAGCTGAAGTTGATATTATTAGAAGCAACTGAAAAAGAAATTTTTATCCTGGACAGTATAATAATATTTTAAAATGCAAAAATCTGACTTAATTTGCATAAGTGGCTGGAAAAGTGACCTGAAAGTGTGAAAGAGAGCTGGAGAAAAGTGCAGGTATTTTGGGATGCTGGGTGGGATGGGACTTGCCCAGCTGTGACTGCCTGGCATGTGCACAGTCACTGCAGTTTGTTATGTGCTGCCAGCTGGGAGGTGCCTTCTGGTGTCACTCATTGGTATTGTGTTTTGTAGGGAAAAGTTTATTGAAGCTGTGCAAGATTTATCTGGGTTTTTTACTCTGCTCCCACCCTAAGGGAATGATAATATCTGTTCAAGTTTTTTCCCTCTGATGGACTTGTGTTTCAAGCACTTGTCCTAGTTCTGTGGCAAATTCTCCATAGGCTGTCTGAGATCAGTTTTTTATTATCTCACATTACCCTAGCAGCCACATAAACCAGCTCCTAAACAATTTAATAAGATGGTTAAACATCCGTGAAGCTACTTTTCATCAGGGGAGAAGATCTACCATGCTTAGAGAAAGATTCTAACCACACTCTTTAATTGTCAAAGACAAAAGTAAGTTGTAAACCTGGGTCATGCCTCACAAAGTAAAATTAAGCCCTTGGAGAACCCAGTGACTTCTGAGATGCATCTATGAGCACCTTCCTAGAGTTTTGATTTCACACCTGTTTGTGTGTGACACAGAACCTCTGTGAATCATGGGGTTCATTCTGACTCCAAGCAAACCTGCCATAGTTGCTGTCAGTCAGTTTTAATTGTGGGAGACATTTTATGAGAAGGATTATCAGCATTTTGTTTCCTTTTGAAGTACTTTGCCGTAAGGAACAATTGTGATTTTTGTTTGCCTTTAAAAATTAAGAGCCAGGAGCTCCATCCAAACCTAGAGAGGAAATTACACTATTTCTTTGTTGTAGCCCTAAAGGACCTGTTAAATTCAGGATGCCAGATTGGCTTGGTTATGCCAGCATAGATCAGATTCTTCCTGGTTTGCAGGAGGTTGAGCAGTGCAGATAATGCCATGGCACTCAGCTGGCACTGTGAGCCCAGCCCAAGCAGGGGAGCAGGACCAGATCACTTCCAGAGGTCTCTTGTCTCTTCCAACCTCAGCCATTCTGTGATCCTGTAATATACAGACCTTTTAATTCTCTTTTCCAAAACCAGTTGACTCCCAGATGTTTTCATGCTTCCAGAAATCCTCTGTAACACGTGCTCTGTTCAATGTGCAATGTTCTCACCAGGTTCTTCAGTGTCAGTGCTCCTCCCATTCCTTGTTAGCCAAGTCACTCCTACAGCCTCTGCTGGCTGTCACACAGGTACCTTTTCCTGAAATAAGTAGGACCAACCCAAACAGCATCATTGTTGATTTCCAACAATGTACTCCCTGCTAGGAGCTCCAGACCTCACCTTACCCAATTTCTGAAGCTGCAGTGTAGCACAACTGCTCGTGGTTGTTCAGTGGCTCCCATTTTGGTTTGTTTTTCACCTTGCACTGTGTGGGCAGTGCATTGTTGTCAGCCAACAATGTACTGTTGGTAGTAAGCACTTGCATAGTCTTTAGCTTGCTGCATGTGTAAAATTGCTGTGTTTAGAAAGGTAAACTAATTCCATCGTGTTTACAGTGCACTAGAACATAGAGACTAATTGCTTTGCTTGTTGAAGCTTCTTGTGTAAGCCACATTTTGCACATGATGAGTTGTACAGTTTTGCTTCCAGTGCCATTTATAGTAGAATCAAGTAATTGCTTTCCCATCCATAGTCAGGACAGTATACTGAGTACAGCAAGCCTGTGTTTACTCTGTGGAAATCAGAGATTATCTTTGTTCTTTTTCATAAAGCGTGTTAATTCTTTGAATTGTAGCATGGATGAACGCACTTGTTTTGGCATTTATTTTGTGGAAACAACTCTCCAAATTTCTGCAAGAGAAATTATGTTGACTGTAATTTTGTACACCTCACTGAGTGATACATCCTACACTGAACTTTACTTATGACTCTAGGAGCACTAAATCAAAATCTGTATTTCTCTTTCGTATTGATGTCACTTTAAGTGACCACAGTGTTGTGAGTCAGCCCAAAAACGAAGCAAGGATTTTCAACCATACAGATGGTGCAGAAAAATCTCATTCTATTATGACACATGTAAAATGCTCCCGTGTTTTGTAAGGTTCTTCATGTAAAAGTGTATTTTGCTGTAAAGCTCATTAAAAAAAAAGCACTGGATACTAAAATGCATGCACGGAAATACATTTTATACTTATTTTGTATGAGATACAATGTACTTTCACCGTAGCCTGGATGAAGTCATAGCCACAGCTGCTCTGAATTCTCCACCCTACACATCATGTAAAAGAAAGAACTATGCAAAGAACTGTGGAAAACACAGAATAACGGTGAGTTGGAGTTTTTTAAAAAGTTTTTTCTTTCATTTCTCAATTTATTTTTTCCCTTAGCAAACATAAGTGAGTGACAATCAAGCAGTAGCCAGACATTTGTGTCTGTGGGTTTTTCATTAGTTTCCAAGAAGTTATAGTGCTATCCTTTCTGTCATGTTGTAGAAAGCTCTGCTGTGTCTAGAAACAGTACCAGGCTTATATAATTAAAAATAAAGGGCAAGATGTGCTACCACACAAATCCAAATCCAAAACCCAACCCAAACAACATTTAAAACCTGTTCCTCTGAGAAGCAGTGTTACCAGTATGACAGGGATTGGAGCAGGGAGCTGGGCATTGCTCATCAGGGAGTAATTAAACTGTGCCACAGTTCAGTGTTGGGTATTGTTCAAACCAGTGAACCCTTTATTGCCCTTGCTTTTCTGGAGCTAACAATATTCCCCTTTTGCCAACATCTTTGAGTTTTTTGGCTCAAAGGAAATGCAGCTCTGTAGTGGAGAGTCCTCAGGTGTGGCATCAGGGTGTGTGAGGTGTGGTGTGGAGCAGTGGGAACTCCTCTGATGGGCTGGGCTGTTCCTTCTCTTACAGATCTGCACCTGCCATGGCTTCCTCAGCACAGAGAGATCATCCTCACAGGCTCCTGCTCCCTTACAACCCAACTTTATACTGAGCATCTTGGTTTTTCTTCCAGTGTTCGACATTCCCTTCTTAAATTAAATTTACCTCCTCATTTAATGTCGTGATTTCTTGTGATCTCTTTTATTTCATCCATGTGCCTTGTACATATTTCTATGGGAAAAATTGTGGAAATAATGTAAATGAAAATAAAAAGTTTCATTTGTTCACTGGTGTTCTTTGATTTTAATAAAAACATACAGAAATGTAAAGCCCCCTGAAGCCCTGTTCTTCATCAGATTCTGTTATGTATTCTGTTATGTATTTAATTTAGATTTTGTTTATACCACTGGAACGCAAGTGCTGCTACTAAAGTTTGTTGTATTTATTATTTCCTGGAAAATGCATTTTAATTTATTAACAAGTTTACATTTTGATAATGATACCATTTACCGTTAAAAAAGGTATCATTAACAATTTCAATTAATTAAGGATTCTTCTTACAGGGGAGTTTGATCAATTTTTTAAAAGTTTTTGAAAACAGTGTACTTACTCTTAAAAGGCTTCTGAGTGAAAAATAAACAACTTTTATAGTTGTTATTAAAGATAAAAAGAGACAGATACTTTAACAAATGGAATCGTTTTAAAAGTGATTCAATGTACAGCTAATGTCACTTCACCAAAGTTTTGTATGTGCTGGGTATTTTTTTCATGTCTCTTGACTCCATAAAATAGTCAGGATTATTCTTGTCTCTGAAATGCTAGAAATTTGAGCTGATATTTTTAAATCTGTGCCCATTTTGCAGGTAAGGAAGATGGTAAATTCTGTAAGAAGGTGACTGTTAGGATGACCATCCGCAAGAACGACTGCAGGAGCAACACACCAGTGAGTAAATAGCCATCGTGATTTCTTTAAAGAGAAGAAAATATGAGGTGTAAAAAGAAGGAAGAAAGGAACCTCAGACTGCACAAGGCCATTGTCTCCATCTCTGTCACAGAGATGTTTTAATGCATCCCTACCTTCTCAGCAGCCACCTTCTCAATAATAAAAAAATGAGGCTGTTACTTCTTTTTGTGTGCATTTAGGTGCATGTCAGCTTAGTCTAGTTTCACCCTATAATGCAATTATTATATGCAAATTAGCTAATGTAACTGAACCTTGCCTCGATATTTTACAGCTAAAATGGCTGCAGATGTGTGTAATTTTTCATCTGCCCAGGGAAAGTCTTTAAATGCCAGCTTCATGAAGAAAGGAATCCTGGCTCCTGAAAGCTTTTTTTAGGCAGCAGCACGAGCAGACTGTAAAATGTGAAGGAAGAATGAGGCACTATGTGTGTGTGTGTCAGAGGATTTAGTGTGAGGGCAGCACCATGTCCTGCTGAGCAGTGAGGCTGAGAGCAGCAGCAAGGCTGCAGACAGACGTCTGAGATGTGCAAGAGCGCCTGGAAAAGCTACAATAAAAGAGAGTAGGGAAACAGCTGTAGCCTCTAAAATGACTCTGAGAGTACATTTAGTAGAGTAGCCGTTAAGCAGCCAAGAAATTTATTCGCAGTGTTTCATTGAACAGAAACACAAATCCTGACTATTAAATTTGAAAAAAATTATCAGTTTCTTAAGCCTATTTGTCTTACAGTCTATATTATGCATTTGGTATCAGTAGTAGTAGTTCCCCTCAGCAAAAGGTTGGTTCTTTTATTCTTCCTTGCTGCTACCCAGGATAGCAGCACTGCATCAGTGTATCACTGAAATGAATACTGTACTGAGTTGTGGAAAGAACATTTGGTGCTGTGTTCAAGCCAAGCTTGTTATGAATACTTTAAAATTCAAAACTGAAATTACTTCTTTGTGTCTGTTAAAATAGCCAAAATCTATTACTGAAGTTGACAGACGAGTCAATTTATTTACTAATCATTAATATTAGCAATATAAAAATTGAGACCTGTCTGGGCAATGCACTTCAGACATTATTTCCAGGTGTAGTGGTAATTCATGAAGGGCTAGAGGAAATACCTCCAAACCTTTCCCTGCTTTGCCATCGGATCTGGGTGCCTGATGTCCTCAGCCTTCCTTGAGAGCTCATAACTCCTCTCCAGTTTGCTGATTGCTGTGTGTGTGTTGGCAGGTGAACATTGTTTCGTGTGATGGGAAGTGTCCTTCTGCCAGCATTTACAACTACAACATCAACACCTACGCCAGGTTCTGCAAGTGCTGCCGGGAGCTGGGGCTGCAGAGGAGGACTGTGCAGCTCTACTGCACCAGCAACTCCACCTGGGTCAGCTACTCCATCCAGGAGCCCACTGACTGCTCCTGCCAATGGTCTTAAAAACTCAAAAGGAGAGAACAGCAAGCTCAGCTGTTCACAGCATAATTTTATAATTGTTTATCTATCAAATGTACAATAGCCAATCCCCCAAATGTCACCAGTTTAATGCACAAACACATTTGGACTCTCCTAAATTTCTGAAAAGTGCCTTTGCATCGTTGGTATTGTGATTTCACTTCCATTCACAGGGATTGTTGTTAAGGGTTCTTGTGATATGTGCCAACTTAAAAGGTGATTTCCATTAGTGACATCTAAAGAGAACAGCACGTGTTTGGTTCTGGGAGGCCAATCCACTCTTTGTCAAGCCCCATTCCAGTTTTATGTCATTGCCTGACTTACCTGGCAGCAGGTCACTGTTTTGAATGCATTGTAATTGTGCAAGTACATTTAGTGTCTGGTGAGAAAAATTCTGAAAAAAAAAGGAGAAGAATTTTCAGTTTAAATCATGTTCCTCTTGCATCCTCAGAAATGC
This sequence comes from Vireo altiloquus, assembly GCA_013396875.1. Taxonomy (NCBI): domain Eukaryota; kingdom Metazoa; phylum Chordata; class Aves; order Passeriformes; family Vireonidae; genus Vireo; species Vireo altiloquus. The sequence goes on from VZRF01008921.1 coordinate 399,556, forward strand.
AAAATTCCTCTATGTAATTTTATTCAGAAAAAAAATTGGAAAACACTTATTCATCAAAGTGTAGCAACACAACTCTGACACTGTCACTGTTTGTCCTGGAAAAACAGGAGAGAAAGAAGAGTATGTATAAGGAATTCAATTTAGGATTTATTTTTCTTTAATCAGGGAAACCTTATCACTACTGATAGCTATATGTAATATTCCCTGGGAATAATTTCAGTTTTTCTAGTGCATTTTATATTGTAGAGAAAAGCATTATGTCAAGCATGTGTGTATGGAACAGATGTTTTTAGGCTATCTACATTAGTCATTAGTTACTTTATCTTTCTGCTAAACAATATGACATAAACTGAAAATATACAGATTTAAAAAATGAAAACCATTTTATATTCCTTTGTGTAGATATAACTTCAATGAAAACATTCATCTTATGAAATGAACCATACTGAAATTGTCTCTCTAGGAGAACGAACATTAACACTAATTTTTAAAGATGTGACAGTTCATTAGGAAAGAGAAAAGGAGGATTATATATGTGCCTCAAAGAAAAACAATATTGAAAATCTTTGTCACCTGTATAGTAGATGCAACTTCTTATGGCAAGCGCTTGAATCTCAAAATGTACAATTGTAAGGTTTGAAATTTCAAAAGCAATTTTTTAATGAACTTGAAAATTTAAATTGTTTTTTGTAATGATCTAATTTTTTTCTTCTCCAAGCTAGTGTTACTATTCTACTCTTCCTTAACAAATCCCACTGAGATTAAGCAAAAATGTAGTAGCTTTTGTTTTGTAGATGAGAATTGTAGATAGCATGGAGTGGTACTTTTGGGATCTATAAGAGTAGATAGATCTCAGCATACCTTCTTTGGAAGCTGCTTGTCTGCAGTTAATCCAAAGTAAAATGTTAAAATCAATCATGTGAACAATTTTGATATTAATTTTGTATACTGTACATTTCATTTTTACAATATCTAATAAACAACAGGAAGTCTTATTTTGTTACAATTAATTTTACTATCCTTCCTAAAGCAGATTTCTGCCATGTGATGAAACACTCTATATTTACTAATATTTTTCTTCAGTGGTGCACGTGGGTAATTTTAGGGTTTGAGTTGGGTTTAGGGTTGAGTACTGCATCAAGGAGGAAGACCTGCTTATGGATTTTTAAAAATCTACATATTTTTCTGATTTCATCAGTTAACTTTCATCCTCAGAAA
>VZRF01008922.1:0-20050 GCA_013396875.1 Vireo altiloquus
CAGTTTAAAACAAGCAATATGCAAACAACTTTCTTCTTCTTTGCATATTATTAGTTTAACATTTCAGTAGTCTCTGACCTGCAAGACCAGGAGCTAATTCTGTTTCTCTTCCCTGGTAATCCCTACCTATCTTGTGGCAACACCCTGTTTTTAGTATGTACCTGGTGCTCTTACTGTGCAAGTAATGAAGCTCATCCATGGCAAAAATTTCACAGAGAAAAAGAATGTGCATGAGAGAGCACAAAAAGAACACAGACACACATGTAGTGAGGTGAAAGGAAAAAGAGAAGGAAGTCTTTAATTTTTTTGTCTTGTATACAATTTTGTGGAACTCTGTGGATTGGATAGTGAGATCCTTTTCAACTTCACTGGTTCAGGCAGAAATCTATCAAAAACTTTTTCTATCAGGAATGGAATGAAAACAAGAAAGACATTTACAGAAACACTACTTAGTTTATATGAAATACGTGAGAAAATCTATAGTAAAAATGCAAACAGAATTAGAAGGTTGAAAATCAGGGTGACATATGAGTGAAACCTAATGGCAGTGATGCAGAATCCTGGCATCAGGAACCTGAACCTGAACCCTGAACCCTGCAGGATCCTGTCAGGAACCAGCCATTTTTGGCAGTCCTAGCAAAAGCCTTTACCTGCACCACTGCTAAAAAGGAAAAACCCAGTAAAGTCTACTCAGACAAAGATATTTTCTATGGTACACCAATAACAGGTGTAATTGCTAGACCATGATTAAAATTATCACCAAGGTACCTCTGTAAGATTGAATTAAAGTTTGGATTGCATCAGAACACACAGTCTGCATACTGCTGGCTAGAGCAGCTCTATCCAGAATCTGTGCGTAAGACAAATTGCTAATGCTGCTAGAAACTTCTGTTAAAAGCACTACCAGGCTAAGCTCAAAAAGCACCCACAATTTGTCCTTGTTTTTGAGACAACAGCCCTCACTCTTGCAAAATGTTAAACCAGAATATGTTCCATCTCACAAACCAACAGCCCTATGACTGTTTGTCTTCTGCTCAAAGGGGAAAAAAAAAAAACCACAATATTTCCGTATGCATATATTTCATCTGGATATCTTGTTATCCCAGCTGTCTATGAGAGGAGTGGAAATCCTGAAGGGCTCCTCACCATCACGTGTGGGCATCAGACACCCCTGATCAGAAACCCACAGGGGTGCCAGCAGTAGCCCAGGGGCCTGCGTGATCTGCCCATCTGCTCCCTCTTTACACAACAGATTGGTGCCAAAGCAAAGCAGCTCAAATGTTTTCAGTGCTCCTTCGTCACGGTCAGCAATCTGCAAACAATCTGAAGCTGCTTCGTTTATTCAGTCACTCTGCAAGAGCAGGTTTTGGCTTGGAGCATAAGCTCAAAGTTCAGACGTGAAATGCCTCCACAGAGCTGAACACCTCCTGTGCTCTGAGGGAGCCTGGATGGGGAGCTGGGATTGGATTTATCAACAGCATTTCAGCACTGGGGGTAAAAAAAGGGGCAGTAGCCAATAAATCAAATCAAACTGCTGATTAGCTCTTATTTAGAGAAGATATTAATTATGTTTTATGTTTGTAATGATGGCAAGAAAGGATTGAATGTGCTCTAGGAACCAAAACTAGATCCTGGTACCAGTAAAATCCAGTAGCATATGACACCTTGAAACTCCAGTTTTTACTGTGTATGCTGCAATCAAACACCAGGTGCTGCTTTAAATTTTAACTTTCTGTTTGTTTTTATTCTTGGAGTGAGATTTTTCCATGCATTTTCACAAAACAAAAAGTTATGTTTATATAACCGTCTCTCTTGTTTTTCATTCCTTTCCTGACAGAGAAGAGTTTGATGGACTTCTAGTGTGACCAGTGGAAGTGGAGAAGAAGAAATCTTATTATCCAATCCACGGGGGTTTCAAAAAATGTATAAAAAGCAGTGTCAGAAAGTAAAAACACTTCCTTTTGTGTTCACATTCGCTCTGTGTGTGTGTGTTCATTTTGTGTTCTCTTGCGACAGCCAGGCACTTAGAAAAATTTTTAAAAAATAAAAATAAGAGATCATTTCTGAATATAATACCCTGCACAGAAATGTATACAAGACTCAAATGTAGCAAAATATTTAAAAAAAAGTATAGCTGAAGAAGAAAAAAGAGCTCAAAGACTTCAAACTTCACAACCTGCCCTAATTTTCCTTTGTCAGAGAACTACTAAAACATTTCTCAGGCTATGGAAGACTTCCTTAATTCAAGATATAGTCTCCTTGTATTCAGACAACCTCATCAAAAGTTTCATCACATCAAATATATCCTAGTTCGTTCTTTATCTCCAACAGGCTGGATCTCATACTTGCTAATATTTGTAAAATTACATTTTTCTTCCAAACTGCAGGCAGGTAAGTGAAGTCAGCAAGACTGCTTTGAAAACTGAAAAATCCACTTGCCAACAATCAATCAATAAATCATCAAACAATCAATTTATGGCTTTTACCCCTACACTTTGACATTATCTCAGATGTGGGATCCTAATGTTATTCCAGTGTATCATAACGTTATTTTGGTGTCAGAAGTGAGACCACAACATAGCAATATAAAGAAGTTTTAAATTGCTAAAATATCCCCAATACGAAAAATATTGCTGCTAGAAATAAGTGTGGTGATAGAAAGGATAATCTAATCAAAATCAGTTATGAAGAATTTATATCCCCTTATGTCCTATTTTTGGCAATTTTCTGCTCAGCAGGGAAGCAACCACTGATCTTGATCTACTTTTGGTTTAAAAAAAAAATTGTTAAAACATATTGTGCTTCTCATTTGTGCTTTCTGCAGTAACATCTAACTTTAGCTAAATTTTGGGAATGTCATTTTACATAACAGACTTGTTTTCCTGGTTTAAAAACTTCTTTATTATTGATAATTGACAATTAGTTCAGACTTCCCTAGGGCTACAGTTTATCACTTAATGGGTCCTAACAGACAACAAAAGAAAAATCTTTCTAAATCAAAGAAGCTGACTTCAAAGCAAGAAAACTTTCACAGAAGACAGAAATTTTCTGTCCACTTTGGAGTGGTCATTTGGNAAAGCAACCACTGATCTTGGTCTACTTTTGGTTAAAAAAATAAGTTTGTTAAAACATGCAATGCTCCTCATTTGTGCTTTCTGCAGTAACNTCATTTGGGCAACACTAACTGAGAAATCTTTTTTAATTTGATTTAGAATAAGTTGAGATTGCCTTACTTACATTTCCATGGGTTACAGTAACAACCAAAATTATTGGAAACGAACAAAGGTGCTGTGGTTTTATTTGTTCTCCAAATACAGCAAAGAACTACATTACAGAACATTTTTCCACAGCTGTTCTGGCAGCAACACTCATAAATCACAACCAGCAAATATAACTTATTGCAGAGATGAGTGTATCGACTTCTACAGGATTTTTTCCATGCAAGCCTTNAGCAAGAAAACTTCCACAGAAGACAGAAATTTTCTGTCCACTTTGGAGTGGGCAAGACTGACTGAGAAATCCTTTTTAATTTGATTTAGAACAAGCTGAGATTGCCTTACTTACATTTCCATGGGTTACAGTAACAACCAAAATTATTGGAAACGAACAAAGCTGCAGTGGTTTTATTTGGCCCCCAAATACAGCAAAGAACTACATTACAGAACATTTTTCCACAGCTGTTCTGGCAGCAACACTCATAAATCACAACCAGCAAATATAACTTATTGCAGAGATGAGTGTATCGACTTCTACAGGATTTTTTCCATGCAAGCCTTCCTGAAAACTTTTTGCTCCACGAGACATGCTGTAATTAAAAAATCAGCAATGAAATCCCAAACAATATAAAGAATTATAGCACCAATTAATTATGGTGCTTTCAAGCTGAAAAAAAGCAATTTGCTAATGAAAACCACGATTGCTTAACAGTAGCTTTAGCAGTGAAAAAATTGTTGCAATAAATCACTCTTCATAAACACGGACTTAGATTGGAAGTCTTCCTAATCCAAAATGTGTTACACTCAGCAAATTAGGAGAGATGTTCACTCCTCCAGCATCCACTGTCCATATCCAAAAAAAAAGGTGACACAAGCCCCACCAATTGCTGAGGGTGGGAGATGCTCTGCAGCAAAACCATACCTGAGAGGGGACAGCAGGGACCTGAGGGCTCCAGTGGAGAGGGAAGGGCTGGGAACACTGGCTGGTCTCAGGATAATGGGATTACAGCAGAAACACCTCTGCAGGAAGAGTCGCAGGTCTTGGGGAGCAGAAGAAACCACAGGTTTCCCAGTGATGCCTTAAATGGTTCCCTAGAAACAGACACTAGACAGAAATAAAGGAATAAAGGAGAGATTGATTGGAAAGGCCTTCAGAGGTCACACTCTGGCCTCCAGAGGCTCCTGCCTCAGTGCATCCCAAAATGGACAATGACAGCTCACGAGTTCTTCCCACTTTGATAGCAGCATCAATTGCCCAAGCAGAAGCCAGGCAAGGATGGAATTTGCCCAAGCTTGCCCCCCTCTCCCCAAGATGAAGGTTTGCAGTTGTTGGGCCCAGGAGGGTCTGGGTGTCCTTGGAGAGCGAGCTGGAGAGGCTTTGTTATGTCAGTGTGAGCATGAGAGAACAGCACTGAACGAGCTCCAGGGAACTGCAGAGTTACACTGGGCACTGCAGGGCTGGGAACAGAGAAAAGTTAAAACCTAAGGCATCACCAGAGGGGCTGTGGAGTCACTTTTTCTGAAGATATTCGAGAACTTCTGAGTAGAGTCCTCAATGGAACACTGCCTGGACAGGAAGGTTGGATGGGATGAGCTCCAGTGGTTCCTTCCAACCTTACCCATTCTGTGATTCCATGATCTATATCTGGAGATAAATGGCTGAACAGTCAAAGTAATCCTTGAAATGACAAAAGAACCCTTATCCCCTGTCACACATGGAACTTAGAACACAAAAAATGCAGTTTATTTCTTAGGTACTCTTGTCTTCTTTATAAAGGAGATAACAGTGACTCAGTATGGGAATTTCCAGTTCCAGAAAATGCCAGACAAGTCACTGGAAGCATTTATACGTGTTGATTTTTATCTTCTGGGCACTGGCTAAAGGTGATATCCTAACTGGTCTAACATCCCATGGAGAAAAAAACATGCTAAGTAAATAAAACATTACAAACAGCACAAAGAGCTGCAAGGAAAGAGATAGAGCAACTGCACGATTTTGTTTAGTGGAGAATTATACAGCTACATTTTACAAAATCTTGGGGGAAAAAAAGAAATCACATGTCCAGATACCAAAAAAGTCTATGGAAAAAAACCCTTTTTTAACTGAAAACCTCCTCGAAGCAATCCTGGGGCACAACTTCAGTTTCCCTCACACAGGAGAGTTTGTGAGTCTGGTTTCAGTAAAGGGCTGTGGAAAGAAATATACATTTAACATAAAATGCAATTTAAACTATCCCCTTACACAGTAAAGGTCCACAGATGAGCTACTTAAAAGGCTTCAAGCTGCAGAACACTTGTGGAGTCCAACCCTGATCTTGACCCTCTTTATCCAAGCATGAGCATGCATTGCCTTTATTACCTTATAAATGCAAGAGGTAATTTATTCAATTTTGGCCCTATTTTTTTGTCTTTGATTTCCAAAGCAAGCATAAAAATTTCTGGAGACCTAACTGATCTTGTTCAACCAGGAACATTTTGTGTCCATACTTGTGTCTTCATGGAGTACTTTTTTATTCAAAGTTTCAGAAAATGGCTGAAATTCCTGTTTCTTCAGCTTTGCGAGGCTTTACCCAATTAAAAATTCAAAATCACTGCTGAGGACTGTCACAGTGCTTTCACCAGCCATGGATTTTTTTCTACATTAAAAAATTAATCTGGTTGTCTTGAATTTTATCAACCATTATTCCCTCAAAAACATGTTACAGATCCCTGAGACAGGATTCATGATGCAGATTAGAGCACATTGTTTACAGTCCATAAACACTTTTTATTATAGTTTCATCATAAGGTAATTCCATTCTGTGGAGTAAATTAACATATTTTCCAGGGCTCATTAATCCTCATTTAATCACTCAGTGAACATGAACCAAACCCATTAAAAGGAAAATCAAGACATGAACTCTAATTTAAGCCACTATTTTACTAATTGCATTTATCTTTAGGAAATCCTTATATATAATACTAAAACTACTTTCACCTTTTTTATATTTAGTGTACAAAAAGGCCTTGGAATATAAACAATACTCTAAAAGCCCTGTTCTCCCTGTTCATTGATTGCCACCAGGGCCAGTGGATTTGTAGGAGTAAAACCAGGATTGCTCTGCATCCAACAAATTTATTTTCTTATGAAACAGCCACAGGGTATGTGAAAAAGGGGCTTTTCACATGTTCAAAATATCCAAGCTCTTAACAGGGCTCGACTGTGTGAGTTTCTGGTGCTGTTAGAGGCAAATCCCAGTAGGAACTTCCAGGAGAACAAATGGAATTGGGGCACAGGCAGAGCCATGCGTGGGGAGCACCAGAAAACCACACCCTGGTGGAGTCACTAGAGCTGCACAAAGATGTCACAGCCCCTGAGAACCTTTCAGGCATCAAAAGGAAGGAGCCTGAAGAGGAGAGAAAGAGGAGGAAGGGGAAGATGAACTGAAAAGTGACCTGAAGCCCAGAAGGGCTGAGATCCCTGACAAATCTTTCTGCTGATGAAGTTGTACATTCCTCACTCGCGCCTCTCCCTCAAGCACTGGGACAAATTTGCGACCATTTTGAAGTCAGCTGCCCCCCAAACCCAAACAAATATAATTCCTTCTCTAATTTAAAGAGAGAACTGAGAAGTCTGAGCATTCCAGCTTGCCAGAGTCTCTCACACCACCTTTCACAAGCTCGGCCCAACCTGCTTCTCTCCCAATTCTGCTTTAAATTTTTCCAGGCTTAAAGACGAAATCTTAAAAGAAACAACAAAACTGCAAACAAGAGGTACAACCAGGACCTTGAAATTTCTACTGAGTAATACAAAAGAAATAGCAAATATTGAGGGACAAAGCACCAAATATTTCCATCATTTCCCAAGGTAAATAAACAATTCCACTTGAGATCTGCAGGAGGAGAGCACAGGTAACCCAACATTTTTATTTATTTCAGTTGTAAACTCCTCCTTACATCTAGAAAACACAGGATAGAAATTGAAGGGGTTCAACCAGACTCCTCTGACTTTTCCAGCTGTCCCACTCTTTTGAAACAAAGTCAACTTAAAGGTCAGTGATGACAAAACAGATGTCAAAAAAATGTGTGTAAAGAAATACAAAGTGTCTGCTGCAGGGTGTTCCTTATTCTGATAATTCTGCAACACCTCAAACACACCAAAGCTGCATGGGTAAGTGGCTGCTTTCATTGTAAAACCAAAAGGAATCATTAACATCCAGAAATTGGGGATTGCAGCTATCGGTTAAGAAGCAGCATGTGTGAAATATTTCAACAGCTGCTAATGATAAAATTAAAAGAAAAAAAAAAAAAAAGAAGGAAAAGCCACAAGCTGCTTCTGGACAACTAAAAAGAAAGTAAATTAATTTGTTTTTCACACACACTTAAAAAAATGTTTTAGTGTTTAAGGTTTTTGTGCTATTAAGAGGCTAGTACACAAAGCAGAATGAGATAATTAATTCACTCTCTTCTTGCCAAAGGCAAATATAAATAACTACCAAATAATAAATTAAATGAGGTCTAAAATGGGATCTATAATCAATGACATTTCTGCTGACCGTTTCAGTGACAGTATTATTCTAAAAGCTACTTTCACAGAATGTCAGCCTCTAAGATAAGATACATTAAGTATGAAGTTAATTGCTCGAGTATATAAATCCACCATCATTTCTTACCCACAGAAAGGAAGCACTGCCAGACAAAAATTACTGAAATGCCTTTAATATGTCAGCGTTGCTCCTTCTCATGAGTGGAAGGAACCAATTGCAAGCACTGCTATACAAATCCAGCAGATTTTTTGTTTAGAGTCAGACCTCTTCCTGACAGCATTTTCAAGCAACATTTGTCTGCTGTCTATGGAAATTAAAGATCTCAAGGTGCTGGCTGCCCTCAGCAAAAATGCATTTCCCCACCCAGAGAAATGAGTGGAAAATGTAACACTGAATATAGGAGGCCACTAAACCCAAATCCAAAACATGAATCATTCAACGCTTCCACTGAAACAGTAATTGGTAAGTTCTTTGGGGAAGAGATCAGCTCCTGGTTCAATGTTTATATAACTTTCAACACACTGAAATTCTGATCCACAACTCTCTGATTTAAACAACAACAATCCCTTTAAAATTGGGAAATTGTGTACTCAACTTATTTATGATCTAAAAGGAAAATACAGAAGAATGTCCACCTGAGGCTAATGTAAAACATTCTCCTCTGCTCTTTGGACTTGACGCAAGCTATAATTTTGTTATATTTGGTTTGAATATATGTATCTCAAACAGAAAATGCAAAGTAAGCAAGAGCAATGGTGGTTAAGAAGGAATTTCTATTTTTACCCCACTGGTTTATTCAACTTAGAACAAATCTATAAGATTGTATAACCTGATATTGCCTTTTGTTTTAATGAAGATAGTTTTGACCAAATAGTTCTGCTTCACATTGCTGTTAATGCATTTTCTGGACATGCTGAAAATAACATCAACATATGGTTTGAGAAGGTTTGCCTTATATAGTTCTCAGTCTGGTCAACTCAATATTCTTTTTTCAAAATGGGATTCTTATCCTGGTACATCAAATATATCACCATGATGGCTCAAGCACACAACCAGAAATGCCTGATCAGTACACGACAGAAATCTTTTCACAAATTTACATCAGCTCTCCAAAGCAGCACCTTTCCATTCCACTCTGAAAACAGGAATTCTGGCTGGGAAAGGGAGGTGAAGTGTGGGGATTTACAGAGATGGGGATGGCTGAGAGACATTATAAAGATGATTTATTGCAGGATCAGTCTCAGTGAAGGGAGAGATGTTACAAGCAACGCCATCATCATGAGAAGCAGCTCTAGTTCTAAGTCCTTATATACTTTATTAAGCCAATAAGAAAATGCCACAAAGCTCACCAGCATACTTGTACCAATCATTAATTAATATGTTTTACATGGTTCTACTCTAATGAGTATTTTCTTAACCAATCATCTTATTGCTGCCTAGGCCTGCTGCACAGGCCTATATTGCTACATTTTAACTGTCTAACAAACTTTACAATAGGGCTTATTGCTAAACTTAAAATTCTTCACTTTCATAGTTATCATAGCTTTTTACTTGCACAAAACGTGCTTCGACTTACTAAAATTATATTCCTGCCTTTATAAAGCATATTTCTTTAAAACTACAAAATTGCATTCTCACTTCAAGCTGCAAAAGCTCACTGTCCCAATTCAGGCAGCCTTGGCCAAGATCTCAGATCGAAACCTGTATCCATTTCTATCTCTGAACACAACTCTGTTTGTGCTCTCTGTCAGAGTCTGAGAGTTTTCTGTAATTCCATTTCCCACATGAAGCCTCTTCTATTGGATTCAAAGCCTTGTTCTGTCAAGAGCGTGGAGAGCAGGTACAGGAAAATTATCTGTGGGGTGACCCTGCAAAGTAATGGTTTGGATGGGTTTGTTCTCTTCGTGGTGCTTTGCTGACTGAGCTACCCCAGACAGCTTCTTTTCTTTTAGCAAAGTGATCATCACAAAATGACATTGAGGAAAAGGATCTTAAAAACAAAAAATATTTTAGCTACAGTGGCAATGAAACACTAACAATGTAGATGAGGGTTCTGAGTGATCAAAATATGTCTTTGACCTGTAATATGGTGTATTAATAGAGAAAAGGGCATTGGTCTCATCCTGATGCCAGGATGAATTTTTGCTTTTTCTTTTACATCCCTCTGACACACCCTTTTATACAGTTTGATGTATTCTCAGTGCTTTTAGCCCACACACTGTGACTTCCCAAGGCTGATAACTCAGCTCAGCCCCACGGCACCGTTAAACCAGGAGAGCAAACATCCTGGGAGCCCCAGACACCAAGGGCCTCTCCAGAACACATTTTGGAACCTCAGACAGGCCCAGCCAGGGGGAAGGTTCCTCACAACGAGGGCTTCACTCCAGCCTCTCATTGGGGAGTCTTTGATAGATGTGCTAATTAGCAAGGTCTATAATTGTGTGCATTCTGGGGCATTCCACCTGGCCCAAGTGCTGCACCCAAGGATCCTGAAATAAATACTGAGGTAAAAACCCCTTTTCCCCATAAACCATGTTTTGGTTTAATTTTAAGACCAGGGAAAGGCAACATCCTAAGGAGGAAAGGCAAGGCAAGATCTGTAGGATGCAGCACTGGGGCTCCCTGTGTGAGCTGCTCCTTAAACATGACCAGTTCCACATCAGGAGTTTGTGTGACACCCACAAGAGGAAAACATTAAAGCTGCTTGGACACCCTCATCTGTCACTGCTCCACCTGATGTCTCTCCAGGAACACAAACACACAACATCCACCCCTAAGTGTGAGGTGCAGCAGGAAGAACAAAAAAATCAGTGGATAATGGATTGGTTACTAACAGGCCACGTCCTTGGAGCATAAGAGCCAAAATGAATACTTAATGTCATGAATTATGGATGCTGCTGAAAAGCTGTGCTGGAAGAGAGGATGGGAAACCACTGTGGGTTCCACATTCAGGGGCAGAGACAAAGCCCTGAAGGACAGGGTTTTCTGTTTACACTTAAAAACTTCTTTGGCCATCATGTTAATCGTTATTGTGCCTATTTATTTTCCAATGAACAATTTCTCAAAGAAGCTGAACCAGTAAGAAACTTACAGATTTGGCAATGAAGAAAACTCTAAAAACACAAAGAATTTTATAGCTCAACAGGACAAAAAAATATAAAGAAATGTTCAACATTCTTATTCTTCCTGAACAATAAACAATACACCATTATTCTCTTATTTCTTTTTTTAGTTCACCTTCAACACCTATTTTTATTTCTCTTTCTTTTCCAGGTTTTTAGAGCCCCTTTTACAATTCCATCCTACTGAACAGAGAGAGACATGGATAATTCTGCCAGATTTATGTGAAGGGTTCCATGAAACAAATCAGAACAATACAAAAATCAACCTGTTGGATATGCTGAAGGCTGAGATTGCTGCTTCTTGGGTCTCTCACTTCAAGATTAATGCAGCTCAAACTAGAACGAATCTTGAAAGAGAAGAAACCTGCAGACAAGAAACCTTGCTTTCTGCACAGTGCTATTATTAAGTTGATTGTGCCTTTAAAATTGTCCTGTGAGTTTACAAAATTGAAAAATAAGCTAAAAATGCATGAAGGAGACAGAAAAAACACCAGACTGCACTTTTTGATGATCAAGCTCTCACTAATCCTTGAAGAATGAAACAATCCTGTTATTTCAAGAACATCAGTATAACTCTTCCTCCAACATATTAAGTGAAACTGTTATTATTTTGTCTATTTTTAATTTTACCTTACTCTACCGATTTTTCTTTCGTTAAGAAATGAATTCATTATCTGCAAAGAAGTAAAGAAACTGCAATACAAACCTCACATCTGAAAAGTCAGTTATACCAAGTTGTTTCGACCTTCTTTTCTTCAACGCAGCAAAAATTAAATCAGAACTAAGTCTTTTTCTTATTGCCCAAATTTCAGAGTCTTTGGAGTATGAATTAATCAAGTTTAAACATTTATATCTTTCCTAAACATACATGCATGGTTTGGATATGAATTTCCAGGGTACAAAACACTTTAAAAAGCTGAATTTTTCTGTGTGATAGATCTCAGAGGACCTGATAGTGCTGAATAACTGGGCAGCAAAAGGAGGATGAAATTCAAACAAAATAAAGAGAAGTAAAAGCACTTTAGAAAAAAAAAATCCTAATTTTACTTAGGAAGTTATGGGCTGTACTGGACCATGCAGGTGGTAGATTTCTATATTTATGACATATGATTATATCCACTAAATATCACCTCAGTGCCCAGCAATGGCCAAAAAACACAAGCAGGAAATAACTAGAAAATAAGCAGAGACCCAAACAATTGTTATCAGGTCAGGTGAATACCAAACTGGATTCAAGAGAGCTTGTTTAAATATCTCCTGGAATTAAATAAATAAATATGTGCAGATTCCACAGATTGCTACAGACCATGCTCAATAAAGCTAAAATCTCAGCTGTTATTTGCTAAAATATATAGAAATTTTACTATGAGGAAAAAGAAAAAGTGGACATTTTGAAGACAAAATGGTTCCAAATAGGTGTATTTTCCTCACATCCCTGGCACAAAGGACACCAGCCACCTGTGCTGCTCAAGAATATTGCAGAACTTGGTAAAAAAATTGGTAAGTTAATCCTTCAAGCTGAGGTCATGAAGTTTTCTTTCACTTTGTCTTGTACTACTGCTGAAAATGAAAAAGTACTCCTAGAGCCAGAAATGAACCTGAATTTCACAGCCAGCCTTAAAATTTCAGTTGGTTGGTTGAAGCACAGTAAAAAAGCACAAAAAGGACAAAGGCACCTCTTATACTGAGAAACACCAAGTGACTTTACTGACAGGTAAAGCACCATAAATGCACACATGGTTTGAGAAAATCGAGACAAATGACAACAGGTAAAATTTACAAAGTAAATTTCATCTAATGAAACATCTACTGACACATTTGTTACATCTTTTTCTGAAGGTGCTTTTTCCTCACACTGATGCCAGAATGACTTTTTGCTTTTTCTTTTATACCCCTCTTACATACTCTTTTATAGAGTTTTATGTATTCTTAGTGTTGTTAGCCTACATACTTGTAACTTTCCAAGTCTAATAACTTAACTAAAACCCACTGTATCATTAAACCAAAAGATCAAACTGTCTGGAAGCCCCAGAAACCAAAGTCCTCTCCAAAACATATTTTTGTAAACTAAAATAAGCCCATCCAAAGAAAAAGTTGCTCAGAACAGGGGTTCACTCGAGCCTCTCATTGGAGAATCTTTGATAAATATGCTAATTTTGCAAAGCAGATAATTGTGTGTATTTCAGTGTGAGGGTGTGCATGCATTTTTTGAGTCATTCCACCTGGACCAAGTGCTGTGCCCAAAAATCCTGAAATAAACACCAAAGTAAAAACCCCTTTTCCCTGTAAACTGTGTTTTGGTTTTAATTTTAAGACCAGGGGAAGGCAACAACTCTCTCTCCCCAACCTCCCAGTGCCACACCACACATAGTGCTGGGCTGGGACAGCACACGTCCAGATATGCACACAAACACTTTCCTCCCAAAATATTCAGCTACCAGCACTGCTGCCTGCCCATCTCACCCTGAGGTGTGCAGGGAAACAAAAGCATCCAGCTCTTCAGACATCCCTGCCAACAGCACTGCATCCTCCTTTTGCTCTGTGCCTTCTGCAACTTCTATTAGGGATGGATGAAAACTGCAAACTCTGCATGGTTCCGCTGGTTCAACAGCTGCTGGCGCGTTCCTTTCAAGCTCTCCAAAGTAATTATTTAATTTAAAAAGCAGAACGCTGCTGCTTATGATGAGAAAAAGAGTTATTGCTTAGCTAAAAGTGAGCGTAGTCTGTTCCTTGCAAATTTAAATTAAGAAATTACTTCACCGTTTGCAAAGGACTTTGCCTATTTATATCAGTTGAAACTCTCTGCCTGGAAACTCTGAATTGGAAATAATTTAAAAAGGAGGGGGAAAAAGGGAAGAGAAATGCACTGGCAAAATCAGAACAATGAAATACAACATTGAAATAGATGAAATTACTTAAAAATAAACGAGTCTTATTGTTTTCTATCAAAATACAGCATTCTGAAATGATTTTCTTCCTATTCTGAAAGTACAAAAACGGAGCCATAATGATTTCTTTTCACTGCAGTGTAAAGAACACAATGCCTCTATAATTGTCACAATTTAATTTTTTTGTTCTGTTCTAGATTGCATATTGTAAAACAACTTTCAGAGTGAGAGATCAATACCACTTATATTTGAAACTTGTTAAAATACTGTTTCAAGTACAATGAAGCTGGAAAAGATTTCTAAAAGCAGAATCTCCCACCAGAGTCCCAACTCATTACTTGGATATTTTTCCAGAGAAAGCCACAACAGATTTAGGTTATAAACAATATTTTTCTATTGCTCTTACCTTGCCCAACCTTCATATTAGTTGCCACTTTTGTGCTAAAAATGAGCTGTACACATCTCCCACCACCTTTAGGATAATTCCTGTCTATGCATTTCTCCATCTGTCTCAAGAAATTGTCAGTGTCTCTTCACCCTCTTTCAACCACCCCAATTACATGTGTGCCCAAAGCATTTTCTGTATGACAGGAAATAAATGTTTAATAGACACCTGGACACAGCATTTGAGAACAAATAATTCTGCATTGGTAACAAAGCATTTGATCTGGGGTGGAGAGAATAGCAGGTCAGCAGGTTGGGTAAGGGAAACTTGTACTGATCAGAGACCTTGCAACATCCACCTTGCTGGTATTTTGATAGGAAATTTCTGTGGAACAGCTCGACACTTTTAAATTATTATGGGTTCAGGCAGAACACCTCATTACTTTCTCCCGCACATAAGTAAATGCCTTCAAATTTCATCTGCCTCTTCAGTTCACTGATCCTGCACCATCTTATCCTAATTTGGAGCAGCAAATAAGTATGAATGTAAGACCTGGGAGCCCAGAGCCTGACACATCGATGTTTTACTGGACTGAAGTAAACCTGAGTGTGCATGGAAAGTGAATTTGTGAATCAGAGCTTTAGACAGAAATTTCAGGCACCTCTTGGGTAACTCTGACATCAACCTGAACACAACCCTAGTGAATACCGAGTTTTCTAGGGTTTTTAGCACAATTTCCAGTGCTGTCTCTGTGCTTAGACCTTCTTCAAGCAGAGACCACATAAATCTAATAATGCATTGCTCAGGCATCACTTTTCTGCTCCACCTCTTTCTACATCCAGTCAAGTCCCAAGAGAGGAAAAGGGAAGAGGCAAGGCCATGGAATAGCTAAAAATCAGTCACAGGTATTAAGTGAAGAATCTCCTTCAAGTTTTTCAGTAAGATACCACAAAGACATACTCCAAACAATTCACCCACATCCCCATCCCCTCCTGCACTGCCTATGCACTCCTTTGCTGCTTTGGTGGATGCCTATTTTGATGGCAACTAAGATCAAATATGTGCACCTAGAAGAACAGAATGGCCACTGCTTATCAGAACTGCCTACGCCAGGCAACAATTTTTGATGAATAATAGATGGAAAGGTTCAAGTAGTGAAGAAACACAAAATTATATAATGCAACATATTCAGCTACAAGGATCCTTTTTCTTACAGTGCAATTATGGATAATTTCTACATAAAGCAAAAATGGAGGCTCACCCCTGATTGTCTGAAACCCACATACACCTTTAGGACATTTTTTTCCTTTTAGGATATTTTTTTTAAGTTTTAGTCCTAAATCTACCACGAAAAATTCTTAGTTTGACTAGAGAGAAGAGAGAACTGGTAGGAGATTCTTTCACTGCTGCGTGGCAGGAGCTGTGATGCCAATTTCCATTTTTAAAATTTCCCTCAAACCCTTAGCTCTGGCAGCATGTCTGTAAGGTCACCAGTGACTCCTAAAAGCAAAGCATCCTTCCCCAAAGGCTCCCAGGGAGCACTGCAGAAAGCACAGGCACAGTTCCATGGGGCACAGGGAGGTTCTTGCACATCCACGGAAATATTTTGCACCTCCAAAGCATGATAAAGGTCACTGCTGCAGCCCAGAGTCAGCAGGGGAGAGGAAGATGGAAGGTGAGAAACTGAGGCACTGCAGAGTGTCCTGTGCCTGAGCCCCTGCCTGGGCTGGAGCTCTCCTCCTCCTGTGTCCCCACATTACAGCCCCAGGTCAGGTTTATGGAAAACAAGAGTCTAAATCTTTAAGATATTAGCATTGACAGATATTTTTCTCCTCCCAGTTGCTCTAGTGGCCCCTGTGCCAGCCAGAGAGGAATGCCCCAGGGGAATACACAAAATGCTGCTCTTGGAAATGTCTCTCCACAGCCAATTCTGCCAGACTTGGGAAGCCTATTTTTAAATTTAAGTCAGATTTCAGTGTCTTATTCTCTGCAATATGACTGCTCGATAAACTTGCATCTTTTATTGAATTTGGGATGTGTTCGCAACAAAGGACTTCTTCTAATCTGAATAATATTTTTTGCAGTACTCTGGTACAGAATAGTTTTTCTTGTAATCTGATTTCATTCTTTCCAACTTGTAAATTGAAAAAGAAAAGCTGTCAGAGTAGATCATAGTTGGCATGTCACTTTCCAAATATCATTTACATTTTTCTCTTTACATACATTTTTAATAGTCAATTTCATTTTTTCTATACATATTTTAGTGTGAAAATGTTTGCCATCAATATTAGAATATGAATTATCTGCATAGCCATGTACATAGCTTACAGAATTACCTCAAATCCCATATATTACTCTCATATTTAAGAGCCAATATCCATTTTCGCTATGATATTTTAATATTAAGTTGCTTCCTTAGCTGTGCACAGAAAGAGACCTTTCTCAGTGCCTTGGTAGATATACATATATATATATCCTCCTAAAGCAGAAGTTAAAAGAAATCTTAGTTAGCTTGGGAATATTTAAGTATTGATAAACTAAAACTCAAACCCACTGTCTAAAACATAAATAGCAGAGTTACACTGGGCACTGCAGGGCTGGAAACAATAGAAAAGTTAATACCTAAGGCATCAGTTTTCCTTCAGCAGCTCACTGGTTAGACTCTGGTAGCCTTATTCCTTTCAAACCCCAAAGCAATACCAGCCTACTGACTACAACTCTTGCTGTGTCCCACCCCTCAGATCAAAATTAGGAAGCTTTCTGGCATTCAGACTTAGGAGAACTCCAATTCCTTTACGTGAACTAGTGGATTTTTAAAAAAAATGTGTGGTGTGTCCCAGGAGAGAGCAAACATCTCAATTTACAGCACAGGGTAATGAGCTGGATCTTACCAAAGGTGAGAGGGGAATTTGAGGGTCTGGGTTAGAGGAAGGAAGAGCATCGTGAGCATTCCTCAGCTGGGGAGAAACCTGAAACATCAGCCTGCAAGGAAAAGCAATCCTCACCCATGCTGCTCCTTCAGTCAGACACTAATTGATCTCACTGCCACACGTTCCCTTCCCAGGGGACCCCTGAGGGGTGGGCAAGATGCCAAAATGCTGAGCCTTTATCAGTGCTGAGGTTCCCTGGGCTTACACCATACCCCAGAGTTTCAGTACTCGTGGAAGCTACAGCCCAAATGCTGAGTAACTCCTCTCTCTGACGCCTGCAAGGCTGTGAAAGACTTTGTGGGGATTTCACACCTGGAAAAACCTGCCTGCATCCTCACTGTTTTGGAATTTTTTGGAACATGGCAAGAGAATACAAGGCAGAGTCACTCAAGGTCATGGAGTCCAGCCTCGGAAATCCAAAATCACCTGTAACAGATGCCAACACCAATAAACTCAGCAGGAATAACCACTGCTGTCTGCAGGATCCAACATTTTCCCCCAAATTTTGCAGGAAACTTAACATCCGTGAAAGAGACCAAACCCCTCCATAGGAGCAAAATAGAGTCTTGGAAGAGAGCAGGATGAAATCAAAAGTAAAAGCATTCATTGTGATAAAAGTGCTTTTCACACTACTGGGGTGATTCTCACTACATTTCATACTTTTGAAAAACTTCCTCTGGTGAAGTTCTCTCCAGGTCAGGCGCTGGCTTCAGGGAATTTTAGCTCAACTCTCTGCACACTTCAGGACAAGGAAGGCACCTGGTCCCAGGTTTTTCGTGTGCTGCTTCATCCAGTGTACACTTAGCAGGTACAGGAATTTGTCAAAACAAAGAAGGAAAGGTCAAGAGTTTAAGGAACCAATGTTTACCAAGTCTCATTTCAGCCCTTTTGCTGTGCACAGATCATTGTTAAGCATCAGCATTGATAAAGATTTTAAGGGGAAGCTTTCAAAACCCACAAAAGAGCCAGAACCTTAAAAATGAGACTTGCAAAGTTAACTTTGTTCAAATTCTTCTGAAAGGCCTAATTATTCACAAACTGATCTGAGTATCAATTTAAAGGTCCAAAGCGAGACAATACAGAAAACATATTAAAAAGTATATTATGAAGACTGAAGAAATTGCAAATAGAGACATAAGAGAGAACACAGAACGTGCAACAAGGAAAGAAGGACGACACTGACCAAAAAAAAAAAAAGAGGAAAAAAGAAAAAAAAAAAAAAAAAAAAAAAAGTGAGGGAAGATGAATATTCTTCATCCTTCATGCCTTTTCAGAGTTTAAACACATGGCTGAAAATGACTCACTGTGTTGGGAAGGCTCCAGCTTCTCTGGTGGCATGGCACTCAGAACAGCAGGTGGTTTATGGTCCATTGAGCAGGATGAGGGGCAATGCCCTCCTCCACTTCCCTGCATCCAGGCTCTGCTTCCTGATTATGTGCACGTTCCGTCCTGGAGTAAAACTCCACACGCTCCATAAATCCTGAATTAGCTGTTGTACTGGAGGGGCTTTTTTATTACTGCTAGAAAGCTCCCAACAAAGCTGTCAACAATAGTGGGCCACCAAAATATTTCTTGTTATAAAAAAGGCAGGAGAAATCTAGAGGCATGACTGTCTGGTAATAATTTTGAGCTGTGGCTGTAAATTGCTCCATTCATTACCCTGAGTTGAAAATTGCACAGACTAGATGAGACCTCAAGAAGACTCCCATAGAACTTGCAGAGGAAAATGGACTGTGGGAGTCTCATCAGTGACTACCCAGTAACTTCCAGTGCAGGGGGGAGTTGTGTTTGCATAGATATATATTAAAAAAAAAAGAATAAAGTATAAACTCAGGCATATATGTGCATATTTTATAATCTTAGACTGCTGGGCTTTCACAAGGATATTATTATAGCATAGATGGCTCTGCTGGCTGCATTCAGATGTCAGATTCACAGCTAACAACCTAAATTAATTCAACACAATTCATGCCCTGTCATTTTGTATTTATTAATTATCACAGTACAGTGAGGAAGAATCTACGGAAATGTGGGAGAGCAGCGATTTGGTCTGTGAAATATGAATGGTCATTTCCTATGAAATGTGCTTGTAAGCATTTCCTGTAAGGAACTGCACACATGCACACACAGCTCCTCTTGGTGCACAACTGAGAACCTACAGAGCCAGGGCAAAAGATTCTGTAGCATCAAGCACAGGAGAGAAACCCAAACCCCATGAAGCAGAAGAAACCAAAATATTTATTCCAGAAAGAGATCAATAAAGTCAAAGATGGTGTCATGTTTATGCAGAAACAGAAGAGTCTGTTTCAAGCTGGAAACAATCCAAAAAAGACAGCTAACCTCATCTGATAGATTCAAGAAAAGGCAGAGAAAATTTCATTCCCTTTTGGGTTTTGGCTGATTTACCAGCAGCACCTTCAAAAGCTGTACACTGTGTTATTAAAAAAATGAAGTCTTCACAGTTCATGTGCACTGTGCAAGGGTTCTGCCATAAAACAGCCTACTCTCCAAAAGGGAATGTCACTGGGAAAGTGCTGCAATATTTCATTCAACTGGCTGTGAACAAGCACTGAAGGGTCACGGGGAAGCACCAAGGACCCCAAGAGAAGTCGGGGTCTGGAGAGTAGGTGCTGAATTCAGAGCCACAAAACCCCAGGGAAATGAAGTGCAATACATTGCCCTGAGCAGCAGAAAGCTGAGCACGACACAGAACCAACAAGAAACATCCCTGGTGGAGAGCAAGGAGCCATCAGCGTCGGGGGCCCTGCAGGCTCCTGGCCTGGCTTTTTTCCTTCTTCTGTTCAATGTCCCATATCAACAAAACAGGGAGATGGAACTTCTTGTTGCAGTTTCAAGGATTGTTAATTATTTCTTATCTAAATTTCATGAAGCACAACCTCTGCTGCTGCTTACAAGAGTGCAGTGGCTGCAGCTCTTGTGTGTGGACAGTTTTTAAAGCTTTATCATCCAATTATTGATCACTA
>VZRF01008922.1:20319-48914 GCA_013396875.1 Vireo altiloquus
AGGAGGAGGAAGGAGGAGGAAGGAGGAGGAAGGAGCCAGAGCCAAACCCCTGGATTCTCCATGTTGGCTCCATATATTATATATAGCAAAACCTAAAACTACAAATGCACACTCTGTGGTTCACTAAACAAAAATCTTTCTCACACTTCTGATGCTTTCAGCTTGTCCAAAAGCAAAGGGAGCTTCTTGCAGGGACTTAGGTCAAAGGCTAAATTACCTTGGGGTGCTCTGGGGAAAAAATGACCCCTCACAGGATCAGGAAAAGTTTTCCAGCTTTCCTGGACCCCAACAGATCAGAGGTGAGCACACACTGTCAATGTGCCAAATGCAAAGCAAGGAACTCCTTAGTTTCACCTGGGGTATCCCTGCAGTCCTGGAGGCAGCACGGGAGGACACAAGGAGCAGACTGAAGAGCTTTTAGAAGTGGTTTGTTCAACAGAAAAAAATGGAAGAAATTTGGGATTTTGGACTTGAAAGAAAATGGCAGAGGATGAGGGGCTGCAGAACACTGCATCTTCGCTCATTTTCCAAACATCCATGACTCCCAAGTTCTGGGGAGTTTGCACATAAAATTTGCCTTTATATAATGTTTAAAGCAATGTGAGGAGTTAAATAATTTATAAATTTTAAGTCACAAAAGGCAAAAAGTAGGACAATGTTCTCCTTTGGTAGTCTTTCTCTTGACTTTATTTTTTTTCCCAATGGCACAACTCACTCACAAAAGGTGGAACAGAGAGAAATTCATTCCCTCGACTTGCTGGTGAAATTCCCTTTTCCCCACATTTTGACTACAGAAAAAACATTTAAACTCCAATGTAAACAAGATTATTTACCAGTAAAGTCGCATTACCCATCAGCACATACTGAATGCTAATCAGCCTAGGAATCATCCCAGGGATCGCTTAAAAAGAAAAATCAAGACTTGAAACATTTTTAAGAATTTCCTGTGCATGCCATAAATACAAAAATGTGATGAATAATAGCCAGGCACAAAAGATGACAGCCTGTCCCCTCACACATGCAAAAAATCAGCAAAGAGGTACTTCTTCACCATTTTTCCCATTTTGAGCAGCCCTAGAAGAAAGGGATTTATATTTCAATAGTGAAAAGTCATGAGGGTCAGTGACTGCCTCGACCCTGTGGTCAGCTGAGTCCCTGCCCTGAAAGGCTTTGCACCTCAAAGGGCAAGGCAAAGTTCAGCTGCTGAAAAGGAGATGATTTTAACTTCATGGGTGATCAGAGGTAACATTTCAGACTAAAAGGGTTCACTGGGATTTCATTATTCAGTCTGCTGAGTAGTGTCTGAAAAATCCAGTAAGTTTTGCACACTCCATTTTACAAATAATTATAGCCCTCACAAAGGGAAGGCAATGATCCTCTTAGTTTTACCTGGGAGATACCTGAAAATGTCAAAATACATTTGTGCAGACACACCATGATACATCTAAAACCAAATGGCTTTTAATCACCTCAAATCATGGCAACCTGAATACAGGAATCTATTAAAAATCCAGGCCCCTAGGAAAGGGAAGACTTTGTCTTTTATACATGATCTATAATTAAATTACTTGCTTTGGTTCACTAAGATTGGATCCCCATTAAAAAAAATTTAAAACATGGGACTCTTTAAACCACTGCAGTTCAGAAGTTCCCTTCATACAATCCAAGGCTTCAGCATGGTTGGTCTGTGCCACCACTGAAAGCCTTTTGCTTTCCAATGCAGCAAAGATCTTTAGGAAAATTTGCCCAGGTTTGTAAAGCAAGCAGAAAATGTTCAATGAGATGGTCTACCCATGTAAGAAATTTGGTGCAAAACTCTATCAAAATCATTAAAATGTACAGGATTATCACACAGGCTTTGTCCTTTTAATAAAAAAAGTCATCTTAAGGTGGCTGCTGTACATAAATACAATAAATTTGACTCCATTGTCCGAGCATGAGTTCTCTAAATCAAGATCAGGTCTCAAGAGAAGAATCTCAGTGCTCCACATTGTCCACAGCAATGGATTTAAAAAGAACAATACTTAATTTACTGCAGCCCAACCATCTCCAGCTGTGCACTGTTTGCAGGCAAGTTTGGGCACTGCCTTCTTTCCATCTCCTGAATTACAGCAAATTATACATGATGTAACTAACATTTCTCATTACATGAATATAAGCACATCATTAGTGTTCCTGTATTTATTTTTTTTCTTTTTTTAAAGCACTTCTCGTGCTTGCACAGATCTAAAAGAATTAGGATCAGGAGAGCCTTCCAACAGTTCAGTAGGGAGATAGAAGGGAAAATGCAGAGGTGGGCTGCTTGCACTGGAAAATCATCTGCCTCCTGTATGAACCCAAAGGAACAGACACAAATTCATGTTTATTCCTTGTTATACACCTGCTCAGCACAGGTATCATCACTGTGGCAGCAGAGAGGTAAAACTCTCTATGAAAGGAGTCATTTGAGCCACTGTTCTCCAATTCTAGGTAAAGTGGAACTGCAAACATAATTAAAACCATGTAAGCAATGGCAGTCATGTCAGTAAATTTTTTCTGTGTCCAAAAGCCTGGAATTTTCTTGGAACAGAAAAGAGGCCAGAGGATCTACAGTGACATCATCTTATTACACAAACAAAGCTTTTGTTTTGAGGAGTGACACATTCCTATCCTACATGCAGCTACTTTGCAAGTCTGGAAAATTAAAAAAGCAGAAATTATTTTTTCTTATTCTCTGCTACGCTTTTCAGATAAAAAGAATTAAAATAAAAGACTCCTAACAAATGGAGCTTCCTTCCTCTGGAAATCACTGCTTCAAATTGAATCATTAAAAAGACTTTAGCAGAAACCATTATCAGTCTCACTGTGGCAGAAATGTGCTTACCACTGGTTTTACTTATGCAGATAAATGATAGGCACTGGCTCTGGAATTGAAAAGCTCATGACAAAATGGCCTTGGCTATAACAATATAAAGGATGGCTATAAAACTGTTGGAATAACCATTGTTGGATCTAAATAAATGTGATGGATTGCTGCATTCCCCGTGGCAGCGTGGAAACAAGAAGGGTGCACAGCACAAGGCAGCTCCTGCATCCTCAGACTCTTTAAGGCATCAACAAAAGCTTCCAACCCACCTTTGACAGAGAGGTGTTCAGTTTTGGACACACACATACATTGTAATTAACCAAGTTAAATAGTCCCCTTTCCCCTTTATCAGACAATGCAGACTCACTCAAATGAAAAGGATGCATATTTAGCTCATTGACATTTCAACAAGAAACTAAATCCCAAAGGGCTTCTGTACATTTACTCATAAACATGCAACAGAGAGGTTGTTTCAATGCAGTGACACCAGCCCAAAGGTCAGGAATGTTCTTGCAGAAACTGAGTGAAAGAAGCCATTCCCTCTACAAAATTACTCCTACAAATGCCACCCCTACCACACCTGAAAAGTATATTTTTCCCCAAACACTTTCTTTTCATGAAAAACCTCTATTAATTGGCACACAGAGAGAGAGACCCTAGTGCCTAAGCCTGGTGTTCTTGACATCCTTAACCGAAAATGCATAATTTCTTCTGCCAGGGAAACCTCCTCATCTTCCTGGGGGAGATTTGCATATGGAAATAAGTGTTCTCTTTTTACTGAGCTCCTTGTTCTTAGAGACAGGAATTCAAATTATTAACAACTCTGAGACGCTAATAATGAAGTGACTCAAGATAAGAAAACGCAACACTGGAAAATCATCTCCTCCAGGAATTTGAGGTTTTAAACACATATTGCTATTCATCTGGGCAATGGAGACAGCACCAACCACATTTTAATCATTACTCGCCAGCCTCCTTGTTCTCCATTACAATTACTTATTAACCTAATATGAAATGGTGGGAGCTCAGCTATATTTGAGCAGGAAACTGCCTAAAAATACCAAGAAGCAAAGTAACCAGTGCTGGCACAGATTTTCCCCTGTATTATTCAATTTTACACTGTGCCAAAAGCAGGATGCAGTATTTTTTCCTTCTGTAAACCTCACGGTATAAAACTTGGATACCTCTGAAGATACACTGGGATTTCTCTTAATATTTTGGTGTTCTACTGTCAAATAACAGGGCAGATTTATTTCAGAAGTAGGGAACATTTTTAGAGCTTCCTTTTTTGCTAAAATATCATCACCCTTCTCCTTTTTTCCCTCTTCTGTGCCAGAGGTACTGGTGAGCAGGCAGGGCCAGGACACTGCAGAGCATCCCTTGGATCCAGGATAGAGATCCCTGTAAATACACTGTGCCCTGCCCTGGCTCATGACAGAAATCTGAGCACACCCCAGCACATTTCCTATTACCTCCACACTTGTTTCACCCTTCTGAAACAGAAGGAAAAAACCCCAACCAAGCAAACCTAAACAAAAGCCGCAAACGCACACAAGTGGACACCAAAAAAAGCCACACCCGAGAAACAGAAAGCAGACAAATAAATAGTCAGCAAAACTGTTTCACAGAGTCCTGAGAGGAAGCTTCAAATACAAGTCAAGGGTTGAGAAGTCAATTGACTGAAAATTCTTAGTTATGATATTTATCCCCTTTGAGTAACAACACACTAATTCTTCTAGGTAAGAAAGGCAAACTGTCCCAGCTCAAGTTTTCTGCAGCTGTAACTTTGCGTTCCAGTTAGGTCAATGGAGACCCTTAATCAAGATACAGAGCAGGAATTTTTAATTACATGCAGAAAACTGTTAAGAATGTGGCTATTTAATCTATCATGTGGTACTTTAAGAACAGGAACATGTGAGTAGATTTATCAGGTGCCAAGATATGAACTTAATGAGCCAAAGCAGTCTAGACCACATGCACATGATACTATTTTCTGCTTGTCTCACACAAAAGCTTTCAGCTATTTTATATCAAATGCATGCAGAGCAACACTCTTCTGAAAGCAATATGCCAATTTGAGATTCAAAATTACAGCATTCTCCAAGCATTGGACCTAAAGCAACGCAGCTGACACCCAGAAAGGTATTTTTACAAAGTGCTAACTTCCACACACCTGTATTCAGATAAGAGCATTTCAGTCCTGAATATATTTATCCCCCCAAAGCAAAAATTCACTTCTAAAGTCTGAATATCTTTGAACTTAACAGCACAAATGGTCCAGCTGCAGTGGAAAAACCTCATTGCAGTTCTCAGGTTTGTAATGTCATGGCTGGAGAACACTGAAATTCAAACTATCAGGGTGAGCATTAGCTGCAAAAAGTGTCTCTACAATTTCACCTTCATTTTGCTTCGCAGATGTGCCAACTGACTACAATGGGAAAATAGTAAAGCAAATGATGGATATTTCCATCAATTTCCTGGATGCCCAGCACTCCCTGCAGTGACTATGTACTGATAAATGAACATAAGATGGTGAAACACAAAAAGAAAAGCCAACTTATTCTCAAAATTGAAAGCAACAACAAAAAAGATACTGGAGTAAGTGAATAAGCATAACTGAGAAAAATACTTATAGTCCCTTGCATCTGTGATCAGCTAATTAATAATTTAATCACAAAGCTAAGACACCATTGTGAAAATTTACAGCAGCCCTGTTTAAAGACCAGATTTGCAGATCAAGTTCCACGTCAAGATAAGTCCCTGCATTTTTTAAACTTGGTGGCTTCCTGGAAAATTACTTTTCACTGACTTTCATTAGAGCTATTAATTACATATCTGCAGCATTAGTTGTTATCATTTTGCGACAGGTTACAGAGATAAAGTGTCATGTGTACTTTGTGTACTTTGTGTAATGTTATCAGGCACTCATTGGCAAAAAGAAATAGGAAAAAAAATAATAAAATTACTAGGACAACCAAAGAAAATTGGTTTTCTGCTTTGATTATTCTCAACAGGGTAACTCATATAAGAAAGAGCTCCTTAAGGAGACAAATGCATCATTAAGAGTTTTCAATTTATGTGAATGGAAACATTTACAAACTGCTTGGGTGAGCTCCAGGAGTGAGAAGTCTCTCCTGCACCTGATGCCTTAGGTTTTAACTTTTCTATGTTCCCATCCTGCAGTGCCCAGTGTAACTCTGCAGTTCCCTTGGACTCGTTCAGTGCTGTTCTCTCATGCTCACACTGACATAACAAAGCCTCTCCAGCTCGCTCTCCAAGGACACCCAGACCCTCCTGGGCCCAACAGCTGCAAACCTTCATCTTGGGGAGAGAAAGGGGGGCAAGCTTGGGCAAATTCCATCCTTGCCTGGCTTCTGCTTGGGCAATTGATGCTGCTATCAAAGTGGGAAGAACTCGGGAGCTGTCATTGTCCATTTTGGGATGCACTGAGGCAGGAGCCTCTGGAGCCCAGAGTGTGACCTCTGAAGGCCTTTCCAATCAATCCCTCCTTTATTCCTTTATTCCTGTCTAGTCTCTGTTTCTAGGGAGCCATTTAAGGCATCACACCCATCAAAACAGGGGTCAGTTCTTCAGATCTCACCTACCAAAGGCTTCCACTGACCAGAGCCTAACCTGGTTCTCACCTACTTACACAAGGTTTAGCTTTTGGGAGCTGACTTCAGTAACCCAGTTCTGAGCTCTGGTTCATTTTGGGTGGTAAAGTCCATCAAGCCTGGCTGCTTAAAGCCAGATCTCCAACTTTGCATCCATGCTGAATTCTGCAAACATCCTAACATGGGTAGGGAATTTTTCCAATTAGAAGATAGCATTGTGTTATGAACAGCAATATCTACACAGATATCAAACTCTTGCCTTCTCAGGAGAGGTTATTTTCATTTTAGTGTTACAGGAACTGGCCCTTGATGTCAATTTGTTGAACAGTTACAAATGCAAGAATATAATTTTACCTCGGGGAAAACAACTTGTTAAAAAATTGGCAAATGAAACAAGAAAGGAGGTTAAATATACACACAGCAGTCCATAAGATACTTTGAGAGAGCAATATTTATGATAAAAAGTAGTAACAACTACAAAACTGGTGTTTTTGTTGAATGAGAGGAGAATGTCACTATGGACAAGCCACAGCAGTGACAACAGGACATACAGACAATACAGGCAGTAAATTACTTATCTCAAATTTACGGGTTCCTAAAAATGCTGTTAGAATACATTGATGGAAGGCAGGTATTATTATTTAACAGAGCTGGAATAAAATTAATAAGTGCAAATATTCCTTGTTCAGCATTTAGCATCTATATATATATGCACATATATATTTGCATACGTCCATTCTCTTAAAGAAATACATCAGAATTTTTAGAGTGAGGAAAAAGAAAAAAAAAAAAAAAAAAAAAAAAAACCAAACCAAAACGAACAAAAAGGACAAGCTCTCTGTCTTCTCTCAAGCAATATGAACACAAGGCTGGCAGTTACAATGTGTTGAGAAGAACCCAACAGATTTACAACCCATTCAAGTCTGGCTGTTCAGACAAACACCAAAGTAAAATCGGTATTTATTAAAACAAATGGACTATAAAATACATTAACAAATGCTATCCTTAAGGAGAAATATCTGCAATTAATGTAATAGAACACGAGATGTTGGCTAATTTACAGCCAGCAAAGACATTTGATATCCACGACATACGGCAGCAATTTCTTGACAACGTTTGAACAGCAGTTTTTCATGAGAGTCCCTGCATGGGAGGACTTGAGCATCATCATTTACATTCTGCACCACTCAGGGAAGTTGCCACCATATTTCCACAGCAGAAAAACTTTAGCATGATGAAAGAAATGGGCTGTTAACTCAAATATTTTTCCATTGTCAGCTCCATTTTGTCAAGACAAAGAATGGGTTGAAAAAGCACGGCAGGAAGATGAGCACTGTGTTAAAAAAACTGCGCAACAGTTATCGATACTGTAAAACATTTGGGTTATCTTTTAGGAGTTTTGATAGAAAATTGCCATTGGATGGTTTTTTGTTTGTATTTGCTTTGCAAAAAATAAATAAACCTTGGGTTGCCTATCTTGCTTATACAGATGACTTAAAAACTCATGGTCTAGATACAGCTAAAAAATGAAATCAAAACCAGGAACCCATTTAAGAACTCAAACAGTTCTCTCTCTGCTCTCCTCTCACAAAAAAACACCAACCCAAACCAAACCAGAGTTGAATAAAATACTAGCATGACATTTATTTATGGTATTTTACTTTACTGACTATGCAAAGAAACTCATAGTATCAGTTCCGTGAAATACATTGCTTGTGGATGCCTCTTGCTGTAACTGGAGGAAACTCCAACATTTTCAAGTGTTCAGTTTCTATTTACACCCTGAAACACCAGCCAAATATTTAAAGCACTCAGCACACTTAAACACACCAAAGCACAGCTCTTGAAATTCAGTCACAGGAACTATTCCCAAATA
Source organism: Vireo altiloquus (assembly GCA_013396875.1). Lineage (NCBI taxonomy): Eukaryota > Metazoa > Chordata > Aves > Passeriformes > Vireonidae > Vireo > Vireo altiloquus. The sequence continues at coordinate 28,655 of VZRF01008922.1, forward strand.
AACTATTCCCAAAGTCCTTTGGTTCTCTGGAAAACTGAAAATTAAGAACACTCAAAAATATCCTCAAAAAAGAAGAGCACATTTGCATATGCCAAAAATACATCTGTATTTTTGGTAAATGGATATGACAGATCTGAACATTTTTTGCTGCTCTCACTGCTCAACATATTTTTGTGTCTGGCTGCAATAAGAATTCCTTGCCTTGTTGGTGTTAGTCTTCTCAATTTTCAAGTTTCCAGGATTAAGCGTTTTTAAAAAAACTGGAAGGTGGGAAATATGATAAATACACGTATGAAGAATAAAACATATGCTATATCTTGTCATATAAATCCAAGTGCACTTTGAACATTCAGTCTTACAAGCTCCCAGGTGCTTGATGGATATAAAACCAACAGATAAGTGACAGCAGTGAAAGACAAAGTGAAAAATTTGTGTGCACAGGAACAAACGTAAGGATACACACACACTCTCCATTTTATTTCTTCAGGCATGCCTCTTTAATTCTATGATTACACACTTTATTCCTGAAGAATGCATTCAGTCTGCCACTTGAATGTCAGGTAGTAGAAAAAATACAGGTAATTATCATTTTAATCATCACTCTTCAAGTGATTAACTTTTACTTAATGAAAATATTTCTGAAAATCTCTTCCAGACTCCTGTTTCACTCACTACATGTGATCTGCTGGGCCCACTAAGGGTTGGAATTATCCCTTTCTTATACAGGCATCCCTTTGGATTAACTCCACATTTTTAACTCAGTGCCTAATTTCAGCTAAAACTGAGGCATCTCCTAGCAGAACCATGCAGGTGATTTGTCTCTATCCCAACTTCATTCACCTAAGAAAAAACACTGCCCTAAAATAAATTACTGAGAATGGAACAGAATGTACTCGGAGATCAATACAGGGAATGAATCAGTCTGCATTGGAGGAAACTACCATCAGATACCAGCGTTCTGAATTTTTTTTGGGATCCCAGACCCTGATAGGAGCTCCAATCACTTCTGCCATTGATGCTGCCAAGCCCCAGGACAAACCAGCCTGAAGCAGGAGGGTAACTCAGGATATTTTCCATTTTCACCATCTACCAATGGCTGCTCTCTGTAATTCCCCAAAGTCAAAAAACTCCTCTGTGACAACCACTGCTCCTGATAGCACTTTATTTTGGTGTAGCTACCCTTCTACCTTTCAGAAAAGAACCTTAAATGTAGCTGTACAAATAATATGAGCAGCTGGTGCTCGTTTTCCATGATGCACGGAATTACCACATGGATGATTTAATATGGGAAAAACAGTTAATAAAAAGTTTACAGTCCAAATTAAGTCAAATTAATACTTCAATAACCAATGGTCTCATTGAGTTATAATAGGACAACAACAGGTTTTAAGTTCAAAGCCATTCATTATATTAACCTGCCAATTTTTTTGTGTAGGGGTGGAAAAATACATGAGTGTGTTCTGGTGGCTCCTAGACAGCACTTCACAATGAAATTAGACTATACATTAGCATGGTTTTGCAGGGTAAAAACCTTATAATTTCAAGCGATTCTGACCCTAGAATGGTGCCATTTAATCTAATTAAATGAAAGGGAAAGGTGCCAAGGGCAGCTCCTCCAGAGCCTACAGGCACAAGGGAGATCTCTCAAGTTATTTCTCAATGAATTCTCTGCTTAGGACCTGTATTTGGAGCCCCATGGACTTGATTCTGTTTTCACCTCAACTCGAGGAAGCTTCTGCTGCAGCTTTGGGGAGAGGAAATGGCAAAGTAAATGAAACTCTTCCAGGCTAACAGAGTCTGCATGAAAACGTTGGGTGATTGCATTGCATTTCACATCTAATCTGATGATTACTTTGAGGGTTTTAATGTGATTTTCTGTGACAACAGATATTTCATAACATCTGAGCAGTATTGAGAGCGCCTAAACACCCAGTTTACATTAAAAAATTAAGTTTAGCCTATGTACCCAACTCCAGTGTCCATGGTGAAATTGGGAGCTGCTGCACAGCTCTCAGAGTCCACACCTACAGGGGGGCAAATCATCTTGATTTTAATTGCTATCAGACTTTTACTCTGATTACTTATCTCAAATTTACCCAAACCCAAGGTTATTCACTTCAAATTAAGTGATTGAGATAAAGAACTAATGGCAATATAATTAGATACTCATAGTCAGTTAAATACTAACTGAAGGCCTTACTTGAAGTTAACTGCTGCTGTTTTTCTAATGAAAAGGCAAACAAAACAAACAAACCAAAAAAGTATCAGGCTTGCCCTTTTTTTAGGCAATTACTTTGTGCATTTCTCTGTGATCTTCTTTCTAAAAAGAACCCTTTATGGTATTTTCTCACAGAAAATATCTTCTCAATGAGCATCGCTGATTTAAATAACAGGTATCTTCAAGTTGCAAAAATTGCCTCTAAGGAAAGTACTTGCCCTGAAGAAGTTCATGAAAATTAGACAGTATTATAATAATGAACTGAAAGAAGAAAAAAGTGGAGTCAAGGTCTTCCAAGAAATAACTGTATAAAATGTAATCTCCTCAGTGGAGCTTGACTACTTAACTTTCTTACCCAAGCAGACGCAAAGAAGGACATGAATGGCTTTAAACTGAAGGAAGGTAGGGCTGGATTAGATATTGGGAAGGAATTGTTCCCTGGGAGGGTGGGCAGGCCCTGGCACAGGGTGCCCAGAGAAGCTGTGGCTGCCCCTGGATCCCTGGAAATGTCCAAGGCCAGGCTGGATGGGGCTCTGAGCACTCTGGGATGCTGAGAGGTGTCCCTGCCCATGGCAGGGACTGGCTGAGCTTTAAGGTCCCTTCCAACCAAGGCCATCCCATGATTCTGTGAAAGAAAGGAAAATTATATTACTCTGTTTAAGAGTGAGGATTTTTTTCCCTTGGAATCACTCATGAAGTTACTCAAAATTATGCAGTTATGTACTAAGTGTACTTCTGACAGTATTTGTCTTTTCACCAGTCAGTAATAATATCAACCATGCATGGCAATCTCTTTGGCTTTTATGCCTCCGTAACAGTAAATCACAAAATTATTATACATAATACATAAAAGACTTTTATTTCAGCAGTACTCTTCACAAACAGATATCAATGTATTTTTTAAAATACCTACAAAGACACTGTTACCATTTTGATAGACGCGAAAAACAACATAATGAGAATTGAAAAAAATTAAATGTTATTTAATAGACCAAGGATAAATTCATAGAGAACTAAACAATTCTGAGAATTAATCTAGCATATTATTCACTAATTTACTTAATCACATCTGAGTGAAAGGACACTCTAGATTTATCAGTTTATTGCTGTCCACAACCCAACAACATATTTGCAAGTAAGTCCTTGTTATTTCCCTTGTCTGTTTTTGGAATTGAAAGCACTTATTCACATTAGGCTTTCAGGGTACAGATGGGCACCAGAGCATCACCTCATCTGGGCCACAGCAACAAAGTCCTCTGCTCTGCTGCAGAGTTAATTGCCTGCTGCATCTGCTATTTCTGATCTAACAGAAAGGCAAAAACAATCACAGTGTGCCCAACAAAGAGTTTGATCCATTCCAGGAGCCCCAGCCTTTGATTTTGTGCATGTCAAAGCAATGCTCACTCCAGCAGAAGGCACCTGGATTTGGGGTTTGGATTTCAGCTTCTTTCTGACCTGGTATAAATCCGTAAGCTTTCAGCAGCGAAGGGAGCACACATCCATCAGAGGGAGTGAGAATCTGGATGAGCAGGCATCAGCTGCGTGCCTGTCCCTGCCAGCAATGTGCAGTGGGGTGTCAGCATTCCCAAAATCACAGCTTCATCACCAAATGGAGAAAGGACAGCAGCTCTGAGCTGGGCTGACACCAAGGGCCTCCTGCTATGAAGGCAGAGCTCAATCTGCTCATGCCAAGGGTGAGGATGAGCAAACTTGAAGGAAAACAAAGAGGACTTTGCAGGAAGCACTGCTGAGCTTCCGAGTCAGAAAAAACTCCAAATATCTCAGGCTATCAGGGAAGGGGTGAGAAAGTGCACACTATTTTTATCAAAAATACCTCTACTCCCCCTTTCAGATAACTTTCAGTACCAGACTACAATTAAAGCCTACAGCCTTATTCTATTTCCCCACTCATAAAAGATGCAGGCATACCATTTGTCTCAAAAAAAAAAAAAAATAAATATTATTCTTGTTCCACATCAGCAGTCTTCAAGTATTAAAAAAAAAAAAAAATTCTGACTGCAAAGTAGTGAATTTTCTTCCAGATATGTCCAATATCAAATTAATGGAATGGCTATTAGCATATTTTTATACCATCTCTCCCACCATAGAAAGAGAAGAGACAAGTGTAATGGAGCAAACATAATGTAAAATATTTCACAGCACATTATTTACATGTATTTAAAAGCAAGGAATTATGAAATTGCATTTTTCCCTCTTCTCTCCCACAAAGCACTCCAGAAATAACCAAAACCAGAGACATCTGAAAATTGTATATGTCCAAATGGAAATAGAAAACAAACAAACACCACAAAACACACATTAAAAATCTTCCTATCCTTATATTGCCAGAATTTTAGTTGTTGGGCGGTGCCTGGATGTGGGAAACAGAAAAGTAGAAACTTCCACAGACACTAATGAGTTTGATTTACAGCCTTGGAAAGAGCTTGGGTTGATATAATGATAAAGGTGCACAGACAATAAGCAGAGATATTATAAACCTATGTGTCTATAGTTATAAGTAAGGATATGCTTTAAGTAAATAAGAAACTGTATTGGGTGATCTGGTGGAGGATTTTTAAGTGTAAAACTATAAAATCACAGTACAAGTTAAGAATTTAGATGAAGCATAATAGAAGCCTATGTGTGTTAACAAGTTATTGGATGAAGGACAGATGCAATGCAGTAGAAAGTAATAAAGGTGAGAGGTTATAAATTCAAAACAAAACTCTGTGCTAACCACTCATTGGACCAGAAAGTTCTATACTGCCATGGAACTCAGAAACTCGGGACTATCTCCTTAGCTGTGGGTGACTTACCACTCTAAACCCACAACCTCTGAGACTGATGCCTTATCTGATTTGTTTTCTGAGTAATAAATAGTTAATAGCCGTGATATTAACTCATCCCATCTCTCGATTCAAGGCTCTGACACCTGGATACATCTCCAGCACCATTTCAAAATCAGTGCCAAGAAGGGCACTGGTAAAAACTCCTCTGTGGACTCCTCCCTGCCCCTGACAAACTCACAGGATAGTTTAGTATTATGATGTTTTAGTATTTAGATCAATACATCTGCACACACAGAGAGAAATCCAAGCTGACTGAAAAATTCCATCAGGAAATCTCAGGATCAGACCCTGATTTTACTCAGTCCTTGTTCAATCAGTCCTTCAACAGCCTCCAAGAAATAAATCTCAGGTCTTTAGGATCTGGTTCTGCCTGGTGCCTAAATTTAAATCCTGAAGTCACCAGGATTCACCACATTTACCTCAGGAACCAGGAAAATTCTGCTTGATTCATGTCTTGTCCCTGCAGCTGGGGTTAGGGATCCCTGTAAAGGATTCCAAAGACACTCTACTCACTTTTGGTTTCTACACTCAACAGGAAACAAAACCTATGAAAATTAATCTCAGCTTTCTTTTAAGTTGCCCTTTTCCCTTCTTCCAAAGGGAAATTGGAGAAAAAAAACCTGTTTGTGCTATGTCAAAACACTTTGTTCTGTGTTCTATCAAAGTTCTCTGCAAATGTCTGTGAATTTTTGCCATCAAAACGGGGCAGGACCCAGAACCAAGCAGCACACTGGTAAAGGTAGCTTAAAACTGTGCCAAGTGCTGCCAGGAAGGTACAAAATAGTCTTTAAAAAGTCAATTTAGTATTGGCACAATAGACCTCTTGCATTTGTGTAACTCAATAGCATTTCCATTTTAAATATTTATAAAGAATTTCCAAAGGAAACGACAAGGGTGATGTTTTCTCTAAATAATCACCACCTGCTATGACTTATTGCACTCCCTCCTTTACACGTGTGTTTAAAATAAGTTCAGTTTTTGGGCAGGTAATAAAAGCAATGCTAAGGGAGTCACTTTCACTCCCATGGGGTATTTCTTCTCCCCAGACTACAGCACAAAGTGTTCAGAAAAATGCAGCACACTGCTCATTTTTATTTGGTGACTACTATCACAGTCACCTTAATGCAATCACATTATTTACCATATGTTCTTTGTTTCGTCAAAATAGATCTTCCACACAGTTCATTTGGACACTGGAGACAAATAAGCTATTTACTCCCATCACTTCAATGTTTCAGCTACTAGAATTTTAAAAAGAAAACCTTTTCCTCCAGAAAATGTGTTCTCAGATATTCTCCAATGTAATAAATCTCTGAATAATGGTACCTTGGTTTATTGCCACCCTTCAAAATAAAAATTACTTAAGTGCTTTGCACTTTTTTCAATGTCTTAGGTCATTTACAAGAGCTTTAATGATGTTTAGCACTGCAATTAAAAATTGATTCTGACAACTTTTCAACATTGACAATTTTCTTATGGATTAGCTTGGATTTCTTGGATTTGAAAAAATGAAACTTTCCTTGCAACTAAGTATTAATCACATTAAAGGAAAATCAGGGCCCAGAATACACTACAAAAGAAGCTGCTATGGAAAGGTTTTATGCAGCATATTTGAGATGTTTATGTGTAAAAAAAGCAGCATTTTGAATAAAGTGAGCCTGATTTGACATTTTCCAATTGAAATAAAATTCAAAACATCAATTAGTGATTATGCAATTGAGGGGGGGTGACTTGTACTTAAAATAATAAATACAGATGAAAATAGCAGAAATGGAAAGGAGTGACAACAAGAGAAAATATTTTTGCTGATTTATCTGAAGACATTTCTATCACTGCACGCTAAACTTGTAACAACATTAAAAGGGATAATATTTTTTCATCACCACTTCATTATTTAAATAAAATGACTTATGCACACACTTACTAAATGTATGTCACATTACAGATGTACCATTTTGCAGCACGCAGATGTTGATTAACATCATATATGGAATCCAAGTGTTGGACTGGGCACACAATGGTATTGGAAAAGCAATTTCCCCTCTGCACGTTCAGGTTTTGTCACAGGCACTCAGGAGTGCTGCAGTGTGAGCACTGCTGAGCCCAGACCGTGCAGTCCCAGCCTGTGCCACTCCATCACCTCTCTTTTCTGAAGGTACAGGTGATACAACACAATCCATCCACACAGAAAGAAATTATCATTATCGCTCACGTTAACTACTGTGTATGAAAATGAGAATTAAAATGCAAGCTATGTGTGATCATCTTAAACCTGCACAGCTCAAGAGATGCTGAGAATACACTGAGGGTGCATCAACTTTATTCAGGCCAGACTTAGTGTGGAGTAAACCATCAGCCAGCAGATAAAATATATTCATTTCTTTATAATGACTTTTGAAAGAGTCCTGGTGAGGTGAGTCAAGTGCTTGCATGCCCTGCAGTTTGCAGCATATTCCATTGCACAATAGTTTTATAAGAATAGATAAAGGGTTTTTTCTAAATCCTGAATGGCAGAGAACAGATTCTGAGAGAGAATCTTTGAGAAAGACTGCAGAGACCTGATACCTGCTTTTACAAAAGTGATTCTCTCTCTCTGTGCTATTTTATTATTATTCAAAAACAAGTGCAGGGATGATATAAAGTTTCTTGATCAATGAATCTCTTACCCAATCAATAAAAGCAATATTCACTCAAGATTTATTTTGAAGCTCGATCTATGGGTTTTGATTTATGTTTTTTTGTTTCCTTTGCTTGAGGTAAAGTTGGAACTCTTCTGGATAGACACTCATTTTCCTTCAAAGCAATTAAATTGTATTATTAGCACCATTAGCATGGACATTTAGCAATTACAGTATGAAAATTGTTTATTTTAGTAGAGCTTCATTAAAGCAGAAAGGTGGTGGAGAGACCAAATTCCAGTTTCAATTATGCCTTTCTTGCTCAGTTTCCTAAGCAAGCTCCACTAAATGTTAAATATTTCTTTAAATACCTTATGCTAGATATTTACCATTATATTACTAAGCTGAGGTAAATTCAGAAGACAAAATAATTGTCATAAATTGTTGTCCCTGTTTTGTTGTCCCTCTGTTTTATAAATTTTAGGCTTGATGTACTGACAGCCTGCTGAAGTTCCCAGGCCTAGAATTCCCCCTACACCTCACTGAGATCTGCTCCTTGTAGTTATTCACCTGAGAACATCAACCCAAACACAACTCATGTGCACTAAAATCCTCAGCAGACCTCACTGAATGCTTAAGGCACCCACACAAAAAAAAAGTAAATTAAGAAAAAAATCAGACATCACAGATTGATGTGGGAAAGGTTCAGAGAATAGCCTGTACCCTTCCCTTCATTCTACAAGATAAAAACAAGAAGTTCCACAGATGGCCACAACCTGCAGAAAAAACCAAGTTCCAGGCCAAGAAGTCAGACAAAAAGGGACAAAAGTGAAAATGCAGCACTTCTCTCTGGAGGTGATCTGGAGATCTGAACCTTCCTCAGAGTTTCAAAGGAGCTGAAAAAAATCTCCAAGAGATCAAAGTGGCCAACAAAAGTTGTGTCTCCTGACCTTTGCCTGCTTCTAGAAGACATCTGGAGCACGTGGTTCGTTCAGTACAGGTTGTGACAAAACAAAGAGAGAGAATGAAGAAAGAGAACTGCTTGGTGATCTGACTGAAGTGGCACATCCAGCTTGCAGCAGCTGAACTATTTCAGAGCAAATTACAAAAGACTCCAGCTTAATAACCACACTTTGAAGATGCACAAAAAAATACCTAAAATATCTTTTTTTTTTCAATTAAATCAAGTAAGAAGCATCAGAGTCAGAGGTTTTGAAAACCTTCTTCCCCTTGAGGTTTATCTTGAAGGAAATCTAAAACTCGAGGTTTTCACAAATTGAACAAACTCATTGAAGATTCCTATTAACTTGAAAATCAGCCAGTTCATCCCAGTCCCTGTTTACACCTCTAGACTGAAATCTGGAGTTGCAAGAGGTGAGGTGGCACAAAGGAATAAATGCTGCTGGCCTTTTTTCCCCTTCAGTTTGACCTAAGGGATTGCAGGGGGATGGAATAAATAAAAAACTCAGAAGGAGAATAACAGCATTTTTCCAAAAATTGAGTCAAAGCACTCATTGCTGTGCAAACTCAATAAAGGAGGGCCAAGGATGGAGAGAGATAAAAACACAAAAAATTAGTATTTGTCTGTTAAAATGGAACTGAACCTCAAAACCCTACCACAGTCAATGTTGTAGCAGTGATCAAGCTGACCAAAAGGTAGATTAATAAACCACATGCTTCACCCTAGAATCCTTAAGGGATGAACATTAAGCTATTATATCCATTAATTAGTTAATGATTGAGGAAATTTAACTGTTCCTCATAAGAAGACAGGAACTGGGGGGGGATAAAAGCACTGCTGGTCCTTATATAGAACTGTGGTAACTTCATGTGATTTAAATTTCCTGCACATGGCTAAAATCACAGGTTCAGCAAACCACACATGGAATAAATAATCCTTTCAATATTTCAAAAAGGAAAAACCCTAAAGCGAGGTATCAGCTTGGTCAATGACAGTTTCCTTCTATGAAAAGGAAATCTACTGCCAGTTACTCAACTGTGTGTTCTTACAGGAAAAATACATCCCTCTCTACAAAAAGAAATTAAAATTCACTGGAAATAAGCAACTTTGAGGTGAGGATGAAAAAAAAAATGCAATACCTTTTTGAGTTCAGTGTGACTTTAGAAACTGGCAAACATTAGGCTCTTGTTCTGTCCACCAAGACCATTTTAATATCTCACTGACATTTGCCTACCGAAACATTTTCTATAGCTGACATTTCCTCAAACACCACAAACCTTACCTTGGTGGAGACAGAGTTTCTCAGGCAGGATTGTAATAGGATGACACAGCTGTTGCCATTTACAGATATAAATATAATCGACTGTTATAAAGGAGTAGGAGATCTCTCGAGCATGCAGAAAGAAAAGGGTTTTTTTTTAAAAAAAAACCCAGTAATTCCTTTTCAGAACTTTCAATTTCAAGCATTTGTCACACTCCTACTTCAAACACGCAATGCAGAGTTAAGGCACAGTGAGAAAATAGCATCTAATCCTTCTATGACTTACTCAGAAATGCAAATAGACTTAACAGGGGGTTTTAACAAAGTAAGAAGAAATGGGATTAAAATCTATTTCTCGGTTCACCAACCTCAGTTTAAAAAAGCACATTAAAAAACAGAAAAAAAAAGCCAAACTGAGAAAAGCCAAACTGTTCACAAGTTAAAATGCTGCACTCCCTCGAGATTATTTTTTTGTTCCAAGACCTCTCTGGAGTCCCAGTGGTTTGTGGGCAGTCCTAAAACTCCCCAGAGTGGATCAAAAGACCTCATAGATGTGTAACTATTCCAGAAACTGTAGGCAGTGTGCAGGGGGAAACACTTCAGTGCTTAAATGCTTCATCACAGAAGACAAACTTCCTGCTAAGGAGCTGTAACACAAATACAGAGAAAGCAGGTAAAATCACCTAAAGATAAGGGCTATGACAAAATAAGGGAGTCTTGAAAGGTTCCAAAGAATGTTTCTGAAATTGCTCTCAGGCCCTGTGATTCCTTCAAATACTTACACCTCTTCTTACTGACCAGATTGTTTCTGGAATATCCAATAGGTCTTACCCCCTCCAACATAAATTTTATTTAACTTTCAGCTTGGATTTAAGGGAAAACTTCTGTAGAGTCTTCACTCAGCTACTGCAAAACCAAATTGGAGCTGGGCAGCAAATGAAGTAAAAATTAAAGCAAAGAGAAAGAATTTTGGTTAACTTGGAAATTATACACAATACCTAGACATACATCTTGTGGTAATAGCTTCAGAAGTTGGGGAATAATTTTTAATTCAATCAGAATTACTCTTTTATTTTCCTCATGTTATGTTTTTTGCTTTATTTCATGTTCTTTTCTGGTAGGGAAAAGGAACCTAACAAAGCAATAATTTATATTGCAGTCTGGGGAAAAGAGACTCTCTTCACAGAAGGTAACAGCAACAGAAGTGACATTTTTATAGATTTGAGGGGTACAGACATAAACAGCTACTTCCTCTTCAAAATCTGCACAGACCCTGCTCTTGAGGTGAGAAAGCTTAGATCTCCCCCTTAAGTTTTAGAGCCACCTCTAAGTATCAAACACCTTTTATGTCAGAGGATATAAATTGTCAGGCTGAAAAAAATCCAGCAGACTCCTCTGCTATTTCTTGCCCTCATTGCCACCGTGAAGAGCACATGAAACCTCTGCCCATGTCATGAGCAATACCTGACCCTGAGATCCCAGAGGATGTCACTGAAGAGAGGGATGTCCACAAATATGAGAGATTTTTCTTTGTGCTCAGAGCAACTTCCAGGCCTTCAAGCTCAACACCCCAAAACCATGCAATGTCAGTTTTCTAGAAAGCTAACCTTATTCCTTGGAGAAGGGAAGGGAAGGAAAAAAGATAAGCTTCTTTTTCAGGTGCAAACAATGACTGGTCAAGCAGAAAGATGGTGAAAGGAGCAATTAAAGCCAAAGGAATCTTAAGAAATCTTTTAAAATTTGATAAGTAACACATTTGGAAACCATGGATCAGCTCTGTTATGGACTATCTTACTATTAGATGCAGAAAGCAGTTTATCTCATGATTTTATAATACTAGAGATCCCGGAAAAAAATAACAAAAGAACAAAACATATATACATATATATACAAAAATCTAAATCTAAAATCCCTCCTTAACATTCAAAGTAATGTTGCTCATTTTCATTTCAAAAGGCACATACCAAGTACCTCTGGATTTCTTGCGTTACAGAAGACACAAAATTCCCACATTTTTAGCACATGAAGTAGAAAGAATATCTTAATCTACATGTATCAAAATTTATCACCCTTTCTAAAAAATAAAAACCTCTTGTTCTATGTAATTCAGTATTTAGAACAGCATTTTTAGCATTTATTCAGAGCAGACCTTTACACACACTTTCTCCCATCACACCTACAGTTTATGTAAAGCTTTTGTTCCCCAAAAACGGCAGAAAAAGATGAAAGGTGATATTTAACTTGCTAAAATAGATCACACTGCTCCAAAGAACATCCCCTTTCCTGTGTGCATGTGTTCCAGCACAGTGCCAGCCTTACACAAAGCTCCCCAGACACTCTGGGCTTTGCACTGATCCTGGACACCTCCTAACTGCACACAAGTGGCTCAGAGCTGTGTCACACTCTGCCTGCTGAGGCACTGCTGATGCCTTAGGTCTCTATATTGTTATAAACTATATAACTTTTCTCTGTTCCCAGCCCTGCAGTGCCCAGTGTAACTCTGCAGGTCCCTGGAGCTCGTTCAGTGCTGTTCTCTCATGCTCACACTGACATAACAAAGCCTCTCCAGCTCGCTCTCCAAGGACACCCAGACCCTCCTGGGCCCAACAACTGCAAACCTTCATCTTGGGGAGAGGGGGGCAAGCTTGGGCAAATTCCATCCTTGCCTGGCTTCTGCTTGGGCAATTGATGCTGATATCAAAGTGGGAAGAACTCGGGAGCTGGCATTGTCCATTTTGGGATGCACTGAGGCAGGAGCCTCTGAACCCCCAGGGTGTGACCTTTGCAGTCCTTTCAAATAAATCCCTCCTTTATTCCCTTATTCCTGTCCAGTCTCTGTTTTTAAGTAGCCACTTAAGGCATCACTCCTGCTTCTTTCTGGTGCTGAATTCCACGAGGATAACAATGCCCACATGGCAGCCCTCTTGCCCAGGAACAGCATGAGAAAGCAAGAGGAGAACACAAACACATGGAATTAATCTCACATTCTGAGGGACTGTAGAGAAAAATCCAGAACATGACAGGCACACATGCTAAGTTGTTCTAAAAATCAGCAGGGCAACAAAAAACATTTCAGATAAATCTTTCTCAACCTTTTCACCCAATGCTTCATTTCTGACACCTCGTCATAATCAATGTCTGTTGGGGTTCCAACTAATCCTTCACACTCCACTTGCTGTTTTATAGAGACTGCAAATGTAGCCCCACATTTCAGTGAGCTGGCACCTCCATTATCAACTTCTCTTCTTTGGTTTTTTGTTTTTTTGGGTTTTTTTTGGTTCAGCTAATTGTACAGGTTATGATTCCAGACTGAAATCACAAACACATGCACCTAGTTATCCTTCCCAGTATTTGAAACATTTAAACATGGTTGATCTTTGCTCGGCAGCACTGCTTTTTTGCCACACACTCTTGCTTCACAACAAATTAAACCCAGCTCAGGAGTTTCAAGTTCCAAAAAAGCACCAAAATATCAAAGCACCCTCATGACGTGCGGCAATGCACACATTGCAATGATTGTGGAACCACAACCCACAAGTCACTTTCCCCTCCCCAATTAATTTATTTATTTTTAAAAAGATGAACTGATAATCTGACACAAGATTCCCCTCAAATAAGGCAAAGGTTTGGGTCATGATGATAATCCTTACCCAGATCTTGCATTTGTGGGCAAAAAACTTCCAAATTATTCTGCTGTGACAAAGCTTCATGTGTTTGTTTCTGCAGTAAAAACCTGACTTTAGTCAACCTAAGAATGTTTAAATTCTCATATCACTCAAAAATCATATTGCAGAAATTAGCACTCCATACCAGAATCCAACTACTGCATTCAATGAAACATTTGCCAGCCATAAATTTAAGTCATTTGCAAGAAAAATAATGAAGAAAAAAAGAAAGGAAAAAAAAAAGTTAATGACCAGGTGGAAGCTGCGCATTGGAACTCCAGAACTATGAGGAGGAGATAATTTTATTTAATCAAGAGAGCTCTTTGATGTGACACAGAGAGGACTTGTACACTGACAGTAATTGGTTTTCCTTCATTTAATGTCAGGGTGAATAAAAACAAAGTAATGGAAGATCCACCACTATATCAGATGATTTACAAACTTGATAAGGATCTTGACAGCATCTAGGCCCTTCATATTTCAGTGTCCTTATTGCTACACTCATGTTGAATGGGTGTTAAAAAGTTCAATGTATAGAAAATATAGAAAAACAGTACAAACACAGGAGTACAGAAGCAAAGATTATCTTAAGTAATTACTTTCTTCAGCTTTGAGAGTAAGCTTGCAAAAAAAAAATCAAATTATTGTGATAAGGACAATTCAAGATAAGCAGTGAATTAAAAAAATGAGAAAAGAAATAACCTTGCATGGGGTTTTTTTAGACTCTAGTTTAAGTAACATAACTTAAAATTTTAAAAATAGCATAAAATTTAACACATTTTCAACCTACCTTTCTCATAGCTATCAGCCCTTGGGTTGCCCAGGTCCTGTTCAGTCTGGCGAAGATAATGAACATGAGCAATTCCAAAGCTTGGAGGAGCCAAAAACACCTCTGGCTTCAGACCAGGTCCTTATTTTTGTTACATAGGATTCATATTTGCTTTTGTTCAGGAATTCAACCACCTCTTCCTTATAAAATTTCTGCAAGGATGCCTACAAGCATCAGGGGTTTCCTACCAAAGTTATGGGGAGAACAATTACAGCATTCCCTCTTTCACCAAACAAGGACCAGGTGGTGCAGCCCAGGGAGAAACCCATGGGAGAAAACCTTGATTTTCTCTTGTCTAATAAAACAAGGGCCACAAAACATCATATAAGGGGAAGAAAGAAGCTTCACAAACACTTCACTCAATACATTAAAAGGTGAGGGACTGAAGGGAGGTGAGGGTGGAAGGAGAGCAGAAACAATTACAGAAAAGAAAATGAACTTACTTCCAGAACTAGAAATCATTCTGCATGATGTACTCCTGCTATATTTTTAACCTTGACACTTTCATTAGTCTGTGACATCTATTAACTAAGGATGAGCAGCAGAGCTCGACATGATTAAACACCTAGCAATGCAGCATTAAACTCATTTGGTTGTACCTCTCCTGCCAGCAATGCCACCTCTGCAAGAGCAACACTGGCAGAAATGAACACATTTTCACTCATTTCTCAATTCANCTCTGCAAGAGCAACATTGACAGAAATGAACAACACTGGCAGAAATGAAAGCATTTTCACTCATTTCTCAATTCATCAGGCCCGAGATTTAACCCAAATGTTCACCATCAGTGGAGCAACATCAGCTCACATTAGCTAAGGGGAGGTGAGGCTGTGTAGATCTGCATTGTCAAAATGAAAACACATTCACCAAAAAGCCACCTGCAAACAATCAGGATGCTCTGTTACATAAACTACACCTCCCTGCCATGAAGGCACAACAGGAATACTCATGGGTTAATTACACTTGGCAGATGGGCACTGCAACCAGGGCAACCACCACCACATGCCATTGCCATGCCAATGTTTCCAAACCATGATTCTTCCACTCTTTTCTGTTGCTCAAGGAGACAACAAATTTTGAAAGGCACAAAAAGGTGAAACCTGACATCTCCTGCTGTAGCATTAAATCAGCTGTAACACACTTCAGCCCTTCTCCTCTCTTAGCAACAGCCAAATGGAAAAGAAAGTAGACAAAAAACAGCTCTTTCCCATTTACCTGTTCAGCTGTGGCACAAACCCTCTGTGTGCTGCACACCTTTTCTTAATGAAGTTACCTGGAGAAGAATTACTTTGCTTTCTCTTCTGTCAAATGTACAGTAGAACAGCCTCGTGGCACTGAGAGAACTCCTTTACAGTCCAGAGAAAGCTGGAGGACAGAGGACTATAAAATATAATCAATTAAGGACACATTTATGAATAGCTATTGTCTCTTTGTTAGTCAGCCACCTTCTACTTCCTTTCACTTCCTTCTGGCCCTCATACAAATAATGTCCACAAAAGAGCCACTTTTAAAATAGTATGAAGAAAAATTAGTAGATTTTTTTTCTTTTTTCACTTGGGTACTTCAAAAGTACTCAGGTACTCTGCTGCTTTCTCCAGGGTTCTCCATTATTCTTTTAAAATTCCCAATCATCCTGTCACCCTTTACATCTGCTATTTCATAATTAAGCTTGGCATTTGAGGACTGTGAAGTCATGCTGCTGGGTATCTTGGTCATAGTAATAAAAACCCCAAGTTTTGTTTCCTTTTTTCAAGAGGCGTGTTAGAAGTGCAAAAGAGCAAAGGAAGGCTTTGGAGAAATTTTATTGAATGATTTTTTTTTCTTCAATCTCTACTTTGGAAATTGAATTACAGAAGAGAACCATTTTACAATAACTGCACGCTTTGATCCTGACTGTATTCTTTCTTCTTCTTGCACATGATGTCTTTCTAAAAGATGTGAGTAAAATCTCATTCATTCTTTACCATAATATGCTTGCTTTATGTATGCCAGCTTCCTAATGAGCTGGCACATTAGTCAAATGCAATCAAGGTAATAACCTAATTCGGGTTTAAAATATTATCAAGATGTTTTACAAATTGGTTCTGTATTTAGCTATTCAACATACATTTAGAAAGTACCTTTCATGATGAGAATCACAAGGCATTGTAGAAAGAGGGGAAGAAAAAAAAATAAGCCAAACAAATCAGGAACAGAAGAAGAGACTTCTCAGTTTTGCCAAGCTGCCTGAAACACTTGACATTGGTTGTGTGCTCGTCTGGTTTTTCAACTCATCCACAGACCTGATCCAATACCCTGGGCAGAGAATTTCAAGCCCTAGGGGATAGATGACAGGGGCTCCAGCACCTGACATCTTCAATTTGCATTTGGAGATGATTAATAAATGACAATCTATTAAACACATGGCACAGGATGACATGTGGAGGAAATGAAAGTTTAGCTCAGCAGCACTAAGGTCATGGAAGATCTTCAAGATTAGAAGTGTGAAGTATAAAATGTGAAGTGAAAAATTAGGCAGAAAGCAATATATTTAGGCAGTGACTGGAACATTCCCTCAGCTGGGAATTAACCAGAAGCACTAATTCGTTCAGTCCTCAAACTATTTAAAACCTGCTCATTCCTAAGAGAAATCATTTATCCTTTCATGTACACTGAATAAATCCCCTCAACGTAGGAAACAGCAGCTACCTAACTGCCTGTGAAATCAATTGTTGTCCCCTTCAGACTCCCAGGGCAAAGTGCATGAAGTGCAGCAAAGATCTGCTGTTAAGATCATCAGCTGCCATTCTTGTTAATTACTGAAAGTGCATGGAGAGGAATCTCCCCTTTACGAGGTTCAGTGTCAGGCACATTCAAATAAAAAAAAAATCCTGTAATTAAGAATCTGAATTTTATTCTGGAAATTAACACTCCTTGTCATGCCAGAGCAGTTACACAAATCCAGCCATTCTGATCCAACACCTCTGGCACTTTATTTCAAGTGATGCCATCAGGAGTGAAGGAAAGTGTCACCCATATGTGACACTGGACAGTGCCTGAAAGGCACCCAAGTTTCCCTGTGGCACCAGAGCCAAGTCATTGTCAGTATAATCCTCCTCAGCTTTTTCACCGTTACATTCTCTACACATCAAAGGTACAATTTTCCACTTTATTTCTAACTGCAGGATGTGATAGACACCAGACTGAAAAAAAACCAAACTACTATTTCTCAATTTACTCATCACATACTATGAGAAAGTTTGCACTTGGTCAACTAAAGTTGTCCCCATCTCTTGTTTTAATCACAGAGATCACAAACACCTAGTTTAGAAATAAGATATTTTAAGAAAATCAAACAACTTCAGAATTCCTGAAGACTGAATTTTATGTCTACTAAGCACCATATTGAGCAGAAAACCAAATGTTGCAGCATGCTGAGACAAATAATATTTACCATTGGCATGAAGAGAAATAGTTATTCACTGCCATCACTGCAATCTTAGGTCTCTCAGATGCCTTACTTGTCTCAAAGTTTTTCCAGGACATTTTTATAATATCTAATGAAGCTACAAAAAATGGGAGTTTTTTTATCTTAAAACATTACTTTTATATGTTTTTTCCTCCCTGTTCATCTATTTTTTATTCTGCTTCCTGTTTCACATAAGATTATTTCATCCTCTGACATTCACAAGCAATATAAATACTAAATTGAAAATATTCATGTTAAACTGTGAACGTTTGTAAAGACATATGGCTGTCATAAAACAGCACTAAAATATCCAGGGTTTGGGTCAATACCCATGAATCCAATCAGTGACTGCCACTGATGCTTGGATTCTTTTGGAGCAGAGATCTCCAGACTTTTTAAATTTCTGGTTTCATTCTAATGCTTCTCACAGAGTGTATTTAGTATGAACATTGCCTCTGGGGGAACTGCTCTTTGCAATGCCTCCCAACTCGTGAAGCACTTTGAAGCCTCAATAAAAATTATGGGTTTATGACAAAATAATTAGTCACAATAACAAGGAGAGCATTGGAAAAACACAAAACTGAAATTGAAAAGTTAATTTTAAAGCCTTATCTCCAGAACTAAAGTGTAGTTTAACGGAACAAACAATCCTCCTACCCAAGCAGGGCAAGTGACTGCTACAGATTTTATGGGATTTTATGGGACTTTGCATAATAATGCTTCAAATAACTTTATTTTTGTTTTCTAGCTAGCAAATACTACATATATGAAAATGTAGAATACATCTGGCTGGTAAAAAACAGAGTATTGCCCTTTTTTGTTTCACTTTTGTGTTAGAACTTTAGTGCTAAAAGGCAAAGCTTATGCAAAAATAGGCTTGTGCTTTTAGAGGGCTACAGGTGCAGAAGAGCTGTGCCCCTGTTGATTTTCAGATGTATCTACCTTTTGATTTGATTCTCTTTTGCTGATTTGTTTCTTCAAATCTAGCTCTAATATAGAAGAAAATAAATTATGCCTGAAGCTTTTCTTTAGCAGGGAAAGGGATGGCAGGGGGCTGTGGGAAGAGGAGGAATACTAAAAGATAGTTGCAAGGATATTAAGCTATTCCTTGACAGCAAAATATCCACATTATTATTATCTTGTCCTCGGTTTATTTACTTTCATGAACTTTTACTAAATCCAGGCTATAGGAGGTCAACACTGACTTGAAACTTGGGGAAAACTGCATTTCTCTAAGAACATGGCAATGTACTTGATACAATTTGCAATTATCATAACATAAAGATATGAAAGGCTAAATTTTTCACAGAAACATCAATTAGCATTTAAGTTGAAAAGACCAAAATTCCTAAAGTGCCTAAATATTAGAAATTAAGCTCAAAAACATGAGTTTGGAAGAATCTGCTCCCAAGAGAAGATCTTGCCTTCTTTTACTCCTGTTTTTAATTATTCATTACATCTGAGTGCTCCTTGAAGACATTGGCTGAGTGTTGCTAAAGCACTCAGAATAAAGTTTAAGTCGCACACGACCTTTGCACTGACCCTGCTGGGAGTTCATGTGATCTCCAAATCAGGTACCAGATTAACAGCCCACTATTAACTGCAGCATTTCAGTTCAGCAGCAGCTGAATTTCATACACAGAATGTATGGACTGTCCAGGTGACTTAGAAAGCTCTATAAAATAACCTGCTTTAAATATTTAGTTACTCTCCAAGACTATATGCATTTTTTAACTTCAGTTTGGATCAAGAATGAAGTCTGAAATTCTATGTCCCCATTACAGTATCACTAATATGACATTTGCTTGGTGTACTATAAATCCCTTTTTGGTAAACAATAGCATTGTGTGCCTAGAAGGTACTTATTAAACTAAATTATGGTCTTGATAATAATTAACAGCTGCCTGTTGCTATTCTGTTTATAGTTAATCATATATGTTCCTTTTTCATGCCTTGTCCCTATATGAATTATGCAAAATTCCATCACATAAATCCCTTTGCCAACCTTTTAGTCATTGCAATACCTGGGGGTTTTTTGGTTTAGTTTTTTTGATGTTGTTTTCTGGTTGGGGGTTTGTTAATATTTTTGGAACCAAGACTCATAGCCATTTGTAAACAGGAAACAAGAACCTCCACAGATACTCACAGGAATTCACATTCAGGAATGTTATGTGGCACTGAGTTTCATTCCTTTTCACTTTTCATTGGCATTCACCTAACGCATGAAATCTTATTTAAGTCAGTGCCGTAAAGCATTCTTATTTCTTGTTTTACCCAAATTTCTCCCCACATCCCCCACAGTATCTGCCAAAAAGAAACTCCTTTGGTCATACAACATCTCCCTCTCCATCTGCCTTCCTGACCCAATCTATTCCTGACTCAATGAACTCTGTCTGTGATGCCTTAGGTTT
>VZRF01008923.1:0-30611 GCA_013396875.1 Vireo altiloquus
GCCCGGTTTGGGGCGATTCAGCAACAACTTAGAAGTACCTTAAAGGAAGATCCCCTCTTGAAGGGGATCAAAGCCCTTTTTGGAGTGACAAAGTGCCATCCAACTGGAAGCTATATAGTCCCTAAATCAATTTTGGTGGTGGCAACCGGTCATGTCAGAGGCAGAATATTCTGTATCTGATAATTCACCAATAGATGGGGAATGTTTGCAATTTCACCAGGCTTCTAACATTAAACAACCCAAGCAAACAAACAAATGAAAAACCCAAAATAAACAAAAAAAACCCAGTAGCTCCCACACAAAATAAGATGTGCAACTTCTTCCCAACTTAAGGAGAAAAAAACCCACAAAACTAAAAAAATCCCTTTACTTGAAAACTTCTTTAGAAGTCAAAATATTTTCAAACTCCAATCACAGTAACCTACATAGAATCACAGTCACCCTTGGAACATTTATTCCCTCAATTATCAACAATTCAGAGAACGAAGAAATCTTCTTGTCATTCTAAGCAGCAGTAGTGCTTTGTTTGTCTTTTTGCCAACCAAATGGAAAACAACAAATTAGGTGATTTTTTTACTCAATTTTACCTTCATTGCTCTTAATGAAGTGTCTTGAAAACCTGAAAGCTAAATACTCACATTGTCCATGAAATGAAAGCATGTATTATCAGAAATAATAGGTGCTGTGCTTGCCAGCTGTGGATGAATCAGAAATTACTTTGATTTGTAGTTCCTGGTAATAAATCTCCCCTCTTATATTTCCCAAGTCTTGCAAATGCCTCAATTTTCACATCCTGTCCTGTAGAGTGCATTTTCACTGAATTCAAGACAGCTGGTTGTGTATTCTGAGGCCATACTCGCCTGTCTCTTTCAGCCTTTTTCAAATTAAATTAACCATGTTTAAATCATGCTTACTGAGAAAACAGCCCCAGTCTAATCTTTATATTGACAGAGACTCAGTATTTTCTTCCTTATCCGAAACCTCTCCTCAAATATTTCCTTTCAGGCAGTCCCCATCTTCTTGATTTCTCACCCCCCTTTAGCCATAAGGACATATTGGACTTCTTAAGAGTGAAATGAAACAGAGTTTTCAATCCCCAGATCATTATGGGATCACATGGAAGCAAAACATAATTGCACTTTCCTTCATGAAGTGATGATAAATTGGAATTCATACTTTTTTCAAGAGGGAGAAGAACAGGAGCAAGGAAAGACACGAAGGCACGTTATCATGAGTGGTAGTTAATGATCTTCTAATTAATGTTGCAGGTCTTAATTTTCAGTTTTAATTGTGCCTTGCTCTACTTGCAAGTTTACCCTTATGTTTCTGTCTCCAATAACTGCAACATATCAGTTGAAAAGCAGTTACAGAAAGCAGACCCTGATGCCTATTAATTAGATAATTACTACTGCTATTTTTCTATTCCACGAAACTCCCCAATGCGTTTAAAACCCTTCCAAGAGTCAGAAACCTCTCATGCCATGGAGATTTCTGTTTCACTCTTACCTATTTAGTCACTAATTACATTTTAATCACTAAAATTATCCTCACAAGTGAATATAAAGCTTTATTCAGGGAAGAACTGATGTCCTGGAATGCTTATTCCTTTATAACAAAACACAGAACCTCTCCAGGTAAGGGATTCTCCCCGTGTGTACACCAATAATGATGGCACTACAAAAAAGATGCAAAAGTTTTCCCTCAATACTTTTATGCTCAAGCAACTCTTTTGTAAAACTGATGTACATATTAGGCTGAACAGTCATTTACCAACATTAAGCCTATATTTAACTTAAGCATCTTTCTTTCCCCTTCCATTGATGTTAACACAGTCCCTCGGTCATGGTCGGTATCACCTTGATTATTATTAGAATCTGTAACTGGAAATTCCTCAAGCCACCTTCATCATTCAGTTTGGAAAACTTTTTAAGATGGGTATTGGGAGGGGGAGAGGGGAATATGATGACAGGATACACAGCAGACACAGAAGAAAAGAAGGAAGAAAAAATTTCAGTAAAACAATTTGGAAAAAAGAAACCAAAATAAAACCCCTGCTTTTTTTGCAGCACTGAACTGTGACATACTTAAAATAGAAGCATGGATAATGTATTTTCATGGGTTTATGGCAGACAAGTCCCAGCTGAATGAAATCAAACAGTCATTCTCCAAAAGAGCCCAAGACTTTATTTCATGTGTATTTTATATTTGAGAGAAAAGATCCTGTTGTCATGCATCCTGACATCACAGTTTGGCCATTGACCTTTCTTTATTCCCAGTTGTGCCATTTATGGAGTCAAAGAGACTCCAGAAATTAACTACCACAGTGAGTTATCTTGGCTGTGCTGCCACGGCCCAAACTGGAGTGCTGGAATTGAGGATCTCAGACCAGAAACTCTCTGAGCAATGCCTGGATCCTGAGAGGGAGGCATAAACTACCCTAGGCAGGTCCTCTTCAGATGCAGTTTTTGGGACATCACTCAGAATCCAGGCATTCTCTCCCACAGGTTCTGTTTCAAGCCTAGAACATAAAGATTCTTCCCCTGAGTCCAGGTCTGTATATGAATGTTATTTGTGATGGACAGAAGAGAATAACTACTGGAGAGAGATTTTTCTTCTATGGAGATCAGCTTTCCAAAATGTCTTTAAGATCCCACTGGAAAGCATATACTTCCAGGAAAAATTACCTCTTACTGCTAATAAGAGGTTTATCATTAAGCTGGACAAAGCCACTGAAAAAGCACAAACGCTGCCATTGCCAGAAGCTAAGAAGACTTGAACAGTCCCTTTTCCTGTCTAAAGCCTATGGCTGGTAATTAAACTGAAATTGAAAACTAGTTTAGGGGGTTTTTTTAATGATTCCTGTTCACAAATCCTACTGAGAACAGCATGCAAACTTCATCTTTTTTCTGGGCAAATATGCCAGCAGGAAAAAAAACAAACAAACACAAAACTCTTCTGTAACCTGATACCAAAAACATCTTTTTAGACAAAATTGTAATGGGCAATTTATGCTTTACAAATACTCTAAAAATAAGGCAGTTCAAGGGGGCAGGGGGGAGGTGACACAGAATTGTTCCAATAAACTTTCAACACACAGCTTGCAGTCCAATACCCTGAATTAATCCATTTATTTTCTGAGGAAGCTGGCAGGAGAAAGAAGCAGGCCAGGTACCATCAAAATTAATGAACCACAAGTGGACACATAACTGCTGAGCAAATGGGACCATTATGATGACATCCTAGGAGGTTTGGTCTGTCCCAGTTCTGCTGCCTGCCTGTTCTCCCCTTATCACATGGCAAGGGGCTCTCTGGGAATCACCATCTGAAGAAGATAAAGCATCAGTGCAGTGACAACAAATACTTATAAAAGTAAATCATTGGTTTGTATATAAAACACCAAAAAGTTACTTCAGCAGAATACTGCCTTGGCAGATATGGGCTCTGAAAAATTCAGTTCTAGAATCAAGATTACCTATGTGATTTTAATTTGCCATCCTCATGCATCTGCTTCACAGGTAATAAATTATCCCTCCACCAAAGCAGGAGAACACACACAGTGTCCACAAGAAAGAAAGTAGCAGGGAGAAAAGTTTGAGTCCAGAAAAACTTTCCTACTTCCAAAACCCACTCTCTACCATTAGCTGAAAGGCCACTAGAGGAGAAAAGGTGCTATACAGACTAGCAGATTCATCCCAGAGATCACTTCTGTCCCACAGCTGGATACCTCTGCAATCTGATATCACCTTCTTAATTGTTTCTTTTGGCCTCCTGCAGGTATATTAAGCCCTTGCCCATATGGGTCCCATCCTATTTTGTTGCAGTGGATGACGGACTAAACGGAAAAGGTAAAAGGTACCCGGAGGCAGAACCCTCTAGAATAGGGGAAGAAAGATTTTTATCATTCACAGCCTCACAGAGAGGCATGGGATACTAAGGATATTGCAAGATATTGACAAATAAAAAAACTTTTGAGAAAAATTTATTTTAGCCCAGCTAAAAATTTACTGCTCAAGGTTCCAAAGTACATTAAATAAAAAAGACATAAACCCAATTAGGAATTTTAAAAGCTACTTCAAAATTATTTCAGGCACAGATAAAATGAAAAATTTAAAACAAGAATAAGCTTTTTCATATTCTTTATCGGAAAGCTGTAATATCAAGTGAAAAGACTCCTGACCCAAACTCAAAAGTTTTAATTTAATTGGAATTCCAATACTCACATACTCTTTATCTTCACAAGTTGGAAGTACACATCAGCCTGAGAGCTTTTCATGGCCAAAAACCCATCTGGGAATTTTGACCGGAAAGCAGTGAAACATTTTCTTCCAACTGAGTGCAGGGAAGGGAGATGTGTGTGAGCAGACCAGAGGGGTTTCAGAATTCAAAGCCAGCATATTATCTCAATGTCTTATCTCAGGAGAAACTTAGGAAAG
Source organism: Vireo altiloquus (assembly GCA_013396875.1). NCBI lineage: Eukaryota > Metazoa > Chordata > Aves > Passeriformes > Vireonidae > Vireo > Vireo altiloquus. The sequence goes on from VZRF01008923.1 coordinate 4,434, forward strand.
CCATAGCCAATATTTCAGCCAAATTTCCTCGCGTACTTTTGTTTCCTGAGCTGTTTAGTCATGCACAATAAACCTCCAGTAAATGCTACTGAGCATGGCGAACATACTTGTCCCAATTTTCATTTAGTTAAATATTTCCACTCAAACACTGCATAATTAAAGTATCCATTATAATTCCATAATGACAAGTTAATGGAAAAATTCTCCTCTGGAACTCAATTAAATTATTTCTGTTAATAATTGGTGAAAATCTATTAAAAAACCAACCCTGTTAATGTATACTTAAAACTCCATACAAGGTCATTGCCTCCTAATATATGACAGGTTCAGCCTATTTCCATGAGGGATGTAAAGGATCTGGAAATACCTCCTAGATCATGCAATTTTCTGTGAACTTGGACATGTAAACATCACCTGAGGTACATTCCCACTTGGCTCCTGTATCACTTGATGATAGAAAATCTTATTGCTGTAGTGCAGTCCAGGAAGAATCAAGGTCAATCATGTGATTTGCTTTTCACCTACTGGAGGAGGAGGGGAAAAAAATTCAATAAAGTTGTTAAATTTAATGCACACATAAAGAACACAAAATATCAAACTCTGAAAATATGTATTACCTTGTGATTTTTCAGAGTATATGATACCTCAGATTATCTTATTTACACAGTTCAGTGAGGGCTTCCTGTAGGCCTACAAAGAGCAAAAAAAATCACCTCATTGCATGCATTCCAGATGAAAATATTACATTTTAGTGGGATGAGGATTTTACTCTTGACTTTCAAAAGCTCTTTCCCTGAGATCACGTTTTGTTCACATTTAAAGGTCAGAACTTACACTGATACATTGGATACCTTTAGACGACAGTGAGAGTCCAAGCCTTGTTTCGTAAATCCACTACATATTTAAATTATTGAAAGAACATGTGTATACATATATAAATTTAATTTATGCTTTTAGTACAATATTAGATGACCCTTAACATGTTTTTTAATTTAAGAATGCACTAGAGTAAGTCTAGCAACCTCAATTAAGAGTATTAATTTTATTTTCATTTCTGTGTTCGTTGCCCTAGTGTTGTGACCTACGTGCTTTTTTAGGGGAGAGGGACTTTTTACAAGAACATGTAGTGATAGGAAAAGGGAGAATTACCTTAAACTGAAAAAGTGTAGGTTTAGATCAGATATTAGGAAAAAGTCTTTAATGTGAGAGTAATGAGGCACTGAAAGAGGTATTCCAGAGTTGTGGATGCCCCATCCCTGGGAGTGTGTACAACCAGGCTGGATGGGGCTTTGAGCAGCCTGGTGTAGTGGAAGGTGTCCCTTCCTTTAATTCATATTAAAACTATTTTTGCTGATACCTTTCATGGTATTTTTTTGCCATTTGATATCTGGTTTTGAGACTGACAAAGCGAATACATATCTTAAAATACAAAAAAAAAATTAAAACTATTATTTGATCTTTTTAGAAACACCTTTTAGAAATCAACATATATTTTTGCATTCTGTAACAGTCTCAGTTGGTCACTCTTATAAAAATACTGTAAAATCATAAACACAGAAGAAAGGGAATATATTCAACTTAGGGAACATACTGTTTTATCTTCAAGTTAAAAATGAAAAATCATGGTATAAGGATCAGCTACTGCTACTGAAGTTATCTCCATGACTTACACCAGAAAAATATAAACCAGGGCATTTCATATTTCTTTGGGAATCAAGTCAGTCCTTGTGAAGTCAATTGTTGCTATAGTAACGAATGAATCAGGGTAAAGATAACAGATCTGAATGCAGAAAATTAATTTACCTATGATCATCCAGTTCCCTTTTGATAGGATGCATATGCTTATTTGGAAGGGAAAAATCATTACATTTTAATTACTATGCATTGCTTTCAACAACATCCAAAAAATCCCTGTATAAAATATTTGAGGCCAAAGGGAGAATTACACATTGCACATCATCCTTGCACTCGGGGTGGTTTGATTTTTATTTCACCATCTTCCAAAAACAGAGCAATGAAAAAGTGTAACACCTTTTTATATATCCTCTCTCTCTGCCATCAAATACAAAATTAGATCCCTATGTTAGGAACTTAAATAAGTCTACAACAAGGCATATTGCAATAAACCTAATTACTGTGCTATGCTTTAGAAACTTACCATGGTTGTGAAGAAAAAAAAGTTCAGATGCAAGAAATCCTCATTTCAATGCATTTTTAATCCAAAATAAAGATTTACTTTGCCTTGAAATCAAAGAACTGGCAATAGTTGTTTAAACCATTCAACAATATAGAAAATGATAGGCAAAGGAAAGTAAGAATTCACGTATTTGCATTTTTCAGAATCTGTTCAGGATTAAATCATACTGCCGCAAGCTTTAATCAATATGTTCAGCATATGAAATATCAACTGCTGTGAGAATATAATCCAGAATTTCCATTCTAATTATCCAACAGCTTTGAAACCACCTTTCTTCCACTAGAGGCTGCACTTAAAATTTCCAACCCACCCAGACACAATGCAAAAATACAGCCTCAGACATCAAACACTGCACCCATAGGCGTTCTGGTAGCTGGGTCACACACAGCCTGCTTCGTTACCCCAATCAGACCTTCTCTCCCAAACCTTCCTGGGAAAAAAACACACAGGAAGAACAGAAACAACGCTTGCTAGCAAGAAAAGCTGAGCTGGGAAAGGAGACACAGCTCCCAACAAACAAACCTCACGTGCAAGAAGGTGAGCCAGAGGAGGAAGAGCAAATCAAGTGCAGGATAAAGTAAATCTGCCGCACAAAGGAGAGCAAAAGGTTCAGTAAATTACATTTGGAAGCCCACAGGCTGTAAAATGCCAATTATGTCAGTTGCCATTGACACAACTTTGAGTTGCTGGTGGAATTAATACCACCAGGAAAAGCATAAAATACCCTAATAGAAGACAGTCAGAGGAAGTTACTAGAAATTACTAGTGACATTTCTTTGTACCAGCCTGACTTCGTAAACTTCATCTGACTCCTTAAAAAAAGGCTGCATAAATCTCAGAATTAAAAGGTTTAGTACAAAGAGACATAAGCTGCTGGCAAACGAAAATCAGCTTCTATCTTATAAAAGCAGAGATGGGGAGAAATGGGAGTCACACATTAGCCACCTTAATTATGTTGTGGAAAAACAAAAACAGAGCTGGAGGCAGAAGCAACTACTGCAGAAGTTGCTTTTAAATTCTGAACAGGAAGCTGCAAGGACAGGCACCAGACATGAAACTCTCATGAAAGTATCACCAGCTATGCAGTTGTTTCTTCTTTTCGCTTTGGCAAACTCAGAACAGCACTTCAAAATACCACTACCACCCTGCAAAAAGAAAACCGACCCAACTCAAAGCACACTCTTTCCCAAAACAACCCCCCACACTGATGCTAGAGATTAGAGGTTAGAATTCAGTATGATTTGGTGCTGTGATTCCCAGATGTACCTCTTCCTGTGGAAAATTAGCACAATGCCCAGCACAAAGACAGGTTTTTACAGCTTTGTCCCTATGGTCAAGCACAGAGAATCCTTGATACAAACTTTCAATACAAACATATGCGAAAACTGGAAGTGCTTTAGCATCCCTGGGGTAAAATAACTACAAAGCAGCCTAATGAAAGCACAAAAGGCAAAGGAGCCACAGTAACCAGGGAATAAGAAGTACTTCTTCTTCTGCCACAATTTAGGGGAGCTTGAGGGATGCTGTGAGAAAAATGTTTTCACCTAAGAGAATTCCATTGCAGAAGTGACACCATATCACTGTGACCAGTAAAAAGGCAAAATAAACCACAGGCCAATAGGTTGGATGATTACCCACCCTTCCCTCACCAAAGTGGGGTTTTTTCTCTTCTCTGTAAACATTTTAGAGCTCACATGGCATTGCCTGGCTGTGTTAACCAGTCAGAACACACAAAAGGCAGGAACACGTTAGCAGCACCATAACCAAATTCTGTCTGATTAGCAGTGAACAAAAAAAAAGAATAAATTTATGACATGAAAAAATTTTCAAATACTAGTAAGCTTTATATATATATACACATACACACATATATGTACACACACACTGTACAAGAAGTAAAAGAAGAGGGTGAATGGCTTTCTATGCAAAGGAAGGTGAAGAGCTCTTTCAACTGGCAAAAAGGGAGGACATGGATCTCAATGTTTGCATTTTATCATCTTGTTGCAATGTAAATGTTTATGACATCCTTTTTTTTTTTTTTTTTTACCAGAAGCAGGATTTAATTCCATCCAAGATAAGACTAAAGCCACATCAGTTTCAGATGCCAAGATTACTTCTGGCAAAGTATAAAAGTGATTTTTCTTTCATATTGTGAGCTCCCTTTGCTGATATATGAACAGATGTGAAAGGAGCTTCCAAACTACAAAGTTTCAGATCAAAAATTTTTGCTGTTTGGCATTGGCTTTTCTTGAGGATGAACCCAAATGGGAAATCAAGTTGGGAAGCCAATAACCTCTATCTTAGATTAGAGAAAACTTGAGAAGCCTAATGTTCAATGAACTGGTTTTGGCTCAAGAAATGTTAATTGCTGAGTGTGTGGTTCAGTGAATGTTTAGCACTACTCCCTTACAGGAAGGTACCTGCACCATGCAGAGGTGGGTGCAGTCAGACTGATCATGAGTAAGCAGCAACACAAACTGGATAAATGACCTTTGAGGGGCTGGGACAGTTTCTGGTGACCCACACACAGAGAAGAAGGACATCCCACCCAGCCCCAAGCTGAGCTATGTGTATTATGCTGTACCATACAGTACAGTAACCAAACCAAAGTTGCTTCATCTGTGCCCACCAGGGAGCTGCACAATGATGTGGTGATCAGGTATCAGAGGGACTTTGTCTGACTGACTCAGCTAAATACAAGACTTCAGCATCCAAATCTAGTTCCAACACTTACCAGAATTTCAAATCCAATTTCAAATGTACTATAAGTGAGCACATCCTATATGGTGGGCAAGTTCTTATGAAAACTTATGAAAGTTCTTATGAAACTTAAGACAGATACCTTGCAGCCACCATGCCTATACAACATGAACACACACACATTCACCTACAAATCCAGCAAATTCAAAAGCTGGTTCCCCCCTTCCAGTCCTACTGACCTGTCAGTAGTCAAACCACAGAATCTGAAGTTCATTCATTTATACCCTAAGCTCTTTACTAAGAAGCTGGATTTAACTTTTAACTTACATCATTTATGCAAATCTCACTCTCAATGGCAAAACTAAACTGCTTGGGCTACAAAAAGCCTAATCTTGAAAGGCAGGAGGTCAATGTTCCCCCTCCTCCACAACTTTATTCCAAACGAGTCGGAATTTTCTAGTCAGAAAATGAAAGTTGTTTCCTTCTTCTTTTTTTTTTTTTTTTTTTAATCATAGGGGCATAGAATAATTTAGGTAGAAAAAGACTTCAAAGATCAAGTCCACCATTAAACCTGATAGCCTCAACTACAAATCTTCTAATTAGCTTGAGAGATAATGACCCAAACTACTCCCCCAGATAGCCTGTTCCAATTCTTGACAGCCCTTCCAGTGAAGAAGTCTTTCCTAACATCCAATCTAAACCTCCCCTGGTGGAACTTGAGGCCATTTCTTCCCATCCTGTTGATTGTTACTTGTGAGAAGGGACCATTTTGTAACAATCTAAAAGATACCAGTGCTATGGCTGGGGGAGAAGCAAACACTGATGCTTGTTCAACTTATTCCTACATAATTTATTCTCTAAACTTTACACAATAAGGTTTTCATACTTTTCCTGATTTTGCTACTGCTCTAGGAAATTATTATTCTACTCACGGAGAAATCTTTCCCTCATTTCCCTCTACCCTGGGAAAAATGTAATATATGAAATGAGACAAAGTAATGTTGGTGGAAAAAAAAAATCTTCCATCAAGGAGCCAAAATATCAAAATATCCATTTTAGCGAAGATTTTGTCAGACAACAGTTTAACATTCTTCAATCAGACCCAGCAAGAACTGGCCTTCTGCCTCCCTCAGGCCAGCCAAGCATCTCTGCTGCCCATCTTGCATTGTCCATGGACTACAAAGTGCCACTGAAGGCACATCCCAACAGTCTGATCCTTTAAAGGAAAACAGTGATCATCAGATTTACGCACAACATTGAAATGCTCGCTTGACTCCATCTGCAGGGAAAGCTATTCCTTTGGAAAGCTGGACCATATATCAGTTACTTCCAATCCTCTCTGCCTTTGCACTTTGTAAATAAAATTTCACTCTATCATGACAGAAAACTGTCACAAACTACAGGGCATGAGAAATGAAAATAAAGCCAGATATAGCATTGACTACAATAAAATATTTCCAGTATCTCATACTGCAGGTAACACACGCAGAAAATAAAATATTCTTTGTGTATGCTGTGCCATGACAACCCTTTCTTTTAATTAAAAGACACTTGTAAATATTTTGTGCAATCTTGTAGAACAGCAGGAGCGTGTGTTTGTACAAAAGGAAAAAATCATGCATCTCCACTGGACAAAACAATAAGGAAGTGCCATGGGAAAATGCTTTGCTTCTTCATTATCCTGTATCAAATAAATGTGCAGTTCAGATAAAGGCTTAATGCAATTCCAGCCTCATTTGTATCCTTCAGATAGAAGTTAGTAATAAATCAAATCAGCCAGGAGATAGAAACTTAATGCCTCAACAGCATGTCCTATGGTACACAGATTTAACAAAAAAGCAAAAAATATTTCAATATTAGGATGTATCGTCAATGTGTATCTTTTATAAAACTCAAGACAAATAACTCAGAAATTTTTGATAAGTCATTATATGTAATCTGAGGCATAGCATGCAAATATATCAGCAGCATATCGACCCAAGTGTTATTTCTACAAATTTTCTCTGTACTGTAAGGAATAATGAGACATTGACAAGAGTAGTTGGGTGTTTTTCCCACAATATGCCACTAATTTTTAAGACTGACAGTTTCTAATGGTAAAAAAAAAAAATTGTTTGCTTCCTTAATAATATGACTATTTTTCCATTAAGTACTCAGCTGCATCCATTTAAAATTCTGAATAAGAGTTTCACCAACTCCAGCATTAGACTCTCTTTGTTTACTTTGTTTACCTCCTTGCAATTTAGGAGACTGAATTCTTTATGTGAGCGATGGTGAGAAGTCAGTGGGACAATTCAGAGCATCTCTGTTAAATGCATGAGTCAGATAATGTGAAGACCTCCCCACTGTGCTGAGATTTGGAAGATTTATTTGAATAGCAAGCAGATTACTTCTATTCAAGACACAAAATCTGAAAGAAACAACTATTTTATTGAATTAGATTCCAAAAGGATCAAAACCACATCATAACGAACATGGTGCAGCTTTCTGTACTTCAGGGATGTTGCTGACTGGTTTTCAGCCCTTTGTGAAGAAAGGAGATGGTCCTTTATGAAGAAAGCCACTGATTTGGGCCATCCAGTTAAAGACAATGAAATACAGCTATCCCTTGGATGGAGTCAGTAATTCCACAGAAAACAGCAAAGTTCAGAACCAGTTGATTAAATCTGCCCTAAAGGGATGGATTGAGAGCCAGCATCCTTACATTTTCACAACCAGCTCCTCTTCCTATCAGTATCAGACTGGATTTGCCAAATCTTTCTAGCTGTGAATGCATTCTTGCTTCTTAACTTCCATTCTCTGCGCCTGGAAACTATGGCATCTTTTCCCCATAATAAAATGCAGAAGTCTGTTATTTCCTGCTTTACCCACACCTTCCCCTTGACCCTCACCCATGGAGTGGTCAGCAGCATAACTTAAAGGCAGGACATGACCTTCATGGCTATTTTCCAGGGAGAATTTCTCTTGGGCTCACTGAATTTTTATTTAGCACAGAGCTCTGCTGCTGTTGGGACTGTTCTAGGAGATGCTAGCCCCTGACAATCAGAGGAATGCTATTGCTGACTCCAGCACACCTTCTCATAAATGCCCCCTTCCCTCAGGGGAGACAACACTGCACTTGCAGCTAAACAGCTGTGCTTGTGGCAACGCTGGTGTTTCTCCTAACAACTGGCAGCAGCCATGCTGCTCACTATATTTAATAGCAGTAAAAAATTTAACATCCCGACAGCAGCCAGCAGACAGTTGGCATCGCCATGACTAGGGTGTTATTAAAATCCATGGCAGATCTTTTTACTGCACTTTAATTGCAGAGGGTAATTCAGAAGACATACCTGTAACTTAAGTCTCCAAATTAGGGCCTGTAATTTATGATGAGAGCACCAGCAGAATTTTATTGCAACACAACTGTCAGCATCTGTGCTCAGGTAACCCTGAGCTCCAAATATTCTCTGCCAGAGTAAAAATATCAGTGACAGGGAAAACAAATCTAATTGGGGGGTGGGGAGGGGAAAAAAAAAAACCCGCAAGCACACAAAACACACAGAAGGAAGACAGCAACTATTTTTTTCTTCATCTAATTGTAACAACAGGGCTTTCCTTCCTGTAAAACTGAGAAGCCCAAATGCCAGGATTGCCTACACTGCACATGGCTTTCACCACTGGGCTGCTTACAGGTCCCACACACCTCTACCCCTGCGTGGCCATCTCCCTGCAGCTCTTTGCTCATGATCCTTCCACTGCAGCTACAAAGAAAATTCCCAAGGAAGGTTTTCCTGTGCAGGGAGGAACCTGTGGAATAAGACTCACAGAGTTTCTGCTAACTCCCTTCACACCGCAGTAACCACACAGAGGTTTTTAAATTAACAGATCAGTGCCTAACAGACTGTCAGCAGGGGGAGAAGACCAAGAACATTTTCTGCACACAGGTTAGAGGCAATTGAAGAGTTTTTCCAGAATTCTAGATTTCTCTGGAAAAGCAGCAGCCTCCACTGTCTGACTCCTACACGGAAAGATCATTCAAGTTACTACAAAGCGGTAGCAAGATGCAGATAAACACCTTACATCTTAATAATTTGATCTTTGGCCGCTGTTTCCTTTTGGGCTGGAAGAAAGGAGAGTGAAACCTTCTTGTTCTTCTGATTATTTTTTTTTTCTTCCCTGCAGAAAGCTTATACAGCTCCCATGAGCCAAGTTCAAAGTAGTGCCTGTGATTGGCTGCAGATTGTCACTCCTAAAAATCCCCCAACAACAACATGGCCGCCAACCAGGAGAACTTCCCTGTGTCACTTCACAAAGTATCTCAGCAGTAAGAAAGTAGTGCTTAATGCCCCCAAATCCACAGGTACACAGTGACAAAAACATCCTTTAGGGGAGGGGAGTAGGCTTTGGAACCAGAGGTGGAAGCAGATAGAAAACTCGGGCGCCTGTGACCCAAGAGTGGTGTCAGCTGCAAGAAGGAGCTGTGTAGGCCAGGGCAACTGAATTACAAGAGCAGTTCAGAATGATAGAAAATCTACTATTTTGACAATGTTTAAGATTCCACAATTTCTTCCTGCATCCTCTTTAGTTCCCTCATCAGCCTATTAGCTATACTTTCACTTGTCCACATTTTTCACCAGCAGGAGAAGAAACACTTGTGTGAAACAAAACTGTTCTTGTTCATTAAAATGCTGAAGCAAAACATTAAGGCAGTCTTAGCACTGCTCCATAATACCAACCTATATTTAGCAAAGCTAAATCCTATTTATGGATTCAAATATGTATAGTATCAAGCAAACTAAAGAGCCAGTTACATCCCCAATGTCATTATCTCTGTGACAGGACAATATAAAATCCAGTAACAACTTCTCATTAATCAGCTAACCAGACATGTTTCTAGGAGTTTGATTACCATAAACAAACTACAGTATAGCCAAATCCTTAAATCTTTTCTTTGTTAATAATTCTGCATGTCTGCAGTTTTACAGATTAAAGTAATACTTCCATCTTGTCCTAAAGAAGCAGATTGCATGTTTATAGCTGATTGTTATCTCATAAAATGAGCATTCACCTTAGACTGGCTGTCAGGCAGTCATTGGCATTTCCATCTCCATCTCTATATAATCAGAGACCAAAAGAACATCCAGAGATGTTGTTATTGGGAATACTTTTAATCGTTTTTCCACCAGACCACAAGAAGAAACAACAGGACCCAAAAAGTCATAGCACTCAATCATCTTTCAGCCCTGGTTAGGATCAATAAGCAGTTGTGAATGGCCACCCTTCTGACAATACGGCCTAAAAGAAAAATAAGAAAGGAAAGAAAAAGGAGAGAGAAAGAAAACATTCATCACTATAAATCAATAGAGTAATGAAATCTCCTTGCATTGGAAATAACAAGAAGGGCACTTCATTTAATCATAATTTCCCACAGTCCAGACCCACTTTCTACCCCAAGTTATGTACACACATAGAAAGAGCAGCTGCGCTCACCAGCATCATTCATCTTATGGTTTTTTCCCTTTTTTTTAGTGGGTTTTTCTCTCTTCCCTCAAGGGTGTTTTCAATGACAAACCCAAGGCACTTTAGGAGACATCCAGTTCTCACCATTAAGTCACTTGCTTCCCACACCAAAAAGTTTTAATGTGTTTTTTACCTAATAAAGGTTGGATTCTAACAGTAACCAGTCCTGCACAAATGATCAGATGCTTTTAGAAAACTGGGTGAGGGTTCAGCATTTTGTCCCCCAGCATATGAAGGACAACAAAGAGAAAAGGGAAGTCAGAGCAAGGATTAAATGTTTCACCATCCTTGTAAGTCAGCATTAGTAGTATTGACCAGAGAAAAGATCACAGACACCCTATTCCCTGCCTGCTCCAATTACAGGAGCATTGGAAAGAACTTAGAGAGCAAAAAGAAAGTTCCACAGCCTGAAACACTGACATAATTTTCTTTTTGACACCATTTTCTTGGTGCCTTTAAAGGCTTTTAATCATCAAGAACTCCATGCCAGTGTGTGTTGTGACAGAGAGACACTACTTTTAGCCACATGAAAGAGTCCCTGCTGAAGTCATCCACTCACAGGTAGAACTGGGATGGAGGAGTTTGTTTTTTGTCTGGTTCAGGCTTTTGTTGCTCGGCAAAATCCACTTCACCAGCAAGTCAAAACCTCTTTTTAGCCAAACACCTTTTGAAACAGAAGTAAATATTATTCCCTGTTACTCTTTGGTTTGAAATTTGTTCAATTATCAAGGCTGTTAAAAATGGCAAAAAAACCCAAACTTTTTCTTTTTTAATTGGTACTATTTAATTTCCACCCCACCCCAGGGAATGGAGGTGTCTCCAGGGAGCAGAAAAAGTACAAGGTCTGAAGATCTCAATCATTCTCACCAACATAGCAATGACACTGCAAGCACCAGCACTTCCCACTGCAAAGCTGAAATGGTCAGGGTGATCTGTTCATGCCAGCTGCCACTTGATCACAATAAAATCATATTAAATCAGAATAGATGGCCCATTATGCTCTTGTTCTTGAAAGGTTCACCAAATTCTTACAAAGATGACAAGCCTCCTGAACATCTAGTGCCATGAGGCCTCTAGCTCCCCAGCCATGCCATAATCTATACAATTTAAGCACTACTGTGCAGGTCAAACAATGTGCACAACCTTAGTTTAGAAGTGTATAATAGCCAGAAAGACATTCAATAACACTTTTCCTTGGGATGCATCACACCTGTGCTGGGGAAAAAAAAAAACAGCAGTCACAAATGGGATTACAAGAGATAAATTTTCATATACTATCAAATATAGGCTTTCTTCTGTTGCACTGGGAGCCTTTTTTTTTTTTTTTGACCAAATGACAAATATCTGTGCTTATTAAACCATATCTAGGATGCTTTTTTAATATCTGAACTGGTTTTGTGATCTCACTGTCAAAGCCTGACAAATCTGTGAGAAGTGAACTGATGAACACTGATACATCCAACAGGCAGTAGGTTTAAGTGAACATTATTAGGAGGAGCCTTAATCCCACAGGTCGAGAGCCACACTATTTCCCACTTGTTTTAGATGCTTTCTAGCAGCCTCTGACTCCAAGCAGTACATAAATTTATTTTCAATTGATTTGTTCAAAAAACCACCAGCTCTCTGATACCTTAGGTTTTAACTTTTATATTTTTCAAATCCTGTACTGCTAGTGTAACTCTGAAGTTTCCTGTAACTTTTTAAGTGCTGTTCTCTCATGCTCACACAGACATAACAAAGCCTCTCCAGCTCGCTCTCCAAGGACACTCAGACTGCGGAGAGGAGGGCAAGCTTGGGGAAATTCCATCATTGGCTGGGTTCTGCTTGGTGAATTTATGCTGATAGAAAAGTGTGAAGAACTCGTGACCGGTCATCCATTTTGGGATCCACTGAGGCAGGACCCTCTGGAGTCCAGAGTGTACCTCTGAAGGCCTTTCAAATAAATCCCTCCTTTATTCCTCTATTCCTATCTAGTCTCTGTTTCTAGGTAGCCATTTAAGGCATCATCTCATTCAGAAATAAAGTCGTGCATTCATCCCCTGCTTTCATCACAGTGCTCCAAGATTATTCCAATACAGATATTGGAGCCTGCTATAACCCACAGCTCCAATTCACCAGGCCCCATAACCTTTTCTGAAAAGGTTGCTTCATTCTTTCTTAGGTCAATGACTCCCCAACTTCTCCACAGAGTCATTTTATTACGAAAAAGTTCTTCTGTGTTCTGAGACTGCAACTCTGTCTCGTTTTCTCTTCCATGATGAAGTAACCAAAGGCACAATCCTTTCCTAGTTCACATTCAATAGGTGAGTCAACCTAGCTGAGGCCTGCTTGTCATGAATCTGTCAGAGAAATATCTTCCTTGAAGTAAGTTTGCAGAATAGTCAAAACAGAGCATGATGAAAACCAACCTTGATGATGTATATCAGCAATCCATTTTTTCTACACACACATACACATCCTGAATTTAGTATTTCACTCCAAAATCAATTAAGTGCATTGAGGATTTATACTGACCTTGAACAATAACAGTATTTATTTTAAAAATGCTGGAAACAGCAAGGTAAATACTATACATAACAAATTTTGACATTTTGTCATTTTGTCTGTCTTCAATCTTTTCTCCATCATGAGAAGCACTATATATGGACAGTCAGGTCCTGGAGAAGCAACATCCCAAATGGCCAAAAGTTGCCCTGCAGAATTCCTGGCTCAAAGCCTCCGCAATATTTAGTATTTTTCATTATGCGCTGGCTGCTGAGATCACATGGCTTTATCCAAAACCTTGGCTTCTTCTGTTTGCCAGGTCTGCACAGGAGATCTCGAGGTGAAAAATTATGTCATTTCATACTACAGAGAAAGAGGAGATATTCAGTCAAGATTAAAAATATATTTTGAGTATCAGTGTAACACTTCACTTTCCCCACTCATTTGCACCACACACCACCCAGTTCATCACATGTTCTGTCACAATATTGCATCACAAAAATGCCTTCAACTTCAGTGTTCTGCCTATTACAATAAGGAAGGATTTTCACTCACAACTGCTTTAGACAAATCATGCCCAAACCAAGGATTGCACATCTGTATTCAGAATCACTTGAACAAACTCATCTATAGCAGCTTAATCAATGAAGAACTAAAGTCATGATCTGGAGTGCTTTATTTGAAATAAAATTAGGAACTGTTGTAGTGTATACTGCCAAATTATCTTCTAGAGGATTTCCAAGCTAAAATTCTACTGCCACACTGCCCACTGGGGGAATCCCATGGGTGAAACTTCACCCTCACTGCTGTGTTAATACCTAGGGCTTCTCCTTGACAAAACAAGGATGTACTGTATGCCTGGTTTAGGGAAAGAGAAAAAAATGCCCATATTGCCCAGGAAAAGTAAGGGGAGAAAAAAAGAGAACCAAAAAAACAAAGGCGGGTTTTACTGTGCTGGAAGCCAAGATTCAATCCTTTGAGATGAAGTACTCAAAGCATTTTAAAGGTGACGTGATTACTATGCTGTCAGAGTACCCGATTTATTTCTTGAACAAAACAGCCACATATTTGGCACCACACAGTTTGAAACAGAAAACCAAAACACATTCACAGAATTTATGCTTTCTAGAAACCAAGCATATCCCAAAGATGCATTTCTAGTTGGCTAAAAGAATGCCAGTTCAGACAAGTATAGTGTATATATACACTGCACTCAGCTAGAAAATGTTAAATAAACTTAATTTCACTGCACAAAATTTTAATAAACTCCTCTCTCCTTGACTTAATCATCAGAAATTGGGAAGCTTATGCATCAAATACAGATACATGTGGACCTCTAACTTATTTGCTACTACAGCCTCAAAAGTAAGTATTTACTAAATATATTTGTTAGATAAAAACTGTGAATTAATTTCAAAATCATCCAAGGCTCATCAAAAGTATTTGATTAGAGAAAAGGTGCCTTTTCAAAAAAATCAGAGGATAAAACAACCTGAAAAGAAAATATTTGGAAGCAGCCTTCACAGGCAGGATCAAGGTGAATGACAATAGTTTCTAATCAATCAGTTTATCTGCAAGTTAGAAAAATGAAAGAAAAAGGTCCAGTGAGCCCATGTGAAGTCTGTTATGATGTCCCCCCTGCTGGCTTTAGGATTTATTTTACACTGACAGATGAGCACGGCTAGAAATGCCAAGAAAGACTAAAAATGTTTCAAGCTTGAAGTTTGCTTCCATATGAAGCAACGTGGGCATTATAAGATGTATTCCCGCAATTTTGTACACCCATGACAATCCCATCCCCATTTTTCCTATATACTCCTTACACTGTTTCATCATGTACACAAAACCAAACATGTAAGTAAATTATTGTGGGTCTTCTTTCTTTTGTTGTTGTTTTCTCTGACCTTTATTATTTACTTATGATTCACCAAATAAAAAAAGTGTTATTTCTCTTTATTTAAATGCATAACACCAGAGTCATGCAGAATTGACAGCAGTGAAATATAGAGCTTAGCACAGAAAATTCCTTTCTGAACAGAACCTCAGAGTAGCTTTCTCAAACTCCCAGACTTCTGCAGAGAATTCAAACTATCTGTAACTTTTCTTATCAAGCTTGGAGAAGTTTTATTGCATCTGCTCCAAGAATTTTAACAGGTGAAAAATTGACAGCATGTAACATAACTTGAGCAGATATCTAATATTCTGAATTCATGGGGGAACTGATTGTGAAGACTATTTAGTTCCTCACTCTAGGAAAATTCCCACTGAAGTCAACAAGACTGTGTGGGGTGAATTCAGAAACTATAACATAAAATGGTACAATAGCAGACAGTTCTTGAGGTGTATCAAATTTTAAAGGAATCCAGGGTTTATTTCCACAAGCAACCTCCAAAGCCAACATATAGATTTGCCAAAAAAAAAAATTTTGAGAAAACTGGTGGCTTCTGCTTCCTTCAGTTGTTTTGAGCAAGCTGTACTTTGTGAGGACAGCTCAAAGGAAACAGAAAAAGCATCGCATCAGCTGCCCTAATCAGTCAGTAGGATTGCACCCAGACAGGTACCCCGAGAGCAATGCCAGGTGTCTCAGAGAAGAGCAAAGAGAGCAGCTGCTCGGTGACATTGGAAGACCCTGGCCCTGGTAGGCTCTGCTTCCTTTAGTGATGCTGTAACTACTTAGGGCAGTACAATGCGAGCACGGCACAAACCCTCCACGTGTCACAACAGGCCATTTCCCCTTCAGAAACCCCACAGCAGATAACTGGGAATAGCTTGGTCAAGGAATATTTCACCTAAACCCCAGCATTTGGAAAGCTGGCTTATATGGGAAGCATGCAAATGTTTATTCATCTGGTAATGCCTCCCTTATTGGAGCATTTGCCTGTTGGCAATTATGCCTTAGGTTTTAACTGTTATATTTTTCAAATCCTGTACTGCTAGTGTAACTCTGAAGTTTCCTGTAGCTTGTTAAGTGCTGTTCTCTCATGCTCACACAGACATAACAACTCTCCAAGGACACCCAGACCGTCCTAGGCCCAAGAACTGTAAAGCATCATCTTGGGGAGAGGGGGGCAAGCTTGGGGAAATTCCATCATTGGCTGGGTTCTGCTTGGTGAATTTATGCTGATTGGGATCCACTGAGGCAGGAGCCTCTGGAGCCCAGAGTGTATCTCTGAAGGCCTTTCAAATAAATCCTTCCTTTATTCCTGTCTAGTCTCTGTTTCTAGGTAGCCATTTAAGGCATCAGCATCACAATCTGTATAAAGTGTATTTCTAGCTGTTTGTTGCTTGGTTATTGGTGGGGGTTATTGGGAGCATTCTGGTAGATGACCTCAGGTAAAAAAGAAAATAAGAGTAGTTCTTTTAAGAAGACATTTCAGTAGGTAGGGCCAGATCATTGAGCTTCCTGAACTGGCTCGTGCTATTGGGAGTCAGCAGAGCTGCACTGATTGGCTCCCTGGAGAACATCCTACCCTGATTCCTGCTGGTTTCCTCACACATAGGATCTTGTCACCTTATGCCTTATTCCTCAGGCACATTTTGTCATATACCCTGCATTTCTCTTCATGAAAAAGAAAGAGTAGTTATTTTGCTCAGCCTCAAAGTTACAGTAAAAGCCCAGGGCAGAATGTTTTGCTCCATTTCTCTATCCATCAGAGTAAATAATTACTACTGAATCTGCAATGAAATAGAAGATTACAACATCAGCCTCATTTCTCAGCTTACTCAACATCTTCTGGAACATCAGATCCTCCAGACTTACGTGTTTTAAATGCATTAATATCAGCTATGCTACTGCAAAATCCATTCATTCAATCCAAAGGCAATAATTAAAACTCACAAAGGCTGAGCGGAAGTTTTTGCACAGACTGAGCGTAACAAAGCTAAACATACTCCCACGAATCAAGAGCTTGTGATAAACACGAGCTGTAACAACTCTTCAACCCCAAAAAGATAATTGGCATAGGGAACAAAGGGGTATTTCAGTTTGGATGTATGACAACATAGAAGAGTTAGTGCTGGAACTCCTGAGAAACTCTTATAACACTGAGAAAAGCCACAACTGCTTTAAAATCTGTGAAAATAACCCCTTATTTTGTTTCTGGGGCGTTACTACACTTCAGCAGGCACCAAAACCTTGAAAGTACTGGAACTGAATGAACAGCACATTTCTTTCAGGAAGCTTTGGGGTTTGTATCTGAGAAATAAACCATTTTTTAATGAAACACTCCTTGCAACAAAGCATCCCTCTCCCCGAGATTCATCACGTCAGGTTTAGTGGCACAAAACATTTTTCTGCCCCATTAAAACAATCTAGTTTTGAGAGGGAGGGTAGAGGAAGACAATTCCCATCTCATATCTGTTTAATCCCCCAAAACATAAAAGAGAGCTTTGACATCTGCATTCGCATATTCAGCAAAAGGTTATTTTTTTCTAAACCAAGCTATGAAAGATCCACCATGTGATTTCACTTATGTTTTGCTACAAAGGTACTACATTTACTTTGCTTTGAGGGTTTTACCAAACAGAAGACTCCAGATATATCCAGCCCTCACTAGAGAAAATGTATTTTCACTGGACTTGGAACATCTAAACGGACCTGAACCGTGGGAACTTCAGCAAAAGCAGAATCAAGGCTCCAGCAAGCTGTGATTTTTCAAAACACATGGCTGGCAAAAGCTGTGAAATATTTCCAGCACAGAACAGCATGCAAGGTACAGAAGTAACAAATTCCAGTCTAAAAGCCTGTACCATTAATCAGGGCTTGCAATCACTCATTCCACCAGGTGGTTACACTGCAGCATCATAAATGAACTCAGAAAAATTTAAATTCCCAGGGTGGAAATACCCAGCACATGCTCTTTGTGGTTATTTGCTGTTACATATCTCAAGAAAGCATCAATCAGGACACCCATAAACTTTGAAAACTTGCAGTCTAAGCACAGTTTTTATAAAGTCCTAACTCCAAATATTAAGGGAAAAAGAAAACCAAACCTCACCACTGACCACTACCATATTTCTTAAATTCTGATGAACTGCCAGTGGTTGGGAATTAAGGAAAGCAAATTATTTATTTTAGGAGCAATGTCTTCTAAAATAGAAAGAAATAAGATGGAAGGAGAAACAGAGCTCACATGAGTCAGCAGAAAAGGAATTCACATCAGACAGGTTCAGAAACTCTTTCTCACCTTACGGCAGTCTTCTCTTTCATTTCCTCCCAGCTATTTCAGATCACCTGCAAGTTTTCTGTCATAAAACTTTTTTATAAGAAGTTTATGTAAAAGGTCTCTTCTTACAGATTTTTAGCTCTTTCTTCTTCCAGACCAGCTGATTTGTTTGACTGTTTTTTCCAAGGTGATCTTTAAAAGGCTGGACTGACACACCAGTCTATCAAACAAATGCTAACTTTTATTTCATGATTTTGCCACAATCAAAGAAGTCCAGAACCCCCAGGCTTTTCCAAGGCCAAAAGTCGTTTTTGACCCATGAAGAAAGGCTGAGAGTGTTGATGTTTCCCTAAAGACCTCAAACTGGTCATGAGATTTATCAATTTTGTACCTACTGATTATTCACTGTGACTTTTCCCCTGTTGCTGTTTCACTTGTTAGTAAACTCTTATTTTTTCACTCATATCTACTTGTATTTCATTTCTCCTTATTGATGGAAAGGGATTGGTTGAAACTAAGGGAAGGTAACTCATTTTAGAGTTTAAATTGTCTACAACCAAGACACAGTTAAAGCTGCAGGATGGGAATTTCAACTCTCCATTTAACTGTCCTTCAACAACTACAAGGTGAAGAGAAGCTGAGTCAGAAATTTCTGCTGGGACTCTGTGGTTAAAGTCTCCTTCTCACCTAGCCAAGAACTGATTATTTCTTCCTGAAAGCTTTATCCATCCACCCATCCATCCATCCATCAGGCTTTCCACTAAACCAGCAGGAGAGCTCTGAAGGGTGAAATGGGCTCTTTATTCCACAGCTGCTTTGTAGGTGCTTCTGCATCTTTTCACCCAGTGAGCAGAATCCAGACGGAGAGCTGCAGATTCTTTAAATAGTATCATCTCTTCCTCTGTAAGGAAGAACAAAAAACTAGTCTGATGTCAGAAAATACTTTCATAATTGGTGCAAGATTTCCCAGCACTAGTTTATCTTGTCAGTGGCAGTGACTTCCAGCCCGGAAAAGATACAATTATCAGGAATCCCATAACCCAGATGGAAGACTTTGTATTACATGTAAAATCCTCTCTTACCTGGCCATCTACTTTGAGATGGGACAGTTGAGCATAAAATTGACTTGCATGAGAGAAAATAATTCAGAGAACACAGACTCAGGCATGCAACTCCTCCTCTCAGATAATTAAGATGCTCCTAAATAAGAAGTATATGTGTAAGGAATTCTCCTACATGCTTGTGGCCTACAGACCTTCAGTACTACTGAAGTACTACTGTTTTTTTCCAAAGTTATTTATCACCGGATAATTCCAAAAAGCATTTGATGCCTTAAATGCCTACCTAGAAACAGAGACTAGACAGGAATAGAGGAATAAAG
This sequence comes from Vireo altiloquus, assembly GCA_013396875.1. NCBI lineage: Eukaryota > Metazoa > Chordata > Aves > Passeriformes > Vireonidae > Vireo > Vireo altiloquus. The sequence goes on from VZRF01008923.1 coordinate 23,863, forward strand.
GAGGGATTTGTTTGAAAGGCCTTCAGATGTACACTCTGGGCTCCAGAGGGTCCTGCCTCAGTGGATCCCAAAACGGACGACAGGTCATGAGTTCTTCACACTTTTCTATCAGCATAAATTCACCAAGCAGAACCCAGCCAATGATGGAATTTCCCCAAGCTTGCCCCCCTCTCCCCAAGATGATGGTTTACAGTTGTTGGGCCTAGGACAGTCTGGGTGTCCTTGGAGAGCGAGTTGGAGAGGCTTTGTTATGTCTGTTTTAGCATGAGAGAACAGCACTTAGCGAGCTACAGGAAACTTCAGAGTTACACTAGCAGTACAGGATTTGAAAAATATAAAAGTTAAAACCTAAGGCATCACAGTGAACTTCTTAACTCAGAGCTGTATTGGTCATTTTAACAGTACAGACTACTCCATCAGATATTTTGGCATAATTGACTCAGTGAAACACCATGGGTTTGGAATATTTTATTTCAGATCCTATGCAGTTGATGCTTCTTTGGACTTCCATACTATTTGCAAAGAAACAACTGTTTTACAGTGTTAATCAGAAAATAGAGATTTAAGAAAATTCTGCTTTACAAAATAACTTTTTTAATGAGGCAGAGAACACTTGAAATCTTGGAGCCCATTACCTCAGCTTTACACCAGAAAATATTAACCTTGAACTATGTTTATGAAGCTGTCTTTAGGGAAATGGCTGAAGAAAGTAACAGACATGGTTTATACAGAGCAATAACAAAACATTCATGTTCCTTTTGTTTGCCCCAGTGAGATTATTTTTAGGTTTAAGTATCAAACACAGATCCACTGTGTATATGGTGGCATGAAATGTGAAAGTGTTAAACGAAGCAGAAAGCTGATATCAGAGAATAAACTCCTACTCCTTACAGTTGAAACACACATGGATCTCCCAGACTTCCAGATTGGCTGAAAAGAGAACCTGGAAATTTCCCACATTCCCGAACATCTCACAAGAGGGCAGAAATATCACCAAGAATACCCAAACTGAAAGAGACATAATCTCCAGAGTAAACTGTTATGCACATCCCATGTTATATAGCCATGGCTGGAAGTGCTTGAAATCCCTTTGGAAATAATGCCAGCATTCATATAATTCCTTCCATCATCTGAGTTTCCCTAAAGGCCTCAATCAAATTGTTCCATCAATAAAATACTGTACCTGAAACATTGTTCTGTCTCTTTGCAATTAAGCCTGAACAAATATTTATGCAGCAGCTTACATTTTTAGCTGGTAAAAGAATTCCACAAATAAACCACAAAAACTACTCAGCTTTTAAAATTTACGCTTTATGCAAGAAACTGCCTTCACTCCTAAAAGACTAAGCTGTCACAAGATTTGCTTCTATTATGTGGGAAGTTTCTGTATGAAGAGAGAATTGTGCACACATAAAACACCCTACAAGCACTTGGGTGTCTTTGCAACAGCAAACCCAGTAGTTTTAAGGCAATTATTTTAGAAGTATCTATATAGAAATGAATCTAAATTCAGAATTGGCTTCATTCTTAATCAAATATCAGCAACTGTGTCAGTGCTGACCTGGGATTAAAACTCCAAGTTTGAAAATGCAATGAATATGATGAGATCAAAGCAACCACTTGATCATTACCACCTAAATCCATCAATTCACTTTCTCAAAGAGTGCTCAAATTTAATATAATTGGCTTGATATAAAAACAAGGAAGCATAGAAAATATAGCAACTAGACAAAAAATTCGGCAGCAAAATTCTTGAGTTACAAGTAGAGAAATGCCAGGTGCATTTCTGTGCATAATCCCTTGTGCAGGTTTATGTGATCACTGAAAGGGACAGTGGCACTAAATTAATTTAGTAATAAAATCAGTGTAGCTGAGGAGTGAAATCTCACAGCCAGACAGGAGCAATGCTGGATTTTCTTTATTTCTAAACAGCAATAAAATGGACAGGCACAAAAAGTGTCAAAGAATATTATCAGTTGGTCAACATCTGTGAGTTCAGTTTTTGGCTTCCAAGTATCTTTCATCAGCCTTTTCATCGGTGAAATAATAATAATAGTAATAATAATAATAATAATTTAATAATAAATATAGTAGTAATCCCTCACAGGTTAATAGTCAGATTTTTTTTTCTTCACGAGCCCAGAGAAGCTTCTGGAAGGGATTGTTTTGACCAAATTCACAAGACTGAGAAGCTTGTTTGAGTTTAAGAGACACTAAAACTTTCCTTTTAGTTCTGTTGAAATCTCATGACACAGAAAATGGATAACCCACCGGGGCAAGCTTGAATAAGGAGAAAATTGAAACAATAACCAATTTATTGTGTCCAATTCCCTACATCCTTTTGGTGTCTGTTAATTACAAAAAGTTTAACAAACACCAACTTGTCTCCTGTAGACAAGGGTTTACCTTGTTCTTTATTCCAAACTGAAATCAGGATGGAGGGTAGGACTTTTAGTAGGACTTTACTCTTTCTCCCAAAACCACCTGTAACCCCTCATAAGTTTTGGTCACAACGACTTCCCAACAAAACACAGCAGAGAGCATAAAAGGAAATGCCCACAAGCTCAGATGCCCAAGGCTAAATGCTTTGGAACAGCTCTTGAAATTGCTTTGGAATAAATAACTGCTGGAATCCTATCAGTCCTACCCCAAGAGTGTGCATTGCATTGATATAGCACTATCACCTCCTTTGCAGGCTGGACAATATCTAATCCTGAAGAGAGACAAATCCTTTCCATTCTGGAGTTCAGACCAACCCCAAATGTCCTGGACTTGAACTAACAGCTGCAGTGTGGCCAAATGTAAATTCTAGTACTGCAAAAGCAGTTAATAGCTCCAGAAGATTCAATGGCACAGCCAAGGTTTATTGCAGAATAATATTTAAAATGTGAGAGAAAATAATTTTTTATTGCTATATGACATGCAAGGTAATAAAAGCATTAAGCCACTATAGACACAGACATAATTCCTATGCTTATAGGCATTACAGAGCTTAACATTGAGAAGAATTTTAAGGTTATTTTTTATTTCCTACTCACAAATACTACATCATTTTATTGATATTCAAAGTAATAAAATAATAATTTCCAATTATCAGTTCATCATGGTAACCTATAATATGATTTACTTTTTAATTAAGGAGTAGTTTCCAAGGCTGAAATAGTTCATTTTTAATCAAGAAGAAAGTTATAAACTTTTTCCTGTAAACTCAGAACTCTTGAAGAGTTTAACAAGCTACAAGGCTGACTTTTCAACCACTAAATTTTAACTGAAAACATAAATTTTTTTTTTAATGGTTTATTTTATTTAGTGGTGCAGCTGACATGATACACTTTGCCAGTGCTGGTTTTGGGCATAATATGAATCAGGGTTTATAACCAGCAAGAAAGGCAATGCAGGCTGAACAAAGCACAGGAGAGAAGAGAAGCTGGAGAGAAAGCAAACTCATTTAAGTCAAATCACAGTTCTTGGTCAAGACCAGCAGCACAAAATTCCATCCCAAATATGTTTTTTAAAGGTAAATAGAGGCTTTGCATATACCTGGTAATCTGCAAACAAACAATTTTGCAATTTGGAGAGCAGCTTCATGTAGGGCACTCTTTATTTAATCATCTGGAGATGACGTCCCACAGAGGAAAAGGCAGACTCTGCTTAAAATTATCACCAACCTGGAAGCAGAGTCTGCCTTTCGCTCTGCCACTGTGGCAGTGATGGACCCTATCTAGGGGCCTGATCCACAAAAACGACTCCATATTCATAGATTTCAGAAGGCTTTAGGTTTATTGTCTCATGCAATCATAGCAAGTAAGCAAGGTGGAAAGGCAAAGAGCTTTTCTCTCTCTCCAGCTCTGTCTGCTGAGAGAGATAGTCCGTGTCTGTCTGTCTTTGAACAGAACAGTGTAGTACCAAAACAAAATCCAAGATACAGATTCTCATTCGCCAAGGAGAACACTATTTTGTAAACATCTTTTCATGTTTACATTCTTTATCAAAAACCTTCCTGAGAGCATGAAATGTTTACAGAATTGTTCTCTTTAGAAAGTAAGAAGTTTTACAACTTAGGAAGAAAGTGCCTTTTCAGTCCTGCTGCTGGATTTCTCTAAGATCCACTAAATGTCAGCCCCACATGCCACTTACAGACATTGGATAAAACAGATTAAACCAAAAGAAAACATCAAGTACAGGCATATAAAACCACTCACTAAGAGCTGTACATTGTGAATCTAGAGAAGATCCTTAGCCACTGATGTCCTGAGGCACCAGAACAGGAGAAGTGGGGGTTAAAACCATGCTGAGCAGAGGCTGAGCACTGAGGTAGAAGAGTTAAAAGGAGTTTAAGGAGATAAAAACATCTGAGTGCTTTTACTTGAGTGCAGTTGCTTCCCACTGAGTCTGAGGAGCAGAGCAGAAGCCTTTTTCCAATAATTATGTGGGCATTTAAGTGCAGGCAGGGCAAAGCTGGGTGCCAGACCTGCCAAGCAAGGGGCACACCCAGCCAGGCTCCCCACAGCACCAAGAACGGCAGTAGCACTCACCAGCATCAGAGCTCCCTTTGTCTCACGTCTAGGTTTTCCACAATTAGTTAAATTCTTTTCAGTAACTGAGAAGTGACTCAGCAAGACTAACAACCAGAACTGCACATCAAAACAGTGGGGAAAAAAAAAAATATATGGAAGTGAAAGATTGTCAGGTGTTGAGTTGCCTGCTGACACTGGTACAAGCTGTTCCACAGGCAGAGGTTTTAAGCATGAAGTGGGGCTAAAATAGCTGCATTTTTAAAGTAAATGTCAGTAAATAAAGTTTTCTGCTTCACTATGGCAAGTGGATTCTATTTCATTCCCTGTATAAGTATATAAAGATAATATCCTGGATGAAATCCTTCAGACAGGATTTTTTTTTCAGGCTGCAGTTTTGATTCAGCAAACAGAAATGAGAATCTGAGCCAAGGCACAGTGTTCAAAATACCTTCCTGATGCTTCCCACCATTGCAACACATTATATAAATAATTGTCTTTTTAGTTCAGCTGTACTATTGAATATCTGTTTTTCTCTTATCTATTTATAATTTGCAGAAATAAATCCTACTAGTGTGCAAGCAGAGCCAGTCTAAAGGAGGAGGAGAAACTTTAACCCAGGCTGTCACACCAACCTCACGTTTTCTGGAAATAAAGATGATAGCCCACAGGTAAAAGATCTGATAGCATTTTTAATTAATTATGCACTGATTTCTTAAAATTATTCAGAGGAGGTTGGACATGCCTTGATGGATTTCAAAGGCCATCCTGTGTGTATCTACTAAATAGCCCACACTTATTAAAATCCAGCTTTTGGCTATGCAGAGTCCACATTGCCACTGCAATAATTTTCCATAAATTGAAGGACTTGCAAGTGTAGATTAATTGAGGCCATGAAAGAGCAGCTAGAGTAAAGAAATTACATATTCTCTTTCATAGTTTCTTCCCTTGAACTTTCCAATTTCACAGTGGTGGGCAATTCCCAAAAATCAGGCAGCAAGGGAATAAAAGCTAAAACAGCATTTATTAAATCCAGCAGTAGAATTGGTAAATGGTTGCATATAGACTTTTCTTTCTATCATGTGTCACTTTGAAACAACTAAATAAACAAATATTTGAGTGTTGTGGTTGGGCACTCTGTTTGTGAAAATAGTCAAGAATATTTTGGCTTGTCAACCCTACCTGTTGCTAAACCACAGATGATTTGGGAGTGACTGTTTAAGACAACTTGTGAGTTGTGAAAAAAAAAAATCCAAAACCAAACAAAACCATTGCACACTAAAAATAAAAAAATCTCACAAAAATCCAACCAAAGTAAAAGAATAAATCCAGCAGGCCCACCTGCTAATTAATTTCCTGAATAGATTTTGATGCTTTCAGTATACTCGCAGTTTTTAATGAATGATTTCTTATCCACCTGGTTCACCAAGGCTCCAAAGTGTGAAAGTAGTGTGAAAGGCTTTCATGATCTGACAGTAGGACAGGAGGAAAAAGTGGGATTCCACCTCAAAAAATTTGGAACGTCACAGGATTGCTCCCAGACCAAAGCTGCCAGCACCGATGGCTCTGGACGGCCTTGGAGTCCTGGGTGCTGCCTCTCCACTGTCCCCAAGACGCCGCATTGCAGGGTGTTCCTTTGGCCTTGGCTTAAAATAGAAATGTCTGCCAAAGGAGGTGGGAACCTTGCTGGAATAGAAAGAAGACCTCTCTCTCCTAATTTTTACCAACATCAAAATTACAAGGCTTTCAGGCAAAAACACAGAAAAAGTAATAACAGATCTTTACTAGAAAAAAAAACCCAAAAACATACATATATCCCCCCATATATACATGGATGCATGTATATATATACCCATATATATATGGGAGTATGTATATATATACCCATATATATGGGTGTGTATATATACATACATACTGACAGATTTATGTCTGTATGTGTATATGTGTACATAAGAGAAAATAATATATATTATATATACACACATATATACATATATATTTATGTATGTATGCATATATGACAGAAAATAATATATATATTATATATATACACATATATATGGGTGTGCATATATACACATATATATGGGTATGTATATATACATACATACAAATAGATTTACATATGTATGTGTGCATATATGACAAAATAATATATATCATGTATATACATACATATATATTTATGTATATATGCATATATGACAGAAAATAATATATATATTATATATA
>VZRF01008923.1:30619-66619 GCA_013396875.1 Vireo altiloquus
TACACCGATATATATATGGATGTGTATATATGCACACCCATATATAAATACACACATATATTTATGTATGCATGTATATATGTGTATATAATATAAAATTATATTTTTTATATATATATACCCATATATATGGGTGTGTATATACATACATATATACATGCATACATATATATTTATGCATATATGTGTATATAACAGAAAATAACGTATATATTATACACACACCCATATATATGGGTGTATATATATATGTATATATACACATGCGTACATATATATTTATGTATGTATATATGTGTCTATAACAGCAAAGAACAAACCCAAGACGATTACGAAAGCTTTCAGCCAGCCGGGCACGGCGTTTCGCTCTCGGTGCGGCTCTCACGGGCAGCAGGGGGAGGCAGAGGCTGCCGCCGGTTCCTCGCAGCCGGCAGCGTACGCTCCGGTGCCAGCTCCGAACATCCCCGGCCTGCCACCGCCTTGGGACGGGAAAAGGGGGTTCTCCCCCTGAAGCCTCTCCTCTCAGGAGGCTTCTGCAAGCTCCTGCAAGCAGCAGCCGGGCTCGGTGCTGGCCGAGGTCTTCCCCGACGGAACGGGGGTGCACTGGGACCCTCTGGCGAGCAGTGGACACAGGCAGCAGAAGTCCAGGGCGAGTCGGCCCGACCCGAGGCAGCCCCTGGTCCAGCGGACAGAAGAGAGCACCCTAAGACACAATTGCTAAACCCTTTATGTGCCTCCCCTTCCCCCAGAGCCATCCCTTTGGGGCTGGTGACCAAGCTATGGCCATGCCGGGTATGAGCCCCCTCCCCAACGATTCAGAGAATTAACTACTCCTTAGTGTGGCTTAATCCCTGCCATCCATCTTTGGGAGTCCTGCCCCAACGAGTAGGAAAAAAACCCCACTCCTCACACAAGACAGCCCTTCACACTCCCAGCGTCCAAGCAATGATAAGAGGAAAAATTTCACTGAGAAGCCCAAACCCATGCCACCTTCCTATGGAAAATGGCTGATATTCACAGCCAGGCATCGGGGACGAAAAGGGGGATTCGGCCTCCTAAAATTCTGAATGTCGAGGATTCCTCCCAGACCAAAGCTGACAGGACCCATGGCTGTGGCCTGCCTTGGACCCTCAGGACACTGGGTTGCTGGGCTTTCCTTGCTATGGAAAAGGGACAGAATTTGCAGTCAGGTGCACACTGCCAGAAGTGCGATTCCGCCTCCTAAAATTGCAAACAGTGGAGGACTGCTCCAACACCAAATCTGCCAGGACCAATGGCTCTGGCTGGCCTTGGACTCTCAGGGTTTGTCTCTAGACTGCCTCCAAGAAATTGTGTTTCTGGCTTTTTCTTATGGGAAAGGGCTGATTTTGGTGGTCAGGCACACGTGGGATTCCGCCTCTGAAAATTTCACATGTCGCAGGATCTTTCTCAGACCAAAGCTGCCAGGACCTATGGCTCTTACTGGCCTTGGACTCCTGGGGACCTCCTAGAAACTGCCCCCAAGGCATTGAGTTGCAGGGTTTAAAGCCTCTCTTCCTCCAAGGCCAGCCAGAGCCATCACTTGTGGCTTGACCAGGTTGCTCAGGGCCTCATCCAACCTGGCCTTGAACACTTCCAGGGATGGGCATCCATGACTTCTCTGGGAAACAATAGTAAGAAGATACCTGAATGACTGGCAAAGCAAACTCAGGAAAGCTGCAAACACAAGCTCTGATAACATTCATTCATTCTACAGGTTCTTAATCATAAAACTTCATGTTTCATCGCTGACCCATAATTGTACCCCTCTGTCTGACTTCTGTGCACTGCCCTTCCTCCACTCAGCCCAGGCTATATCTGATGTGGGGCACTTCCACGGATTTTGAGCTGCTCAGGGAATGGAGCATCTTTCCTAACCATTTAAGTCCTCAGGTGCCTGTGCTCAATGAACTCACTGCTATATGCTTCCTCATTTCAGATTATAAATGTAATAAATATCTATTTAATTAGGAAAAAAATACGTGTGTTTTATAAAGGCATACTTTCATAAATAGAAATTAACTTTGAAACCTAAACCAAACCAAGTCAGAGAATTCAGACAGTGAATGTAGAAAAGGAAAAATGCCTGTACGCATTTGGATGGAATATTCTTTGCCAAATTTCTGCCAAATTTTAGGAATATCATTTCTGTGGATTTTTCTTCCCCCTGTTGTTTCCATCTACCAGGAACTCCTACTGAGGGCAGCCAGCTAGCCAGTGGTTTTGGCAGAAGAAAGCTACTCCTTTCTCAGGAGTTCTGTTCAGCTGCTACAAAATCTGATGGGTGAAAACACTCTTTTCACATCCATATATTTCCTGACAATTTCAGACATTTTTTTCTGACCTTGTGCAGTGAAATGCCAGTCTCATTCCAGCTCTGCATAGAGTAACAGGCAAGAAAGAAACAAAAAGTCTAACCTTATGGTACTGCTGATACTACCTTTGAGACTTTTTATCAGTTAAAACACTTTCTTTGCTAGTACTGCATAGAAGCCATGATTTTAAGATTTAATGAGACTGATTGAATGAGTCTTATATTTGTTTTACAGAAACTGGCATATTTTCCTTGCTCTTCCCCAACTCACTAAAAGGGATAAAAGCAGGAATATATGACCTTCCTCCAGCTCCTGCACCAAGACTGATCTGCTTTTATTGGTTATTTATCTTATTGTGCAGTGAAAAAATCTGTCATGAGCATGTTTACCTAAATTCGACGGAAGGGCTGTACTCAAGTTCTCATGGCTAAATGATCTGCAAGTTGCACCCCACACTGCCTTTATGATGGAGAGCTTGAGGTTTTCCCCCACCCACATCTTTACTTGTCTGCCTCGCTTCAGCCAGAACAAGAATCATGTGGGCAATGCAGGTCATTAAAAAAATAAATAAATAAATTTAAAAAACAGGACTACCCTGGCTGTGCAGGCAGTATTGCACTGCCAGATGTCTCATGGCTGAGCCTAGCTAGAAGAGAGACAATGCGTAGTCCTCACCAAGGGTCACATTACTAACTAAGCCATTACCAAGTACCACAGGATCTGCACAGCAGGGAAATGACAGAAGCATCCCAACAGGAAAAACTCCCATTTTAATAAATCCTATCCTGTCAAAACAGGGGAGACAAATTCATAAAACATCAGGCCTCATTTGCTTCAGTGCTCAAAGAATTATTCATTTAACACTGTTTCCTGAGATGACTTCAATTCTCACATTACTCAATAATTTAGCCAATGTATTCTTGGACAGATTATTTTATGAGACAAATTAAAATGATAAGCAGCAAGCCTAACTTAAGACACCAGTGTTAGATAGATGGTTGCTTAGAGAGACTGAGTGTTGCTATTTGTTGTTCATCATTCTCCTTCACCCACACAAACTTTTTTGTTAATATTAACTTCCCCTGTGCTTTGGAAGTCTAGACCTGACAGCAGCAACACGAGTTGAGCAGCCGCTGTGCAGACTCCCAGACACTACAAGAGCTCCCTGCTCTGGCTGTCCCCTGCTCTCTTTGAACAATGACAATTAATCAGGTCAAATTATGTCAATGCCAAAGCACTTTGTGATGGCAATAAAGACTCTGAGGGGACTTGCTTCAGAAGGAGACACAGATTCATTTCAACTGGTGGCCTAAGCAGGGTCCAGGCTCAGAGGTAAAAGGCTGTTGGACTAATTTACTGCACATCCTCCATTTCTGCAGGCCTGGGAATATGAGGTCATGATTTAAGAATGAGAATTAATATATTTCACTGATTTTAACAGATGCTGGGCTCATCCTGTCATCTTTGTAAGCAGGAACAATTAATTTGCTTTCATTAAAGTACACATGCACTGCAATTTTGTGACAGCATGTCTGCTACGTAAAAATAGGAGCAAAATTTCACCTTCCTGTTTTTTGTTTTTTTTTTTAATGCTAGAGTACATTCCAGTATATAATTAAATAGAATTTCTTTCTTATACTGAACTGTAGATGCTAGTCAACAGTTCTGGTTAACTCCCTAGACAACATATTTTGGGTTTTTTTTCCTTCTTCTTCGTCTTCACAGCAGATCATTTTAATTCCAGCCAAGACAGAGTGAAGCAATGCTGATTTCCCCAGATGGCTCTGCTTTCTTAGGCAGAACCCCGACAGAATGATAATTACAGGTGAGGAGATAGGAAGAGCTGTGAAACAGATGACAGAGAAAACAATAACTACATTTCACCAGCATACACCAGCTAGCTGAAATGATCATATGATCCCTTACTGGCCTCCTGCATGATGCTGTTATGCATTTCATGCTTCATTAGATTTCACTAGTCTCTTCCACACCTCTTTTCTATGATTCCGCAATGATTGGCAAATTTCTATAATAAGAAAAATGTTCTTCCTTCATACTTCTCTCACATGAGAAATGAGGACTATCAGTGGGGGAAGAGCTGTTTATTGGATTATAAGAGATGTTACTTCTTGTATGTCCTTCAGGAGCACATGAAATTCTTTTTAATTTGGAAGAAGCTCTGCTGTGCTGCCAGTGGGAGTCCTACGCATGATCCCAGGAGCCAAAACCAAAACCAAATTCACAGTGAATTGATAGATGTGTGGGGCCTTACTGTCCCCCACTATGCTTACAGCACAGAATAAAGACGTTGATATTTGTCTGATCCAAGAAATGGTGCAAGGCCTCGCACCACCTTATACAGGCTCAGGAACAGAGAAGAATGTTGCATACAGTCACATCAGTGGATGTGAAGTAGAACAGACTGCTTTGGTGGCAGGGACTTGAGGAAATGGCTTTGTACACTCGTTCATCTTGATTCTCAAGTACTTTCCTGTGAAGCTGCTGCCTCCACACATAATTTGTAACAACTCCTTTCACGTGCAGATATCCTCAGATATTGATGAGTCTGGCTAGTAATCACCCTCAGAAGTGTCCACAACAGCTTCTCTGATTATGCCCATTTCTTTCCAATAAAAGATTTTCCATGAGGCGTCCATTAGCATCAGAGTGTGCTTGCTTTCTTCCAACACTTTGATAACAAAGAGCACAAATCCAGCTTATCAGGGGTTGCTCTTGGCAGCCAAGTTCCCTGGTAAACAGGCAAGTCAGCAGAGCCACAGCTTTGCAGGCATCCATGTGGGAAGCACCTGCACAGAGTGGTGCTGTCTCAAATCCTCTGCTGACTTTAAACTCCTAACTAGAATGTACTGCAATTTATCCTGCCCTCCAGCTGAGGTGATGGAGAGGGACGCTGCTCCTGGGATCATTATTATTCATTATTATTTTATAATGCCTGCTGGCATGATTTTAAGAGCTGCTCATATGAAGGAACGCACGAAAGTCAGGCCACCTTTGTGCCACCAGCACTGGGGACACGCCTCAGGAAAGGAGAGCAAGGACAGGATGCTGCTGGGTCCCTGTGGCAGTACCAGCATTGTCTCCCTGCAGGTTGTGATTGAAAGCATCACCTTTTAAAAGTGAACTGAGCTAATCTGAAGTCAAATGTGGGTTTGGAGGCTGCATACTATGGCCTGGTGAAGGCAAAAGTACACAATAATGAATAAAGTAGGATAATAGATTAAGACCTTGCTAGGACACATTAAAAATCATTATGGAAAGAAAATTTAAACCAGCTGATTGGTGTAGCGAAAAATAGTGTGGAAAATCAGTAGATAAGGATACAGGAAATAGGTTAAGAAAGACAGGTACAGTTGTACCAGGAATCCTTTCTACAACCTCCCTTCTAACAAGAACAATAAAGTCTTTTCCTATTCCTCTGGTGTGTTCACATTCTTAGCTCTTCTCTGAATCCCAACAGGCTCATCCAAATAACAGTTAGTCACATCTGTTTTTATTTCATGGACGGTTCGTGAGTCTGGTCTTTTTCAATCTGTATTAGAAATAGCCAGAGACCCATTCATCCTAAAATTCCAAAATGTGAAAGGTTTGTGGAAAGTACTCTGTATAATCTCTAGGGGTAAAAGACACAAGTGAAACCCAGCATGATTTTATTCCTCTCTTAGAGAAAGGAGGCTGTCTCTCACTTATTCCTGTCAAACTGCACAGGAGCTCAGTACAACAGAGTCCTTGTTGGGTGACAGAGAGGCAGGCAAGGCTTGCCAGCCCTTCTCTGCATGTCCCTGAAGGGAGAAGCTGCCCGTTTGCACAAGTGCATGTGCAGAGCAGAAGGAAAGAGCACCCAAACCAAATGAAGAACAGCAGGGCACAGATTCAGGCTTACTGGACAAGCATCAAGTTTTGGTTCTGCTATGCTGTCACCACGCGTCATTACTGGCGTTACTTTGGAGGAAAGAAGCTGATTTGCAGTTCAGTTGATCTGTGTGCAAGGCAGCAAAGAGTGGAGTGTTCCTCAGGCAGCAGAGCAAATGGATCATGAGAACCAGCACAGATTTGGCTGCTCTTACCCAGGGCCACTATAAAGTGCACTGGATTCCCACAAAGATCAGTCATCACTCCCTCTGCCCTCCCCAGGGCACTCTTCTTTCCGACAGCCTGTTTCAAAATCACACTTCTTGTCAGTTGGCTTTCCTTCTGAATGCCATTTCTTCTTCTCCCCAAGGAAGGACATCAGAAGAAGGGAACGTGATTGCAAGAGCAGAGAAAGGGTCTATAATAAGCAATAGAAATGAAAAGAAACTGCAGGAAGTTGTCCTAAGGCCTCAAATAATTGCATACAAAGATAAAATGTGAGGGACTTCAGCCATACTAAGTGCAGGACAAGTAGTACTTAACAAATTTCTGTCATCCCCACAGACACTAGAACTCTTTGGGTGTCAGCCTACATACCATAGTAGGTGAAAAAATATTTAAACCCCACTGGATATACTGTGGTGATTTTAACAATAGATCTACCAGCAATTTAACTGGGTGAAGCACAGGACAGATGGACTCACAGTGCAGGGTAGTAGGAATAGTCAAGAAAAAAGGGAATTCTTGGCAATATCTATTATGCTACAGATAATCAGTATATTCTAGCACTTCACTGAGCAGACTCATCTGCAAAACAACAACTATGTTCTAGTAAATGACATTAAGAATTAATATACTATTGGCATAACTGCTCTAAAGTATTAAATTTTTCATTGGCATGGAGAGATATTCTGAAATCAGCTTTATAGATATTACAGTAAAAAGATCTGGATTTCATAAAGCCCTGAATGATTACTAGTCCCTTGCTAAAAAGGAGGAGATTATTTACAACAAATAGCCTAGCAGAAGAACATGACAAGCCAAAAACATCCACTTACAAACAAAAACATCCACTTACCGACAACATAAAACAGGCAGAGTGTTAATCAGAAGACAGGAGTTACTCAGGTCAGGGTGAACCTTTTCGTGGAATCAGACATTGCTATAGGTGCCAGGTAAGTTTTTAACCTGTATCCCAAAACCAGAAGAGGACTTGGCCGGTATTCACTGAAATTACACTACTAACTTGTAAATTATACACTACAAGGACAAAACTGATGTTAGATACTGTCAAGTGGATATTTTGTTGTGACCTGAGACAGGTCATTCAGTGACGAGATGATTCAGTGGTAAGGGCAATGAGCAATCATACACTCCAAAGCCAGGTAGCAATAAAATGCCAGGCTTTTCTCTTTCATTATTTCCTTTCATCTGATTTAAAACATAGCTCCTTTTCATATTGTTTGGTAGTATTTTCATCCAGTTCCAGAACGTACCTCATCACAAAGTTTACATGATACATTAAGCACATATTGGGGTTGTTAGAGCACTTGTTACTCTAATCACCAAAAGGTCATTTCATGTTCCTTTTTACGCTGAATACAATGAAAAGGTGGAACATCAGACAGTTTATTTGATATATTTGTGGGTTTAGCATAATTACAACCATTGCAGTCACTACAGGGTCTACAGAGCTCTCTCTTTCCACAGTGTGTAATAACAAATTACAGAACATACAAAATTCTACTCTCTGTAGACATAGTAGACAGGTACAGAGTTAGAGTTGCATCCAAATCATCTGAGAATGAGGCACACAATCCTATTTTTCTCCAAAAGAGTGGAGCTTTAGGAATGAAATTTCCTACCAGCTCAGCAAACTGGTCTCTTGACATTTCTTACACATCTCTGTTTGCTTTTGCCCCATAAATACTTAATAAGTGGCCTTTAAATTGAACTCTGACTGATTAGTTTTGGGGTGGTTTGGTTTTGGATTTTTTTTATTCTTTGGCAGTTCTACTTTCCTTGCTGTTGAGATGCAAGACTGAAAGTTTTCTGAGGACAGAGAATAAGAGTCTGAAATTTCTCATTCAGATATAATACAAATGCAAACAGTTCTGTTTGATTTCTCAGCAACCCATCTTACAAACTGCAATATTATATTCAGGTACCAGAATCGGCTGTAAACCAATCAGCATTTTGGAAACCAGGTAGAAAAGATGCTTCCCACTGCTTCTGGTCCCCAAGCTAACTTGGGCAGGTTTAATTAGAGCACCTGTGCTGGTTTTAGATGTAATCTAGAACCTAACAAATTCCATTCGAATTGGACTAGCAGGTGGAGGCGGTCTGGTCTATCAGCACACTTTGACATAATCCAGTTTCAAGAATTTGAAATAATTCAGTTTACAATATCACTTCCTAAAGCTGTGAACTCTTATTCCTTTAACTTTGAGAATAA
Organism: Vireo altiloquus; assembly: GCA_013396875.1. Classification (NCBI taxonomy): domain Eukaryota; kingdom Metazoa; phylum Chordata; class Aves; order Passeriformes; family Vireonidae; genus Vireo; species Vireo altiloquus. The sequence goes on from VZRF01008923.1 coordinate 39,278, forward strand.
AACCAAGAAGGGAGGAAAATCCACCTCCCCCACCCAATGATTTAAAAAAAGTGTAAGTCTGTTCATTGCTAAGAGGTTTGTTTCTCCAGGAGAAGCTCTGGAGAAGATGGAAAACACTGATACTCTAAATTAATACCCCTGTGTTCTGTTACTAGAGCTCTAAAATATCAATCTGTGAGGCTTCCACCAAGATAAACCCATTTACTCTTGCTGCCCTGAGAATCACGTGCTTTAATAGCCCTTACAAATAGAAAAGAACAAGCAACTGGCTAAGACATCAGCTTTTCTCCAGTTTCAAGGCACAAGTGGTTGGGGTTTTTTTCCTAAATTTTAAATAATTTTTATGACCTTGTTTTTTTCTAGAAATACTCAAATATACCTCATCTACACTATCTGTTTGTAATCTAAGTAAAAATGTGGAAGTAAATACTATAGAGGGAAAGTAAACACAAAAGGAAAGGAGAAAAATTTTCCCAAAAGGTTCAGATTTATACCTTGAATAAAAGTGTGGCTCATTATTGTTATTTCTCAGTGTTTGGTTTGAAATTCATCTTATCAGGGTGGACTTTCTTCCCTTCCAACTCATTTCTTTGTAACTCAAAAGCCATTGTTTGTTTAGAGAATGCTGCATTATCCCTATTTTATACTGGCCATTGCTAAAAATGCCTTCCTCAATCTCTTCATGCTCTTTCCTCTAACCAGTTGGGCCATCATGGGCCATCACCTTGGGCTGATGACGTGCTATTAATAACTCTGTCCAGTTCAGTTTCAAACTCCTATTAAATCCCTTCTGTAGAGCTGGCACTATTACTTTCCCTCTGTTCTCACTTTATCAACCACTACTTTAGCTGCAGTGTGTACATTTTTTTCCTTTATGTTGCCTCATCCCAAGGCTGGATCCTCAGGCAGTGTCAACTGGCCTACCCCCATTTCCTTTTGGCCTTCCAGGACAAAACCTGGCTAAATGTATTTTTCTGATTTCACCAGACCATGTGTCAACTTCTGTTCATTTCACAGCAGCAATAAATATTTCTCTGTTAAAACAACCGGAGTGATTTTCTATTACTTGACTGATTTTTTCCTCCACACATAGTTCTGACCAGCAGAAATGGACCGAGGGCATCACCAGTGATTAGATTGGACACATTAAAATCTTACAACTCTTTATCTTCGTTCTTATTACTGCCAGTGTCTGATGGTGCTAAAAGTGGGATAAACTCTCAAGACCTGAAAATTGAATTTCCATCCAAACTAAAACTTTTAATTCAGAAAGTTTAATTCACTTTAAAAGGCAAAATGCTTCCTGCCATCTTTCAAGGATCACCACGCAACCTGGGTCAACAAACAGGATGATACAATTCAACAGAGAGACAGAAAAATAAATTATGTTTTTAAGTTACTAAAAATTTCTCTGTTTCAGCACATGCTTTTATTAATCTGAATCATTAAACAAAAATGGTTCTGTGCAATTTGGCTGTTTGGGTACTTTCAACCTTCTGCCAAAAATCCTAGGTATGGGAGACTTGGATGATAGAGATATAACCTTAGGATTGATTAGGAAGTTTCTCTCATGACTATGGAAAGAGATGGTAAAATGGAATATACTCTTCTAACAGAAAAGTTCACTGAAATAGTTTCAGAATTTACTGAAATAAAGACACAGTGCAATCAGGAAACCAGAAAGTAATTCATTTAAGCAGATATGGAAAACAAGATGTAAGAGCAGCAGAACACTGATCAGGGATAAAAAAAGGGAGCCCAGTTGCATTAAAATTGAGAGAGATAAAAGAGCAGAATAATTGCTAAGGAAGTTCCGTATTTCTAGGTCTAGTTTAAACTGTTTTCATTCCATATTGTATTCAACAAGAAATAGAGAGCAAGGAAAAATCCAGGGTAGTAGCAAAAAGCAAGCCAGCCACAAGAAATTGAACAGAAAACAATAAAGACAGAAGGTTCAATGATTATATTCAACATACTAGAAAAAATCCTCAGGGCATACACAGAGAAACAGCAGCATAAAGATGTGGAACTCTGAAGAAAGCACTCTTCATTAACCACACCTATTCCACAGATAGCTAGACACGGAGCAAGTTTCACTCATTTCAGCAAATTTAAAAAGATTTAGGGGGATTTAGTACAAGAGAGACAAGCAGATCCTCAGCTACACGAACTGACTCTGCACCTTGCAATGCAAGTTCCCAAATTCCTGTTACTGCCTGCTCCATGACGATCTGTAGCACACACAAACTGAAAAGAGAAAACCCTGTACAGAGATTTTCATGTATGTTTGCAGAAGCACCTCTCCCATCGATCCCCCAGGGCTTGAGAAAACAGATTTTATTCCAAGGAGCAGTGCAGTGAATTTCCTGAAAAGTTTCCTCTCTCCCGCCACACTATACTGCATGTAGGACCTGTGGATGGGATGGAGAGAGGTGTTGGTTTTTCCTTTTCCCTATTCCAGAGGTAATCATTAATCATTCCCTACAATGTTCCTTCAAGACTACATATAAGGTTCTACTGTGATTGGTCCAAAATGGCTCATTTTCCTCCATTCTTTCCAGTCTCAGGTGTGGGTTGGACTCCCAGCTTTCTGCTGGATTTGTGGCACAACCCTGCACATGTCACTCACTGACTCAAAAACAAACAGGCCTCTCAAAAACAGCAAAAAGGAGACCACCTACACTATGCATGAAGTCCTCTGAGGCCAATGGATGACAATCACGAGTTGCTTCAGTGCTAAATGCTATACCAAGCAATTTCCTAATTATTCTAATGGAGTCTTTGATATCCTTGTGTTCCCAGAGTAGTTTGAAGCTTGTTTTCACTGGCTCATCCCTGAGCTCATCAATAGACTTGTAGGAAGTAGCTTTACTATCCATAAGTAGACAAGATAAATATTTCTGTGATTGCCTCATCAGAGGAGAACGGAAGAACAGAAAATAAACACGTGCACCATTTGTATTTAATGGCAACAGGGAATTAGCTGGGAACAGAATTGAACTCAAAGCACTCCAGACCAGGCATCACCAAGCCCTGTAATAGGACTGTCAATTAATGTGCTGGCTGCTTTAGCTTCTTTCAGACTGCTCTCTTCAAGGCTTTTTAATCCATAGTTTGAAAGCCAAAGGCCCCTACACTTAAAAAAACTTGTGCATGAATGTTACTCATGTCCTTTTATTATTACATCCCCTGATGGTCAAGAAACACATGGAGCTTGCTTCTAATGTGATCTCCTTTTAGATTCTTCCTTTTAATAATCTCTGAACTTCTGCTGACTCTCTGTGTTTCTTTATGGGAGACAGCAAGCAGAGCTTCATCATTAGTGTCCTTTGATCCTGCTTTCTGCCTTGCCTGCCTCTCCCTCATCTATTCTGAACATCCTGTAAGTGCCCTTTGATCCCTTGCCACTCATCTCCCTCTTTCATTCTTGCACTAGGAAAGAAACTGCCTATTCCAAATTTTTATTTTCAAATTTACAGGTGGACCTCTTTTGAAATAACTTCTGCATCTACTGTAACTTCTAATAGTTTGAGAAATTATTTCTTTTGTCTCTACGAGCTTCAGATTATTTTCGTTCTCCTGCAGCATTATTTCCTTTGCAAGGGTAGGTTTAATCTTCCTTTGTATATTTTCCAACCTATGACTCACATTTTTCTTACATATGCTACACTGATATATATATATGTATGTATGTATTTATGTATGTATCAAATATCTGGAAGGATTGCTAGCACTTCTTTTACCTCTATACATCAATTCTCATTTACTGGAAGGCATTTGGAGAGTTTAGTTTGGAACCTGGGACCTCTCAGCTGGACCACAAGTGCTTCATGTGCGCTTCTCACCTAAATACCAGCTGAAGAAAGGTGCAGGAGTGACAGACATCTGAGTTAGCCAAATGTTCTTACTTTGAGTGGAGAACATGCATCATCCTCTTGAAATGCTGCTAGTGAAGTAGCATTTACTGTTATTTACCAAATGATTCTCATTTCACTGCCTGGAGGCTCCCAGAGTCATCAAAGTTCCTGAGTTCATTTTATCTTACTTACAGAGAGAGCAGAGCAAATGGGGCAGCTCTTTCTCTAGGAAGCCCTGTAGGTTAGGTGTGCTTCCTGCATATCCACCTGATACCTTAACCCTTTCCCCACACAGACTCACAAATCCAAGTCACTGATCCCACAGAAAGCCCTAACAGCAGGGGGATCATGAGGAAGGACCGAGGATTTCTGTGATTTTCACATGTGATTTGCAGCACCCTAAAAACAGAGAGCTGCCCTGTCTGGGGCCTGCTGCAACCTCCAAGACAGACTTCAGTGCAACCTTTTACTCCCACAGCTCTTGAAGTCCCTCCCCAGCTGCTTCTTGGATGAAGTATCTTTTCCTTCCCACTCTTCCTACGGAATTTTACGTACCATAACTCATCTCTGGAATACCATCCAACCAGGCTTGCTAAAATCTTGATAAATCAGTGCAAAACAAACTGGCTGTGAGCACCTCAGCACTTGAGAGCTCAGTTCTCCCTGCCGGCGATAAACCATGTCCCAGTAACTTCCTCAGTTCCAGTGAGGATTAGGGATGGACAGTCCTACAAAGGAGGCCAATGAATTTCCACCAATAATGCCCAGACAGTATTTCCCTGTAGCACTGGACACATAGAAATGAACATCCCATGGACCAAAAGCAGAAGAGACATTCAGAGTACAGGAAGTCCCATAGCTGTCTGTGGCAAAACATGGGCACACACTACTTCTCCCACTGATTTTTAAGATGTTACCCTTACAGACTGCTCACATGCCACTTCCAAATCTCAAGTTTCTCTATACATTTGCCTATTTTTTCTGACTTAATTTTCATCTATTTTCCCTTCAGGATGTGTAGGTGCTTAGCACAGGTTGGTAGAAAATATCCAATTCCTTTGCTTTCAAAAATTCTAATTTTTCACTGCCAGTAAGCATGACACTTCCAGTTGAGTCATTCAAAAGTCTTTTTTAAACAGTAATCTAAGGAGATGGCTTTCAAACTTTTTTGTGTGCCACATACTTACTGTGATGTCTGACAAAGAAAAATGTGTTTTGGCAATGTTGCTTAGTCCACACTGAAAAAGGAAAATTGAAATGATACTTCTGAGAAGATTAGTTAATGATCAATAGCGACAGGTAGCTATAAACACAGTAATGGAGACCCTCTCATATTCTCTCTCATCAGGTGCAGCCCTCCCAGAACTGCATTTCAGGAAAATTAATTTGTTCCAACGCCCACTCTGGGCAAGTTACCACGAAAACAACATGAGACAGAAACACAAAGCCAAAGAAATGTCCCATAAATATGAACAGCTGCAATGCTAGACAAAAACCACAGTAACCCAGCTTTAAAGAAAAGGAGAAGACTTTCACCATGAGGTTTATGAAATCCATGGAGTAAAATAAGAAGCTGCTCCAAGTGGAGTTTTTGCTGTTGGAAGCAAGTAAATGTAGAGTAAGAGGTCTCAAGAGACAGGAAAACCAGAGAGAAAAGATAGGGGAAAGTTTATGTACAGTCTGGAAAACACTTCTGGCAAATGCCTACAGGTTTGGCCATTAAGAAGAGCCAAGATCCTGTGCTTTTTCTCTGACATATTTCTCACTTCATAATGCTGTGTTCCCAAAAGCATTCCCAAGAAAAGCAAATCATGATTTCCACCTGAAAATTTCACATTTCTTTACTTCTTATATAAACCTTTCCTATATAAGAGGTCAAATTTTGTCCATGCTTTGTTGTGTACAAAGACACCATTCCTCCATAAAACACCACTTGAAGGTATGGATTTTAAATTCAGGAATAGTAAGCACTTAACACACGGATAATGGCAGAATCAGGACCACTGCATAAATATCAAGTCTGTCTTTGAGGGGAAATTCAGAACTACTACTCTAAGCACTCTTAGGCATAACTTCAAATACAAAAGATTCTATCAGAAAGTAAATTATCGTTTACAGCTAATGTTGTTTCTGACTAAAAGAAAATAAGTTTATAGGAAGCAAATGAACATAAGCTAATAAGAAATCTGAGTATCTTAAATAAGATACAAAACATTAAATCAAAATATACTAATAAAAGTGAAACTTTATCAGTCAGTTATTTTATGATCAGAATATAAGGGCAATAGCATAACAATGAAGATGAAAAATGCAGCTTATATGAGTAAAATAAATATATATTTCTTTGAGTCATGGTAGAACTAACAATGCAGCACCATCAACTCAAACCAAATTAAGTTTCAGCACTCTGGAACAGATAAGGCCCCAATCTGTATTTCCTGCCACCTATAAATTATAATTTGAACCAAGATATGCATGGGCAGACAAAACCAACATCAGTCTCTAAAGAAAAAGGACAATGACGCTTAATGCTGTCTTGAAATCTCAGACATAAAAGAACTACATTTCTTCTCTATGTCACTGCACCCAGAACAGGCTGAGTCTGTTCTTTACATCCCAGAACTCCAGAAGGAAGTTGAAGGTTTGCCAGACCCCCTTTATCATTCAAAACCTTAATTCTGCGTAGAAAATTCTGTATCCATTTGAAAAGTGTACCAGTCAAGATTTCCTCTGCTTTTTGTGCAGAAAAATACAGAAAATTACATATGTGATAGCAGTTCTATTCAATAGGTGAGGGAAGCAAATTTGGTTTACTCTGGGAGTGATTTTTCTTCTGGATTTGTCCCACTTTTCACTTTTACAATCCGATAACCCTAGACCAGAGGTGCCATGCTGCTTCAACATTTCACTAACAACCAAAGTTCTGGCTTTGGTCCTTGACAAAAACATTTCCTGTACTCACAGCTCCCAATCTGCTTTTGAGGAAATGTTACCACACAGAAAATTCTTTGCCATGCTGAGACAGCCCAGAGCTGCACTACTCTTGCTTTGCAGGCTTCATTCCAACCTGCACTGCGAGTTTCCGTGGAGACATGTGAAGGAAGAACTATCCCTGCTATGTCAAATCTGTAGATCACAAATATTTTCCTTTGAATGTTCAAGGAAAAAAAAAATCCAGAAGGGACATCTCACCCTTAAGGTCCATTCCTTGATTCACAGTTCCGGCCTCCTGTCTGATCTTGGGAAGAGTTAACGTCTTTGAGCTCCCGTCTCTTTTTAATTACTGATAACAGTTCTTCCCCTCTGCCATCCTTTGTCTGTCTTGTATATTTTAAAGGTATGATCTCCAGAACAAAGAGGCTCTGGCTAAAATTTCACATCTCACTTAGAGAAGAGGGGAAAAAAGAAAATGAAAGGAAACATTCTTAGTTTGAGAGCTCTCTAAAGGAACCACAGACTGGTTTTCATACCATTTAATGCCAGAGCAATAGTTTCCTGTAAGTGTAGTAAAAACTGCTGATCTGAGCCAAGTTCAAAGTAGAACCAGCTTAATTATGGTGATATGTCTACATGTTAAATCAGGTAATGCTTAATAAATGATTAAAATTATTAACTGCATCTTGTAAGGTGCTGAATACATACAGAGCAACACTAAATTGCTTGCAAACATTACCTGTGGTTTGATCTCCTATTATACTTTGGGGAAAGCTGCATACACTGACAATATACTGATCTAAGATTTTTGTCTAACAGCACATGGAAACTTTAAACAGCAGGGATTGAGACAAAGGGAAGCATCTAAAGAAACATTACATGTCAACCATTCTATTTTCCAAAGGAATGTAACTCTTCCTTCTGCCTTTTTAGATTCTTTATAGATTTTTGTCACTTCTTAAATTTTGAACCCATAAGAAAGCAGTTTTCCCTTCCTTAAGCTTGAAATACAATTTCTCTAAGGTTGTCTATCAGCACATTTTTATTCTTTGATTTCTTTTTACATAACTTCATCAAAGTAGGGCTCAGTAAATTGAGCCTAAAGAGCAGTGCAAGATGAAATGCTGCAGAAAACTAATATCCTCATTTCCCCCTAACATTGTAATATATATATTAAAGATGAATTGGAAGAAAAAAAGTACTTTTATTTACCATGCTTAACCTTGCTCCTACACTTAGTTTAATGGGGACCAGGGGTGGAAAGGCAGCTAAAAGAGTAGGTTTCACAATTTTATAACATTCTAATTTACCAACCTTTCATGGTATATCTGTAAAAGTTTGAAATTTACCAGTCAATAACTACAAATCCATCTATTCCCCCTTCTCTTTGAAACAAAAGATCTTTAGAAATAAGGATAATTTCCTTCCTTTTCTGTTATCTCCTCACCTGTATCTTTCTTCCCTTTTAAAACTATTAGTGGATTTTCATACTGTTACGTTCTCCAGTGTGTAGGGCTGGCAGGAAAAATCCCGCATGGGAAACATCAGAAGATTTTTGGAAGACACACAGGGATGGGAATCCTTTGAAAACTATTTTTTCACAGGAGTTCACTAATGAACTGATCATTTCAGGTCTGTGCAACTTCCAGAACGAAAGAGAGATGAGAACAGTAAAGCAGTTCAGTGTGTATTTTAAAGTACAGCACGGTACATTTATTTTGGCATTTAAATTCCTCATTTCCCCGAGGACAAAGTGTGCACATCTCAAGTAATGATTCCCAGATGCTCCATGGATATGGCTTAGCAGTCAAGCTTCTGCTGGTGTACACTGGCAGTTTCCCTGAACTCCCAGATGTGCTGTTGAAAGCTCATGAGCTGTTTCATCCACACCAACTTCAACAGGTCCAGCAGTCTGCCTAAGCTACAATTGCCGCAATAATATTTACCATTTTGATTTTGAAATTTGCTTCCTGGAAGTGTGCAGTATTTATCCAAAATGCATTGCTTTGCACCCATTCATGTCATTTAAAGCCTGCTAGTGAAACAAAATCTCCAAGGAGTGTGAGCACCACCAAAGCAAACGTGATACCAAGTCAAGGAAAAATTTGCAGAATTCTTTTCAGCACCCACCAAGCTTTACTGGCAACATATTTGCAATCACTGCAATTAGCAGCAAGTGAGACTTCAAGACTGTGATGCAGGAAAACATCCTAAAAGAAGGAAGGGACCTTTCTTCGCTTGCTAAAATGATTAGGGGAGAGACTGGAAGTGAACAAGCAGCACATGGCATTTCCAGAGTTGCAGAAAGAGCTGCTCCATTAGTTCACTTAATAAAACATTCTGTCACCCCCAGCTTCCTCTGAGGCTATGCAGAAGAAAAGAGAAATTATTTTCCTTTAAATAGAATCAAAGTCTAAAAAAAAGAAGAATATATAAAATTGTGTAATTATTATGAGACTGTGTTTGTTGCCAGAATTGCTAGGATTCAGTCTACATTTTAGTTGCATTATCAATTTATGGCCATAGCCAATATATATGTTCTAACCTAGGGCAGCCAATGTAGGAAAATCTGGCCAGAGTCAAGAGAACGACTCAATATGAGTTATGCATCTTGCTCGTTTATTGTCACTCGTCATACATATTTATAGCTTGTTACATTGTTCACGTGCTATAGCATAAAGCATAATTGGTTAATATCCCCTGTTCACGCACCCTAGGTTTAGTTATCATTGGTTAGAGCTGAGGTGCACACACGGTGCAGACTTCAGCAATATTTCTTTGCTACTACAAAAGCCTTGCCAACTTTTTCTCTTATCAGCCCTACTAAGACATTTCAGTAATACATCTGTTGCTCAGGCTATGGAGTCAAGGTTAGGATTCTGCATTCCATGGCCTCTATCTTCTAGCCACTGCCTTACAAGCCAATATGGAAAATGGACACTTATTGATTGTCAAAGGAAAGAGATTTAGTATTTATTATCTCTAAACACCATTTAAAGTCTACAGGCAGATGAAATTCATCTGTTTATTTTGATCACCACAGAATTTAAATATGCAGGTACCTTCTCTTTTCTTACATTATTTTAAGCCCATAGCAGCCAAAATATACCCAGTTCTCTTAATGACATAAGAAAAAAAAAGGAAGGAGAGCTCAATGGTGAGAAGTGGGGAATGGAAGGCGGAAAACAGGAAAATAAGAATAAATGAGAAAAACATTCTTTACAATAAAGCTTGAAAACCTCTCCTTGAATTAAGAAGCAAGACACTAAACCAAGTAATAATTTCATTTTCTCATAGGAAAAACACAATTACTCACACAATGCAAAGTTCTGAAATCATGCATTTTGCTGTAACTCTTGACTTAAAGCAAAATATCTCATGAGTTCTCATGAAATAAAGGCAATTTTTTGTCTCATTTGCAAACAAAATCTTGAGCACCTACAGACAGTGACTGGGCAGAGCACATCAGGGCGGGATTATCTTCCCTCTTATTTTCCTATTATCAATTTGCTCAAAGGAAAATTACAGTGGAAAGGTCATCACACTGGAGAAAGCAGCTCAGGGTTTTCAAGACCAACAAAACACACAAGCTTGCCATTTACTGTGAAAATTTAACAGTAATCCTTCTGAAAGAGCGAGTTTTAATCTTGCTGCCATTGCAGCTCCTTATTTTCTACTTTTTCCTTGTTCCTTGATTTCCATTCAAATTATTTAATGAAAGGATGATAAATTATTGGCCTTCCTGTCATGGGCAGTCCCCTCTGGCATTTGGTAATGCTCCCTGATAGGACACTGCACCTGGGGGGATTCATATTGTATATTAACCTTCTAAACTGAACCCATTAGGAGAATGTAAGTTAGGCAAGTCCTCTTGCTGTACTTTTACCTTTTGATAATTCACCATTGATCAAATTTCTGAGGCTAATCTAGAGCTGGAATCTTTCTTTTTTAACTGTAGAGCATTTTGAATGTTTTCATTTTGAATTATATGCTACAGCTTATTCTGCTTCCTAAGAGTATCACAATGGTGTGTTTCATCCCAAGTCTGTTGTTGTATAAATTAATACAACTGTAGGATGTTTTGGTTTGGTTTTTTCTTTTCCAATTTTTTCTTAATTTTTTTTTGAGGTTTCTACCACAGATTGCGGTGTGAAGACAGGCTGTGGTCTGACTGGCTTCATGTATAAGGAAAGCCATGGGACTCCACTGAAACGTTCCTGCTTAGACTATCTTGTGCACTCTCAGGAGAAAACCCATTCTTCCTTTTTAACATCCCAGAGGGTGCTCAGACAACCACCATGCTTGTCAAGGTAAAGTTGATTATATTCCCTGTTCACGTGTTTTATTTCACCTCTGAGTTTGTCACCCTCAGCTCCCTGCATTCTGACTTAGGTATTCTCCTCCCTGCCTGAATAAACACCCCACTAGTGTCAACACTTTGTTCACTTGGTGTATTCTGCATCTGTACCTCCCAGAGGAGGGAGGACACATGGTGGCACAGACAAATCCAGTAAGTTTTCCCTGAAAGTAAAATCCTGAAATTCTAAGCTGCTGTCAGGTCTGGGCTTGGCTGAGTCAGTATTAATTTGCACTCCAGTTCATTTGTGACCACAGGCACCGAGTGTACAGAGATGAGGTACCCTCTGTACCCCAAAGCTGTGATAATTCCTCATGTATCAGCCAAAGTCTTATGGTCAAAACATCATCCTCATTTCTCACCTGGGTGGTAAACCACGAAAGTTTCAAGATTTCTCCAATGTCACCTGCCAGAAGGGAATCCTCCATCCTCACTGCCATTGCCTCCACAGAGGAACTCCCCACTAAGACAATTTTCTTTGCTCTTTTCAGTATGCCAAACCAAACCAGGTTATTCCAAATCAGCCACCTTCTCTCCTTCAGCAATTGTCATATTCCCAATACTTGCACTGCTTTAAACTTCACCCCAGTTACGCAACCTTTGTTAAGCTAATTCTAGAAAGAGGTAAAGAGAAAGGAAAGATTTCAGACAGGAGCTGTATCTTCCTGTTCCCAGGTCAGGTTTGGGGCATACCACTTAGCTGTTTTTCATCCGTAGATTGTATAACAATTTGATTTTGTGTCATTTTCATTCCTGATGAGACAATTGTGCAGAATTAATGCAAGTCTTATCAAAGTTTAGTTGCATTACCATTAAATTATCAATGCTTTCAAATCAATAGTAGCAGACTCTTTTATCCAAGGCAGATGCCAGATTGATTGGTCAAGAACTACCAAGAACAGCCTCTTTCATGTATTCAAATGTTGCAAACTTGTTTTGTTTCATTCCAGGAAAGTTTGTCATGACATTGAAAACTTATCAACAACCCTAGAAGGATTTTTGAAAATTATTTGGATCTGTAGAACACAGAATATTAACAGTTGCTATTGAGGAACCTTTTGACCTGCTCTCCTGTAAGTGACAGGGCTCCAGAACCCATTTGAAGACAGACTCAATAAATCACAGGGGTCCAGGCACATAATGCTGTGTGAGCCCATGAGATGAAGGGAGATGAGACTCATCTGAGAGATGAGACTGAAGGGCTGTGACTCAAGTTTTTATTTACATCCTATTAGGCCCCTGTTGTTCCCTAAGGAGTGACAAGGGATGAGTAGGATATTTATGGAGCGTGTTATGCTTCACTGAACTTCTTATATTACACAAACAAGCAAAGATCCAAAGAAAAGTACAGCCGGGGTTTTGTAGACATTTACTGAATATTTCTAACCAGTTCTGAGTTATCTTTTTTTTTTTTTTTTTTGTCTAAATGCAGTTCATGCGGCCAATAATAGTTTCAGCTTTGAGAAACTGGCACAGTCTGAATGTTATTAGTTTCTGAGGTATCTTTCCTTTGGCAACAGGTTATGCCATTTTTAGAGCAATTTGACCCTTCTTCTCAAATTTTCCTCACTTTGTGTTTCCTGATTATCATCTTTACTACAGTAATAAAAACTTCCCCTTCAGTTGTCATTTGTAGTAACTCAATCAAATTAATGCACATGAGTAAGCAAATATTCCCTGTTTTGCTACCCATGCAGATGAAGAATTGTCATTACAGCATGTGAAAGAATTTAGTTCAACTTCTTTGACAAGTTCCATGGGGCTGTTCTGAATTCACAGCTCTTTGGTTCAACTAACCACTTTCTATTCCCTTACTAGGAAACCCAAAGGAAAGTGGGTTTTTTCAGAGTGGAATAATGTAACTTTGATTGAGCACATTCTATTGAGTGATTGGTTTCAGTACAGCCACTGGGACCCTGGGGATTCAGCAAATACTCATTCCTCCACTGACGCTGGGCCTATATATCATATATAGTATACAGTCAATACTACCACGGATAAAGATTTCTAAGTAATAAAGCATTCAGTACCTTAGCAGAAAAAACCCTCATTCCATTGGCACAATACTGAGCAGTAACACCAGCAATGATGGACAGAGCATTTTTCTTAAAAAAAATCCCCTACTTTATTGAGAATTTCACATAGGGTAATGCTACATGGACAATAGTACAACTGTCTTCAGTTTCCTGAACAGGAAGGGTCAGTTGCTCTCTGACTGACAATGAGAATTATTTACAAGAGTCCTTCCAATAGTAACTTCAGATTAATTGGCTGAAATTCAAACCAGTGGATTGTCACACCCAGGCAGACATATCAATGAGATCCTGGACCACACAGGGAATCATAAATTTATTTTCATCCATGTATCTCCCTCACTGCTTAAATTTGATGGCTTATTTGGTTCGTAGACTGTATGCAAAGGTGTAATTTAAAAAGATTCAATCTAACACTGAATTGTAAACTATGTCGATTATTTAAATACCCCTTTATTTTTCAGCTGATGATCTTCTGTAAAACCATGCTGGATATTATTCTAATGCCTGGTTACAGGCCCAGAATGTCAAGTACATGTGTTTATGGAGTACAGGGGTATTTTTAACAGTGTTTTGTGGAGAATTGGGCTATTTTGAATACTATAGACCTCAATCTTTCTCCCAGCTGTCTCACAGCAGAGCAGAAAGAGAGTTAATTAAATTAGTTCATCGAGAAGTGAATCAGAGCATGTTTTGTTGAAGAGGACTCAATGTTTTAAGTGTGCACACCTGAAACACTCTTTAAAGTAAGTTAGAAGATTACCAGAAAAGACAAATCACAATGTAAAAAGAAGATGTACAATGGCATTTTTTACTGCTCACTGGGTTTATGAATCTAATCTGTGTTCGCTGACACGATAGGAGGATTCCTGAAGAGACAAAAACTACATCAATATCTGCTTCTTAAGGCTGCCCTTGACAAAGATACCCAGTAGGTATCGAGTGCTTGTCCTCACATTACTTCTTGGGGTTTTCCCCTCTTTCCTTCCCCTAAAAAACCTTCTTTATCTTGTCCAATAATTTTTCTCACTTTTAATCTCCCTGTTCTGTCCCACATCTTGCAGGGATGGGATGGGAGAGGGAGTGAAGTGAGCAAGCAACCCTGCAGGTGCCAGGGTCAACATACCCCAAAAGCTGATATTGTGTCTTCATCCCTTTTTCACCTTAAATACTTGATGTACTGCTCTTTAAATATTGCTGAAATTAGTAATATCTCTAAAGTTAGAACGCATTTGGAAGCCAGCTGGCAATATTCAAGTTATCAATGTGTAGGTTGCAATGACAGACAGCATTAGCTACTATTCTACTCCTTTAAAAATCTGGTCAGAACTTAACTCAAGGCAAGACTTGGTTCATATGTGAATATCTACAAAGTTCATTGACACACAAATTTTCACCCAGCTCTCAGTCTGGTTTAGAAAACATCAAGCATCAAAAGACAAAGTCTAGACTTAATAAAAGGGCTGTGAAAATGAAGGTGGCAAGCAAACAGTGACTGGAAATTTACAAATCAGTCTCAGAGATCCCAATACATCTGAATTTAATGAAAGTGTTGAGATTGACTTCTGCGGTTAATACGATTAAACTTTAATAAGAAAAAAAAATTAATGAATGCAAACTGAGTGATTACACATTTTCATAACCTAGGTAAATTGGAGTGTACTAACTTTACCAGGAAGCAAATTTTCTAAATATGTCCACCTAAAGGAAAAAAAAAAAGGAGCAGTGGATTAATATTTGGACGCACACAGTCAGCTGTGCTAGGTTTGAAAAATAAGTGTTTTCTAAAGCTCTCACAAACACACAGTGGTATGGATTCTGTCCTATTCTGTTTTTGAGAGATAAGAGAATATCCTATTGTTTTTAATTTCTTTTATTTCATCAGCAAAATTCAATCTTGAGAGAAGCAGAATGAGGCCCGTAAGAGCAGAGGGACTAAAAGACATGAGAAATGTAACAAAGATGTATCATGGACAGAAATTATTAAAGGTTAAATTAGGGAGATTCTTTTTTTGTTTTGTTGCAGGCATTCGATAACAAGAAACAGTCTCAGCAAGACAGATGGGACTCAAAATCTGAGTTCAGGAATGGCAGAAATATATTCCAGGAGGCTGTAAAGGACAATACAAAATAAAGACATTTGCCACCAGTTCACTGAAACTCAAAAAAAGGAGAAATCGCCTCTGTACGTAGATTGCAAATTTCCTGATTGTTACTAGATGCTGCATGATCAGGAAGCTTAAATTACCACTTAATTTCTGTATGACTGTATCCTTCCACTGAGAACAAGCTAACATTTACTTCATGTTCTTCCCTCCCTTGCTGCAATGGTTCTCAAGCAAGGGGCACACAGTTCTGTTCCTGTTCCTCGGTGTCCAACGTTTTCTGACAAACTTCTCCTCCAGAAAGAGGAATTAGATGCAAAAGCCAGGCCTGCCTAGCACCTGTGAGCATCTTTGAATCTTTATGGAAGCAGGAAATCTTGCTGCTTCATGAGGTAGACTTAAAGGTTGCTGGTGACATTTTTCCCCACCTACAAGGAGCAACACCCATTCTATTTCTTGGTGGTCTGCTAATCAGAAATATCTTAGGATCAAAAATCCTTAATGGCTCTGAGAATCATGCAATTAAAATTCTGATGAAGCAATATCCTAAGCAGCTCAAAATGCATAGGATCACATTTAAAGAGAAAAAAAGTGTAAAGCGACATTTAAAGTAAACACTTTTTAAGCACATAATGCTGATTACAGCGGTTTTCAAGAAGCATTTAATTCTTTTACTGCATTCCTCTATCAGCGTGTGTGGCAACTGTTGCATGCAGGTTTGGCAATTTAAAGAAACAGAAAATCAGAGTCTGATTCAATGTGACATCCACTACATTCACCCTTGCTCCAGTCATAGTGGCAAAAATCTGAGCTGAACTGGAGAGTAGAAGCAGGCTGAGTCAGCACTTCACCTGACACAACCCAGCTTTTCGTGGTGTTTCTCTGCAGAAGAATCATAGAAGCAGCCCAAGTGTGAGGATATTCTATGTAATTCTAATACACTAAAATTAAATTGCATAACATTCACATAAAAATTTCCTCTCTTTGTTTACTTGGCCAACTGATTGCTCATAACAATATAGATTGAAGATAGCTCTAAAGCATTTAAAAATGTTGACTGTTTTGATTTTGTTTACAAAAAAAATTACACCCCATTAAATCTCTCTTTGATGTTCTGGTTGGGTCACTACATGCTGTCCCTTATTTTCAAAACAAGGACATTTATCTGCAGGCACACAAATCAATAATGAGCATTAAAGATAAAATAATGCAGAAACAATCATGTAAATTATTGCAATATCAAAGGAAGGCTCAGCATGATGTCTAGCTTTTGGTGTCTGGTATGCAGGGAGGAAACCACAACTATATTTTAAATGACTGCTGAAGATCATTTTATTCAGCAGGAAACTTAAAGGAAGTCTGGAGGGAAATGCTGAGCAAAGCCACTCTAAAGTCTCAACCACTAAGGAGTGATATTTAAGAATATTCTCCAAAGAGCAGAAGCTTAGAAGCTCTCTTTGAAATTTTTGAGCACTTTCCTTTAAGACAAGAAAAAGCAATGTGCCTGCCTTTTGTTTAGCTTACTTATGGTAATGATGCCTTAAATGGTTACCTGGAAACAGAGACTAGACAGGAGTAAAGGAGGTATTTATTTGAAAGGCCTTCAGAGGTACACTCTGGGATCCAGAGGCTCCTGCCTCAGTGGATCCCAAAATGGACAATGACAGGTCACGAGTTCTTCACACTTTTCTATCAGCATAAATTCATCAAGCAGAACCCAGCCAATGATGGAATTTCCCCAAGCTTGCCCCCCTCTCCCCAAGATGATGGTTTACAGTTCTTGGGCCTAGGATGGTCTGGGTGTCCTTGGAGAGCAAGCTGGAGAGGCTTTGTTATGTCTGTTTTAGCATGAGAGAACAGCACTTAACGAGCTACAGGAAACTTCAGAGTTACACTAGCAGTACAGGATTTGAAAAATATAAAAGTTAAAACCTAAGGCATTAGTAAAGCCAGGTCACTCTTTATCCCACTGCCCATTTTCTCATGTGTCTTAATCAGTCCTCCCTTCAAACTTTGTTCTAAGCCATGCATGAAGCTGTGGTGGATTAATGGCCTGTCCTTCCCCACATCACTTCTCCCTTCCTAAATAAAGGTACTGCATGTGCTATTCCATAGTCACATCCATTCTCCCCTGAAGCTTATTAAAGATGTTCAGCCACAGTCCTGAATTTTCATGTGCCAGATCTTTCAGCATTGTGTGATGGAAATAAGATGGTCTTCTGACTTGATAGGATTAAGTTCTCATCTAGAAAGTGGTCATTTCTATTTCCATAACCACAGCTTTTGCCTTTGCTCAATGGTCACCATCCTAGGACTGCTCAATCTCAGTAGAAACCACTCAGTTCAACTCTTAGATATGCTTGGGTTATGTTTCCTCTCCTTCATCGTACAGCAAACTATTCAGTCATTGCTCTTTTTGGTCTCTAAGGCTGAAGAATATTTTGCCATTTCCTATTAATATTTCTTTCAAGGTGTCTCTCAGACTGGCTTGTGGCAATTCTCATTTTTTCCTGTATTCCTTGACTTCTTGTCAAATCTGGTTTATGAAGAAAATTTTCTCCTTTTTTCTGTGTAAGGATTATCCTCAAATCTTTACTTTCATTCTTTGGAGTTTAAATCCTGACTGGTGTTGTTGGACATTATAACCAGCACAAATAAAGAATGAAATAATACGGGAACAAATAATGAAACCTACATTTTTGTGGCATGACATCAGAACTCACAAAAGGGTTACATGGAGCGGCTTTTGCCAGCTGAAAAGAAGAAACCATGAAGACTGACAGATATGACAACACAAAAGAAATCTCAAAGATCCCAGGCATAATATGGTTCATATGCTGACACTTCTCTCATTCAGCCATTCAGATCAGGAAAATCTCCAGAGAAGTCAAAGGAATCACTTTTCATTACGCAGTAATTCAGAGGGGAGTTAGGATTGCTGAAAGGAAAGGAAAATCAGTCTGAGCAGCCACATCCTGACTTCAGTTCACTGACATCCTTTAAATGGACCACTTGCAAGCAGGGACTAGAATTGTAGAAATAGATAATCCCCCTCTGTTCAGCTGCAGTAGCCCAATATATTCAGTGCAACTCAAGGAACATTGAGAGATGTATGGTTTATTACTCTGTTAAAGTTATGCACCACAGACTCTGGGGGGGGAAAAACTGAGCAAATCTCAAGAGCGCATTACTCAAATTCATTTAAGCCTTTCCTGTAGATCCTTGGCAGTTTTCAGGTCCTTCATTAATTCTACTCACAACTCAAAGCAAATCTATTGTAAATAGTAGTGCAAATCCCATTAAAATGTGATCCTGGAGTCACACCAGAAATCACCAAAACTGCCCATTTGAATTCAAGGGAGAGGATAAGCAACAGGTACCATCTGGCTGAAGAGAAGTTGATTTTTACTGACAGCTTTTTTTTTTTTTTTTAATTGACAGGAATAACATGAGGTATTATAGAATACCCGAGTATAAGAGAAGAAGCGAGAAAATATTTCTCTCTGGGTGTGCTGCTCTGACAGCTCTCTGGATGTGGCACTAAATGCCAAAGTCAACTGAAGTATACTCATCCTCACTAGGAATAACAGCAGAAAAGTTGTGCACAACAGACCTTACCATTAAAAAAAAAAGATTTTTTTCCACCTCCAAGTGTTCATAAAACTCTCAGTAAGCAATAAATCCAGCTGACCTCACCTTGGGAGTAGGAATAACTGTAGCTACAAAGGAGTATTAAAATACAGCCCTCTAACTGCACACTGGGCTGTGGATAAATCTGGCTTATTGAACCTGCTGCTGCAAACAGACTGCTGTGAATCCCACTTTCCTAAAGAACCATCCCTCCTCTCCTGATGTCTGCTGTTCCAACACAGCTTTTCAGGTG
Source organism: Vireo altiloquus (assembly GCA_013396875.1). Lineage (NCBI taxonomy): Eukaryota > Metazoa > Chordata > Aves > Passeriformes > Vireonidae > Vireo > Vireo altiloquus. Next base: position 58,447 of record VZRF01008923.1, read on the forward strand.
CCTCTTCCTAAGAGCCTTCAAGTCTCCCAAACTGCTCAGTGGCCTGCTCTTTGTTACCTGCCACCTTTTTTCCCGTGTTTTTGCCACTGGTAGTGCTCAGGCACTGGGTGCCTGTGTAAGCACGCGTTGACCTGAGCCACATCATCCACCTTGATCCAGCTTTCTTTTCAAAACTTTGTTTCCAAAATCAACTTCATTACTCCTGAAATGTTAGAAAATGAGGACGGCATGGAGAAGGATCACAAGGAGTAAACATGACTGAGGATTTGTGGGGTCTGTAACACAAGACAGGTACCTGGCAGCAGACAACAAACACTTGACAAAAGTTTCAGCTTCACCCAATATTGCTCTTCTTACCTGAGCATCAACGAGGTTCTCTGGGGCTCTCTCGCTGTCAGCAGCACTAATTCCTGTGCACCAGCACTACCAACTCCTCCTCCACCGTGGTGACTAGTTCTTCTTTTGTCTCACCTGCTACTTGCTTAATTATCACTTCTTTCCTCCCTTTTCTTCACCTGATAATCTGGCAACCCCAGCTGATCCTCATGATCCCCTTTTTTGCCTCCTCAGAATTTCTGATGGGAAAAACAAGATCAGGTGTCTGCTATAGGTTTGTCCTCTCAGAGTTTGGTTTATTAAGAAAACCTCTCCTGTCCCTTGAATTAAATCCTGTGTTGCCATGGGGGTGGACCATGGCTTTGATGCTGTTGCACATAGCTATTCATGTTTAATCAGAGCAGAGATGGGTCAGGTTAACCTTCTGGGATGAAGCAAGCAGTCTGGTGGGAGCAAAGCATCCAGCTGGCTTGGGTGGAGTAGGCTGAGAGGTGTGGCTGGGGAATATGAGAGGTCAGCATGGGACACCTCCCAATAAACCAGATTGCTCAAAACCCCAGCCAGCTCATCCAACCTGGCTTTGAACATGCCCAGGGATGGAGCATCCACATGTTCTCTGGTCAGTCTGTTCCAGTGCCTTACTCCCCTCAGTATAGGTTTGAAACCATTCCCCTTGTCCTATCACTGTCTGTCAGTACAAAATTCACTCTCCCACTTTCACGTGTTTAATCACAGGAGCTTTTCTGGTTTCTGTGATTTTATTTTCTCATTCTCTTTACTCAGATTAACCCTGAGCAAGTCCATCTAACTCCTTTTGTTTTTGCAAGGAGTTTCTACCTCCAGCCCCGGTAACACAAGATCAGAAATGCAGATATCTTCACCATACCATCACCTCAAAGACCAGTGTATCCTTCATATTTGTCTCCTGGGAAATTCATATCTTGACCAACACCTCAGTGATTCTTTGCCATGAGGGGAAGCACAAGTAAACCTAAAAAGAGTTCCCATTCCCTCTTTTTCACAGGTCCTTTCTCTTTTTTTGATCATTATAATTCACCATTTCACTTGTTGCTCAGGAAGATAAAACCCTGCCTCATCTTCAGTTCTGAGTACACAGCCAGGTTCTGTAGAGCTACCTTGTGAATAACTTTTTAATGAAAAACATTCCTGTCTGGCTACTGCCATGCTGCTAACATTCACTTTTAGACTCCCACTTCCATCTTCCTCACTGTAATATCATTTAATTTTGCTTTTAAAAATAAGAAAAAAGTTCATAGCCATTTCAAACATGGCAGGAGGTATCCTATTCCAACCCAATCCCTTCAACTACACTGGCTTTTTCACTTTGTATTCCTCTGTGGACTCCTTCCTCTATCACAAAAGTCATAAACTCATTTTCCTCCTTCATGTTTAAGGTACCTTGTTACCTCTTCCCCAAAATCTTCCATTACCTCTTGAAAGACTATTTTCGGTCCCTATTGGGCTTATGACCTTTGCCACCATCATTTATTTGCTGCGGTTTTTCAAATTAGTATCTTTCCACTTGTCTTCCCTCTCTTCCTTATGACTTCTTCCCTCTAGACTGTATTTTCTCCACACCAGCAATATAACCAGATAAAGTCATACACTAAAATAGCAAAGCACCAATTTCCTGTTTCCTTACAGTCTCTGAGGTAGCTGCATGTGCTTACCGGTGGCCTCGAGCAGCAGCAACATCATTACAACAAGAGGTCATTGAAGTCTATTCTTTGCTGTTTGCTTTTGCCAATATCTGGGAGAAAGAGAAAAAGAAAAAAAAAAAAAAAAAAAAAAAAAAAAAAAAAACAGAAAACAGCATTAAGTCCAGTGGAAAGTGGAGGTAAAATCATTTGTACTGAAAGGAACATTAGGACTACAAATGCAGTGCGTGCTTAGAAATATCTAATAATTCACTAAATTCAGAGGAATAAAAGTGAAATGATTCTACTTCCTTGCCTCACCCTCCTCTCTTTACAAGTCAGCAACTCCTGTATCAGTCTAACATGATCTAAATATGTCATTATTACTTGGGTTGTGTCAACACACTCTGCACATGGAGCAGGACCCCAAAGCTACAGAGTTATTCCCACACAGAACCAGATGGAGAGCATACTCCCAGCTATGTCGGGTGTATCCCGAGCACCACCACAAGCCCTGCTTTCAAAATCAACTCTCAAAAATAGTCTGTCAAAAAAAAAAAAAAAAAAAAAAACAAGAAGAGGAAGAATTTCTGTCCTAAGTGAAAATCATTTTGCATGCCATCTGCAAAGTGCTAATTAAATACGCCGTTGTTATTTGGCAGGGTAAGATATTTCAGAATTATATCTGTAAGCTGTCTGCCAGCTCTAACTAACATTTTTTACATCACCAGCAAGAGATTTTATACTTTTTTTTCCTTAGGTAAGAATCTGCAATACACAAAAAAAGTTAAACTTTCTAAAACTGGCTTCTTAGCATTTTTCTAAACTTTCTAAAACTGAAGTCAAGTGAATTCCAAATGTATTATTTTGATTTGTTTATAAATGTCACATTTTAATCATGGTTTTGATATTGCATGCAGGTATTAGGCAAGAATTTCAACAGGTGATTTCTGCTATATTTTCTATATAATTTATGAGATTTTCAAGTAGAAACAGCAAGGACTTCCTGTGATAAAAATTAAGTACCATTAATAATTACATTATGCAAACATCTTATTTTATGTTTCTGTAATCCCAAACTTTCTATTTTGTACTTGCTTAATATGGTAAAGTTCTGTTAGTTTGGGAGTTTTGGGGTTTTGAGGGCTTCATTCTCCCTATAAATTTTTATAATTTTTATAAACATAAAGAGTACTGCCACAGTATTTTACTGTTCTAACAGAGATTAGCAGGCTGCAAGCTACTGTACAGATGCAAAGAAAAAAAAAGAAATTTCTCCCACAAAGAGGGTAAAATTGTGTTTAAGAAATGTAAACACATCCAGACGCAGAGTAGACTTGTTTGAACATCTCTCAGGGGATAATAAAGACGACAGGAAAATGTCTACTAAAAAATTCTTGGTATGTAGCTCCTCCGGAATCATCCATGTAAAGTCTGTCCTCATGTATAACACCTGTCAGGATATCTGAACAGATATGTCCAGAAACAGAAATTACAAGAGAAAAAAAACATCATGAAACCAGATTCAGCTCTGGACGGGAAAAAAAAAGGAAAATGAAAGGGAAAAAAAAACAAAACCCCAAGCCATCCATCCTTCAACACACATGAACCAATGGGACACTTTCTACTCCCTCTTGAGGAACATGAGCTCCTGCCTTCACCAACCACACTCCACCTGATGGAGTTCTTCTACTGTCCAAGTTTATGTTTCCATTGCCAGAGAAAAGGTTGGCTATTTGTAAGCACAACAAATAACCTGATTTATCTAGGACATGCAGTAAGAAAAACAGCTATATAAATATCATCTTTACATAGCTGGCTGAGGTCAACTACCGCTGAGAAAACAATACATTATTTTCATCTATGTCAAGGCAAGGATCACCTGATTCCAGCTGGCATTTTGCCACAGAACAGCTGTCTGGGGTTGCTTGTCCCACTATAAAAGCACACCAACATGGAGAAATGTATATATATATTGTCCTTGCACACACAGAGAGTTCACAGAAGTCTTTGCTGAAAGAAATGATATCCAAGACAGGCAGAAAACATTCCTGGCAGATGGAGGAATTGTGGATAGCAAACAGCTTGGGGTACACTCACACATCTCATCCAAAGGGCAAGAAACTACATGAGAGAGGACTACTTGTACTCTGGAGTGGAAATGCTGGAGAACAACATATGGCTCTGTGGGGGAGAAGAGATGGGAGAAAAAGGGATTAAGTAAATAGAATTTCCTGTATTGCCCCAGCCAGCCACATGTGGGGTCAAGCAGAAATTACCATGTATTTATTAAGTAACATGGATCTTAATCAAGGCTTAATGAGATGAAAAAATCAGCAGAGTTCATCAGCTGGATACCACTTCTTTCCACTAACGCACACAGAGTTTTAGGGCTGACATCTCATTAGAAATAGCACTTCCCAGTCCATTATCACACAGAGTCTAAATCACACAAAGAACACAAGCATTCAGAGCTGGAATATCACATTGTGTCGTTTCTCTTTCAGAATATATATATTTTTAAGGCATCCCACAAGCATCTCATTTTGAATTTCCACTAATTCCTGTTCTATCTCCATTCCAGGCTGCCTCTCAGTGCCAAGTCTGACAACAGAGCTGAGTCAGAAGCAGCTTGTTGAATCCATGACATCCAGAAACAGGAATATTTAGGAGTGTGGACACTAAATAAAAAAAATTACCTCCTCCTCCTCCTCTCTCTCTGTAACCTTGAAGTACAAAAACACAGAACTGTCTGGGTGGTTTTTTTTCTCCTCTCCCCTCTCAGGCTCCATTTAAAGACATAGAAAGGCATAAAATTCATCTTTCTGGGCATGGGCAGACGATATAGGACAAACCATCAAAGGATAAACTCCAAGACGAAAGTCACTCCAAGACAGCAATGTAAAAACATCATCCAGGTGAGCAAGGCCTTTCTCACATAGAACACAACCTTATGGTTGCTGAGCAATTGTCAGGATTCAGTACTCCCCATGAATTTCTCTATTGCACCGGTTACACAATACCCTCAGATGCTTTTTTCCCCTCTTTACTTATTTTGTTTTAAAAGAAATACTCTTATGCTCTGTACACAAGGTCTTATTTGCCACTTACATTGTTGTTTTCATGTGCACAAGCACTGCCTCAATGAGCTCCTTGGTATTGTTATCTTGTTATTGCAAGCCCATGTTTCACCATGCAGTCTCTAGCTGTCATTAAATTTAAAGAGAGAAACAAGACCCACTTTAACTGCCTGTCCCTTGGAAGGAGAAACTTGAGAAGATAATGAATGAAGAAACCTTTAAAGTTTTGAAAAGGCATGTACCACCACAAATCTTTTACTGTCTCTCCTCTTCTACGTGTGCCTTATTTCTTCATTCACAAAGCCTCTCTTAGAAGCCAAGACATCGAAACAAAGGTAATAACTCGAACAGAATAGAGAGGTTGTAATTCCCACTTGGATTGTGATTCTTCCCCACACTAGAGTTGAAAGGTTTTAAGCAACTTTTAAGCTCGTCTGCAACCACCGAAGCCCACCCTCCTGAATATGCCTCTGGATTCCTGGAATTTGGACTGTGAGCTAAGCCACCTGATGAAAACTTTCCTATTTCTCTCTCTCTCCACCTTACTTTTAAATACTGTTAAATAAAATCTGTACTATTGTCTTTGGCAGATGGTCTTGTTTGCACCTTAATTCAAGCAGAGACCTCTCCAATAATAGGATTTTAGCATACATTACTGCTACACTTTTTACATTTATAACTTGACAGTCCTCATACTTTCTCATGCTATTTATTATATAAATAATATATAAAATCAGTGCATAATATATACACAGTATATAAAATCAGTGTATAACTATTCTAATTAAGGTTTTTCCAGCTGTTATTGTTCTTGCTGACATAAAAGCATTCCTTTTCTCCTCCATGGTAATTCAGAGCTCTTCCCCAACACAACCAGGAAAAGAAAAAGAAAAAAAAGAAAAAGCTTTGTGTATATATCCACCATCTTTCATGTATGCAAATAACCAGCAGATGAGAATTTATATTTAGGATTAGAGCTCTGAATAGACAAACAAGGGATAAATGTGTGCCCTCAATACCTAGGTTACATCCTTTAGGAATTTGGCCTAGCGTTCTCATTCCAAAGGAAAAAAAAAAATTTGAAGAAACAATGAGAAGATGAGAAATGAGCTTACTCTGAAATATGACAATAATGATACACAAATGCTTGCCAGAAGCACATTAGTTACATTCTTGAAAAGGTTAAAAGTTCAATAAATGTAATATAAGGTACAAGATATAATGAGATGTAACAAGTGAGAACCAGGAGTAGCTGTAAGTCAGAGGACCGTGCAAGCTTATTTACAAGTTAAAGGAAAAATAATCGCCCTCATATTCCTGTAAAAGCCCTTTCCAAAGCTCCCATTAACTATGTTGATGCTTGCTGCTGCCAGCTTTAAAATAACTTGGCCTTTATTTCACAGAACTGATTCACCTCCACTCGTGACCCTTCTCCCAGGTGAGCCGCTGGAGAAGGCCCAGAGGCTTCCCCCTCCCAGTAAACCAGAACTTGCCACCTTTTTAAGGACGGAACCAGCTCCACAACTGACATCATGGGGAACATCAAAATCTCAGAGATTTGGGGTTTTGTTTGGTTTGTTGATTGGGTTTAGCAGTTGGGGGATATTCCTGGTGTTTTTAGTTTTGTCTATGCTTCTTTCTCTGTGGTAAGTCTGGCAATTTTTGCCACTATGGGAGACTTCTATCAGATCATCATATTAGATCATCTTATATCAGCAACTTCAAAACTGGAAGGCAAAAAAACAGGTGACAAGAACGTGGAAAAGCAAAGCTCATGGCCAAGAGCGGAATTTCAACCTGTGTCCTTGAGTGCTTTGTGTGCCTTGAAGTCTTAGATCACTACAGCTGTCTCGCTGAAGGGCCTTCAAAGCACCCTGTATACTCTACTACACAAAAGAAAGGTTTACAGTGCTGCTCTCAGTTTGAGCAAGAGGAATATCATATATACATACCTTTTACTGGCAAATAAATAGAGGTGAGAAATGGCTGCAGCACGGATGTGCCGGAGAGCAAACACAGCTGAACAAATGAAAGAGAAACCAGAGTAGCAATGAATCAAGCAGGCAAAAAGGAATCTGCCCATCTCCATGTTATTCTGCAGGGCAGCTCAGTTTCTCCAGCTCTATCAGCCTTCTTGCTCCCTATTCACTACATGGGACTGGCAGCACACTAGTCCAAATTTTATTTTCTTTTTTAAGAGAATTCACATGAATATGTACTCTCAAAATAGGCCCAAAATGATCCACCCTGCCAACAAAGAAATCCACTATGTGGAAAGCAACAAAAGGAGTGTCAGACTAGTCAGCTGGGCTGCTCAGCACACCAGGAAAAGAATCCTATAAAGATTTTAATTAAGAAAACTCCTTTATTTGCATTTTATTTGTTATTTACCTGCTTTAAATTTTTGAGTAGCCCATTCAGGATGATTAATCAATACCTTGAGAGTCCTGAGCCTACTAATTTCAGGAGCAAAATTATCATTTAGTTTCACCAAATCTTTGTTTTCACAAACAAGGGGAAGGGAAAGGGACGACTGTAGAAAGACAATGTTGTTGTCGGCTAGGGCCTGGTCCTTCCACAAAAGACTCAGAGTTCATGGATTGATCAGAAGGCTTTATTTATAGATAGATATACAGGTAGATATTATTTATTATTAAAAAGATGATTGAGAGAGAGAGAGAAAACAGCTTCCTCCAGCAGGTTCAGGAGCTGCGATCATCTCTGTGTCTGTGCGTCTGTCTGTCTGTGTGTCTGTAGCACCAGAATGGAATGCACAACAAGAACAGAGAGGAGACCTTCCATTGGTCAGGACAAACACCTTACCATAAACATTTCTCATATTTACATTCTTTTCTCCTGGGGACTACAGAGTTTTCCCTTTAGAAATGGAGTTAACTATTTAGAATTGAAGACAGATTAGAAAGGAATTGCTTTCTTCAGCTTTTCTCTGAAATTTCTCAAAAACCCACTGCCAAGTCAAGACCACAGACGACCACAAAGAAGATCACATATTTTGCAAACCTCGGTGTTTGACAGAGGGNGACCACAAAGAAGATCACATATTTTGCAAACCTCGGTGTTTGACAGAGGGTAAGAACA
>VZRF01008924.1:0-65962 GCA_013396875.1 Vireo altiloquus
AGGGGGTGTCCTCGGAGAAGTTAGGCAGTAAATGAAAGGTAAAAATACAAAAGTAAATGTTTAAAAATAAAATTCTTTGTACTAAAATTGAGTTGACTGGAAGATGAGTCCCATTCTCTAGTAGCATTTGTCAGTCCACAGTTGGGATTTATTCTTCAGTCGAGCTTCTTTAGGAAAATGGAATTCTACAAGGGAACACTGTAACTCTATCATAGTTTATAATTTCATGGTTAGGGTACTGACCTCAGATATCATGCTTAACTCTCTGCCTCTAGGTTTTTTACTCTAGAAAATTTCAAATTAAGCAGAGGAAGGTTTTGACCTCAGGTCTACCATGTCACAGGCCAGTAATAAAATTGTCTCAAAAAAATTTTAACATGAACTTCTATATTTCAGTATAAGGAAACAGCAGCATATTTCACCAAAATTTATGTCACAATCAGCTAAAATTTTGAACAGGAGCCATAACCATATGTGAAAGGAAAATGAATATGGATGGATAGTAACCATGGAGTTATATAAGTATAGGAAAAAAAGTCCAACTGTCTACCTTTGTATGTGGAGATAAGCACTCTATCATTCATTCCCATTTTCTCTACTGGTCACTGCATTGCTTCAGAGAGAAGTTATAGAGATAGGGTAACATTGGGTATCTGGTTACAACAGGTTTCATTTTATTGTCCTCCTTTTTATTTTCTTTTCTTTCACTACCTACCTGGACCCATGCTAGTATTTGGCCACCCTCACAGTGAAAAAGTGTTTGATGTTGCTCAGATGGTTCCTCCTCTGCCTGTACAGTTCATGCCTGTTGTGTCTTGTCCTGTCACTGGAAAATACTGTAAAGGACCTGGACCCATCTCTACACTCTCCCTTCAGGTATTGGCACATATTGTTGAGGTCCCCTGTGAGCCTTCTCCTCTCCAGACTGAACAATCCCAGCTCTCTCAGCTTGTTCTCAAGGAATAGAAGCGCCAAGGCTTTAATCACTTTTGAGGACCATCACTGGGCTCTTTGGTGTGTTTTTGTCTTGCTTGTACTGGGACGCCAAGAACTGGACACAGTGCTTGTGTCACCCTAATGAGAGAATTTCAAACACTCTTCTGTGTTAGAGAAGGTTGGACTCAGCAAAACACATGAAGTGAAACAACATTCAAAATTTCTATATCACCAACATTATCAAACAAGGTTTTCTTTCATGTGGGGCTATGGTGGCTTAAACCCAGCCCAGCCCCGCCCCAGGCAGCTGCTTGCTCACTCTCCCATCAGCAGCACCAGGGAGAGATTGAGGAGGATAAAAACTACAAAACTCATGAGCTGAGATACAGATAGTTCAACAGGGAAAGCAAAAGCTGTGCACACAAGAAAAGCAAAACCAGAAATTACTTCACTGCTTCCCATGGTTGGGCAGTTGTTCAGCCACCCTCAGCAGAGCAGGGTGCCATCATGCTAATGGTGACTTGTGAGGACAAACCCCATCAGTCCAAACATCCCCTCCTTCCTCCTTCTTCCCCCAGTTTATATACTGACCCTGATGTCACAAGGTCTGGAATATCCCTTTGGTCAGTTTGGGATCACTTGTTCCAGCTGTGTCCTCTCAACCTTCCAGGTACCCCCAGCCCTTCCCCCAGTGTGGCAGTAAAAAAAGCAGGAAAGACTTTGGCTCTGTGCAATCCCTGCTCAGCAATAACAAACATATCTCTTATTATCAATCTTGTGTTCAGCACAAATCCAAAACACAGCCCTGTACCTGCCGCTCTGAACAAAATTGACTCCACCCCAGCTGAAACCAACACAGGGCACAAACAGTATTATGTAAGTTACTGTTTACCTACATGAATTAATGGTTTTGATTCAATTACGTGAGCAAATTGGAATCTAATTAGGTGTAGAGGAGGAAAATCCTTCCATAAATGCCTCTATACAACACTGCATTTAACCTAATGAAGATGTATTTGGATATCTACCATAGCATGGTAGTAATTGAAGACAAAAAATATACATAGTGATAACTGAATGTTATGGACAGATAGCTTTCTACCTCTTTCCACAAAATAAAAAAAAAAATAAAAAAAAACCCCAACCAAAATAAACAAAAAATGAAGGAGGAAAATATTGCTAGATCTTAAATACTTAACTTCCATTTTCTATTAATGTGCTTAAATAACATGGGTCTTTTGAATGAAATGAAGTGGGATAAAATTAAGGAAAATAAACTTATTGAAAGCAATGCAATAGACATGAGAGATTTTGTCTTAGACACAGTACCAATTCCTATTACCTAGAAAATTAGATAAGCATATCTGATCTATTTAACCAAGATGGGAAAAGGACAGAGAGATTCAGAATTCAACTCATTTATAGCCTAGAAGAAAAAAGAAGAAATTTCACTTTTGCTTACCAAGTGATCTTAAAAACTTGCCCTTGTCCAAAAAAGCTACAAGATACAATTTACATGCCCTTCAAAAAGGAGCATCTATAATGACTGAGAGAACTGTAAAGAAAAAACAAATCCTTCCCAGCTGCGCAGACCATCCAGCTCATTTCCTGACAGCCTGTAACCTGTGAGAGGTGACTGAGGAACTTACAAAAGAACAAGGGAAGCACAGAGTTGTCTTTCTCCTCATATATCCTTCTCCCTTGTGGCAGTGAATGGCTTAAGGACCTTTGAGTAGGCAACCAGATGTGTCATGGAGCTTTCTTCTATAAATTTTTCTAATCTATTTCTGAGCCTATTTACTCTACTGACCTGCACAACACTCCACAGAACTACGTTCCATAATTTATGCATTAAGGGACAAGGTATTTCCGCTGAGTGTTTTAAAAGCCATGATTGATTGGGTGATCCTCAGCTCTTGTATTATAAGAAATAGTGAAGGATCACTTCCTATTCACCTTCTTTAAACTATTAAAGATTTTATAGACCCCTCTCATATATATTGTTGCTTCCTGTCCAGGTTAAAATCTCCTAGCCCTACATGTCCCCTCATACAAATTCTGTTTTGTGCTGTGGTTTTTCCTTTTGGCCTTTGCCTTTCTTTTTACACTTTTTTTAAACTTTTATACTTTCTAGTTTTATCATAACTTTCTGACTACAAAATGAAGGCTACCAAAGTGGCACTAAATATTCAGAGTGTAGGTACATTGTATATTTATTGTAGCTTAGGGGCATAGAATCGTAGAATGGATTGGGTTGGAAGTGACCTTAAAGACCATGCACTTCCAACACCCCTGCTGTGGACAGGGACACCTTTCACTGGATTACTCACACTATTCAGAGGTCCACCCAACACGGCGTTGAACACTTCCAGGCGTGGGACAGCCACAATTTCTTTGGCCAGCTCATTCCAGTTCTTCATCATTCTCTAAGTAAAGATTTTTTCTAATATCTGATCTAAATCTAGTTTCAGTTTGAGGACATTTCCCTTTGTCCTGTCACTCCATGCTCTTGAAAAAATTCCCTCTCCATCCTTCTTGTGGGGTCACTTGAGGGACTGGAAGACCAGAATTAGGCCACCTCAAAGCCTTCTCTTCTCCAGGATGAACAATCCCAATTCTCTCAGCCTTTCCTCACAGCAGAGGTACTCCATCTCTCTGATCACCTTGGTGTCACTCCTCTGGGTTCTCTCCAACAGTTCCATGTCCTTCCTGTGCTGGGACCCCAGAGCTGGAGGCAGCTCTGCAGGTGGGGTCTCACCAGAGGGGCAGAGGGGCAGAATCCCCTCCCTCCCCTGCTGCCCACGGGGCTTTGGATGCAGCCCAGGACACACTTGGCTTTCTGGGCTGGGAGTGCCCGTGGCCAGCTCATGTCCAGCTCTCACCCCCAGCACCCCCAAGTCCTTCTGGGCAGGGCTGCTCTCGATCTGTTCATGCCCAGCTTGGGCTGGCACCAGGGGTTGCCCTGACCCAGGTGCAGCACCAGCACTTGGCCTTGTTAAACCTCATGAGATTCCCTTGGGACATTCCTTCATCCTCTCCACAGTAATGCTTTTCACTTTTTTTGTTTCTTTCTTGATAATTCCTGCTTTGCTTTGTGACTGCTGCTTGGCAATGAGCAGAGCATTCCAAGAGAGATGTACCCAGAGACAGAAAATACCTTTCATGAAAGGTAAAAGCTAATTTAGGAGGAGCAAGAATAGGCCACAAATGCTGAGCCTAGGGATAGACTAATGCTGGTAAGTGATACTATTTCATGACTAATAGCAGCCCGGAACAAGAAGGAATCTAATGGTTGGGTTTGAGGCATAATCAAGAACTATTTCGCCTGCATTTCAGCACCCAACAGATTGTACTTGAGGATGCAGAGTATCACCAAAATCTGGAAGAAGCACTGTGCAGCCTCTGCACCACTCTGGCTCCCCAGACACCTGCAGACACCACCACAGAGTCCCTGCGCTGTCCTCTAAATTTTGGGTTATGCCCACAATGCTGGGAGGAAGAACAAAAGCTGAAGGTAGCTTATTACTCTTCCTGCAGCTTTTTAGGCTGTAAAGCAATCACTGGTTTCAGTTATATGTTGAGTCAGACATGACTTTGCCTGCTTCCTAAAGATGAATAACAAATGCTCCTGTGTATTTAATTCAGACTTGGAATAAGCAGATGCTTCTCTTACCACAATGTGTTTGCATACAGTAGATTGAACTCATCCTGATGGTAAATAGATATCCAAGAAGAGGGGAAAGATGAAGAAAATAGTGGATCAATGTGTATTATGCAAAAACATTTCTCTGGATATACAATAGCAATTTCTTACTCTGTTCCTAGAGGTCTCCAACATTTTTTGTCTTTCTAAATTTTTTTTTCCACAACTCACATACTCTCAAAATCACAACAGTTCTTTTACTAAAAATGCATTTTCTGTAAAAAACTAAATGATGTGCAGGAATGTTTTGAACCTGCAGATACTGACTTTTTTTTTTCATAGAAAAGGAAAGTAAAAATATTACTATTGTTTATTTAAAATATAATTGGAATGAGTTTTTTAAAAAAAAGATGGATTTTTTCAGTTCAAAAAAGCAATACAAAATATTTCCCATGTCATATTTCCTCATGAAAGATGTTTTTCAGACTATATTTCCTTTTTTTCTTCTTGTAAATCATGGCTTTATCTCCTATAAATACACAGGAAGAGCTATATTTGATTCCCTTGATTTGTGGTATTAGTGAATTGGGAGACAGGGCCCTGCCAGGGAGATAAGCCTGCAGGAGAAGATGGGAATATTAGGCCTCTCAAAATTACATGCTGCTTTTGGCTAGATTTCTAAACTATGACATGGGAATGATTTGCAATCCCAGCTCTACTTGCTTGCAGTGTGACATCTTGGGAAAGGCATGTTACTCTGCTATGCCTAAAAGGCAGTGCAAATATAGCAGTAATTTTTAAGAGTCAAGTCAGAGAAGCCACTGACTACTGCTTTTAAAATTCTGACTCTTAATGTATTGTAAAATATTGGTATTATTGGTATTCTTGGTATTATTATTAGCACAATGCTTTAAACAAGGTTGGACAAGTGGACAGACCATCTTGGGCTGCTACTTACCATGAAAGAGGGAGCTAGACTGTGTCAGGAAGGAGAGACTGTCCAGCCTGCCTACAGGTTTTATAGGGCAATGGTGAGTATTGCACTTGCTGACCTCTGCATGTATTGGTGCAGACAAGTGCTGAGGTTTTTTCATCCATTAGGTGTATATATTAAAGGACCGTTTTCTCTCCATATTTTATCCCGGTTTTCTACATATCCTTAAATATTAGCAAATTCCATTCTCATTGAAACACAGGTAGAGTCTCACACACAGAAAGTCACTGACATACAGAAATCAAAAAGGACAAAGCCTGCACACTGTGTCATCTGTAGAGTGAAATTGTTTGGAATTCAGAAAAGCCCTGTATTCAGAGCAACAATACAATACTTTCCTGAACACTTTGTTTCAGTTCTGAAAGAAACCATAGACATTGTTCCCTCCCAGTATGATACACATCAAGTATAACAAGTGTGCTATTTCTCTTTGTTTGAGAATACAATGAGAATGTATCTCAGAATAGGTCAGTTTTCAATACCCACACAGTAACTCATGTGCAATGTTTTTGGATACACTGGGAGGATCTTGGGCTTTTTATCATTGCTTCTCCTTCCTTTTAGACCTGCAGAAAGTTGTCTATGTGGGAGAGAATGTTGCAAGTACATCAGCTGGAGGCAGGAGAAATCTTACAGTGTCTTGCAAAAAACAGTGGGAAAGGTCCCTCCTGCATGTCCTGAATTATTAATTTTGTCAGTAGATTTTAATACAGAATCTTTTTGACATTTGGGGATGTTGTATTAAAATGCTGTTTCCTGTGATATTTGCCAGCTACCCAACCTCAGAAGAAATTTGAATAAAGTCAGGATATAAGAATTTGATCCCAGAGGGCAAATGATGAGAACATTGGCATTCAGGTATTTAAGGCAGGCTTGTACAGAGGAGAGAGATTTTCTATTTCTACCCAACCCTTCCTATAGTGGTGCCAAAAGATTTTTTTTCATTGGATGTTTCTCACATGGCAACATGCTTCCTGAAAGCTGGATACAGGGATCTTAGATTCTTCACCTGCCTTTACCTTCATTGAAAGCTGTTTTTTCTGACCTGGTTCCTTCTCTATTCAGTATGAAACTTCTTGATATATTACATAGTTTTGATACTTCTTCCCTGGATTATTACCTGTTCCCCTCCTAGTTCTGAACACATTACTGGTGTTGAAATGATTAGTTGGATATAGCNTCTTAGGGCTAATAAAAGTAATTTGCAAGTTGTAGCGTGACAGCCTTTTTCATAAATGTACAAGTTTTAAACACATTCGGGCACATAAATGGAATTAATGTGTTCAGTTCATGAAGAGACCTTGACTGAAGCTACTCCCAAGGAAGATAAAATGCATTGGAGTCATGTTGGGTTTTGTGTAACTGGCTCCCAAGGCTATCTTTGAAGGGTATTGTGACTGCTGTGGAAAGTCAATGGACGCATAAATGTACCATCCCTTTGATGGCCTGTGGATTTCTGACAACCCAAACAAATTCCCTTGAGGCTGCTGTGCACACCTCTTCCTATGAAGAGGAAAATCCTCACAAGTGTATTATCTTTCTCCATAGGCTAATATAAGGATTCCTATGTCTTGCACTAATGAAATTCCAAGTAATATTGCATGCCAATGCCAAAGCATATTTGTGTTATCTTCATATATAGTGATTACTTATTTTTTTAGTTTCTTTTCCTCTTCCTGAAAATACTTTCTCTGCTCGTCAAAGCACTGAGGTTGGTCAGAGGCAAAGCAATTTAGTGGGTTCATGGAAGGTTAAAGAGCTCAAATTACAGGTGCTTGACTTAGTGCACTGTCTGCATTCCCTGAAGTTCCCAAACCTGCACTCACTATGGGGGTTTGTGATATTTTAATGGCTACTTTCCTCTCAGCATGTGGAAATGTGCTTGTGCATCAGGCAACTCAAAGAGAACATTCTGCATTTCAGTAGCTGGCAAAATTACTCCTTGACTAAAAGACAGTATTTCTAGAGCTGGAAATGAGGAGGCACTGTAAAGGAGTTAAACCAATTAGTCAAATGAAGTAGATGTTAAGTTCTGTTAACACAGAATCTGACTTTCTTTTGAATAATATAAGTAGAGAAATCTCCACTTTGCTCTTGTCTGTTTTTCTCTTCAGTCTACCTTACAGTTTTGGGGTTTTATTTTGCTGTTGTTGTTGTTGGTTTTTTTTAAGTAAAATTTTGACAGAGATAACACTATGGTGATACTAGGATCCTCTCCACTCCCCATGCTCATGTTAAGAAAATGAGAAGCGTGAGAGAAATCTATAAAGGAAAGAAAAAATAAAAATCATATCCTTCTCCCTATTGTCTGTATCAATTGTCTTTTTAAAATTGTTTCTCACTAGTAAGACTGTGCAAATTTTACTGCAAGAGTTTCTGTTCATCTCTTGGTTCTCAAAACAGTAGCTTGAGGAAGAATGACACACAAAATTACATATGCCTTCACAGGCTTAAAGCAATATTTACTTCTATCACATTGCACAACACAGAAGCTGTGGCATCATCACCATTCCATCAGCACCTTAGAGGAGCTTTCAGAGTTAGTAACATCGCTGGAAGTAATTTTCACCCTTGAACTGCTGATACTTGGTATGAAACACATAGCTTTTCCTTGCAGAAAGCATTGCTGAGGTGTAAGAAATACATTATTTGCAAGAAGAGCCTTGGAGGGATGGAGCACAGAGATCCCAGGGAGCAGAAAGGTGCTTGTGTATATTACCACCTAGTGATTGCATTTTTCTGAGCATCACGCTTGCTTTCTGTGGCAAGTGAAAAGTGTGAATGTACGACCAGCATTCACTAATCTGATAAATTTTTTATTTATTATTTATTTATGCCAGAAAATGTCTGGCAGAAAGTTCTAAACCAAAATGGTAGAAAGCACTTTTTATTGCTCAGTTGCGGCACCCAGATGCAATTTGGGTGATAATTTGGGTAATAATAATGTTGAAGTCCTTGATTCAACATTTTACTGCTTTTGTTTTTCATCACCGATTTTCTAAGGGGGAGACTGAGGTAGCAGGGGAAATGGGGTCCCAGAGGGGATCCACAGTGTGCTGTTTGCAGGTATGGGAGACACAGAGGGACAACTGCAACTAATATTCAGCTTTGAGGAAGGAAATGAAATCAGCAACGTTGCTATGGCAGTGTCCTCTCCCTTTCCTTGCTGAAGTAACAATCCTCTGCAGATATAAACCATGACTTTTATACATGCTTACTTCGCAATTTCAGTATTTCAAGAAATAGCTACAGAATTCTGTGCCTTGTAATGTTTCTCTTGTAACAATGCACATTTTGCTGACCCATGCAAGTCTAGTCTGACCCTGTTACAAAGTCCATAGATCATATGCCCTGTGGATAGATTTCAATCTTTTGCAGAGTTGACTGGGACTGTGGGAATTAGATGTCCTCAGTTCTCTCTTCTATTCCTGTGCTCGTAAAGGGCTGGTTCTACAAACCCTTATGAGCAGTTTCTGCTGCACTCTATACAAGCAATCTCTAGTCTTTGGGAATACATTAATTGCCTTTGATTTGGGTTATACCTTTCCTAAGACATGTGCCTTCCTGCAGATGCAAGTCACAGGTAAGCATAATTTACGTTCCTGTGAGTTGTTGATATAATGGTAGAAACAAAATGGTTGAAAGTCTGGCCTTTGCCAAAGTTCACTGAGCTATAATGCTGGGCCAGGCAGCTGCTGCACAGCTTATTACCACCTCCCTCACACTCTGAGATCATGCCAAAATAACTGCTATAGACAGGGGGTTTAGCTAAATGCCTCAAAACATTTGGATAGCTATGAGATATTTAAAAAAAAAAAAAAAGAGAGAAAGAGTGAGACAGATAAGCAGTAAGTATTCCTATTTAAAAATAAAAGGAAAAGAGCAGTACTCTAAGCGCTGAGACTTTCATCTGATGTAGCTCTCATCCAAGCTAAATTGTGGGCCTAATGTATGAAAGAAAAATAGAAAATTGCCACATGCGCACAGTCACATAATGAGCAAATGTTAATTGATGCGCTTTGTTTGTGATAGCTCCTGCGAGATTTGCAATGAGCAAGGCTTTTCTGTATGGGCAATTCCACAGCATATGCTAGCACATCCAGGAAGAGTCGTCATGTCTAAGTACTTTCTACCATCTGCTAGGAAAAAGGAAATATTGAAAGATTTCTCTCAATTTACCCCAGTGCATTTATGTGTGTATCTCTGATTTCAGCCTATCTCTTTTGACCCATGAAGCTAAATGCTATGTTCTTAATGCTTTTGTGGAGTTCTCTACTGTGAGGCCCTTGCAGAGAAAAATACGTAAATGGATGCATTGATACGCAGTAATACACGTCTGTACACAGATACACAGAAAATCCACTGTTTAGTTTCCTGTGGGTAAAGGATGAAAGGATTTCTGATTGAGTCAACTTACCAATTCTTTGGTTTGTGCCTTCACATTCACACTGTGCAGTTCAAGGGCAGTAATTATTTTCTTTACTGACATGGATTTTTCAATCAGCTCAGATTTTTTTCAGTCTGCCTATCTCTCTCCTCAAGCCCTGGAATGAGAGACATCTCACCTCTGCCTGTCCTGTTGCTTTTTTGGTCAAAAACGGATTATTGAATACAGGCTCTGATTCAAGGATCCCACAGCTGGGCCTTGCTACCTCTGTTTACAATGGCTCATCTGTTAAATGAGGATGATGGAAATTAATTCTATTCTGGGCCATCCCTGAGATTTCTAACAGAATATGGGATGAAATTCGGTGGATAAGCAAAATTTCATACTGTCCTAAAGTAAGAATTTCAAGGTTCATATCTGAGATAACGATTAAAAAAAAAGAGTAGGGTTGCTGCCAGATTTCCTTCTAACCTAATTTACTTCTCCTTTAACCATCACATTATGCTGAATTATTATGCTTTGAGAAGACTTGTCTGGAGTCCACACCTCAAAAATGGTATGTCATGAAACTTTTCACAAAAGAACACAATCTCAGGCAAGGAGACTCTCGGTATGGTAACCCTAAACGACCCACAAGGGAATTTGTTAGCATGCAGAACATTTCAAGATGGAATATGTTGTCTATAGAAATCATCTTTGTGGAAGTGAGGGATCAATTCTCAAAGAGGCCAGCATGACACTTAGCTCTTAAGTTTAGTTTCAGAATAGGATTTATATGGCACAGTGACAAAGCCTGAAGCTCATATTTTCAAACAACTAGCCCCAATAATAGAATATACAATTCACAGCTGGGCTTCCAGAACCCTACATAGTGGATAAAGAGCACATCCACGGAGTTTAAAAAAAAATTAAAAAATCTGTATACTACAAAGGCAGACTTCATTATTTTCTTTGGTTGACCCCAAAGTGAAGGATATGTGTGCAAACTCACCTCTCTCTAAATCTTAGAAATTTCACCCAGGGTGGCACCTCTCTGAGGTGGAGTTTTTCAGGGGGTATAAGCTGATGCCTCTTTATGCGCCTGCCATGGAAGCTGGAGGTGCCATCCACCTTTGATTTCATGACTTCATGCCTGAAGTAGCCAGCTGGAATAAGAGAGCAAGCTCTTCACCCTTTTCACCCAGAAGGTAGCAAATCCCACATCTTCCCTCAGTAATCATGATATTGCTCATTCCTGCATTAGGTGTGTAAGTGCTTTCATAAATCTATCTCAAGGCCTCTGCAAATGTGAAAGCAAACCACCAAAAAGTAAAGAAAAGGGAGGGCAGCTGTGGTAACAAAACATTTCCCATTAACTGCAGAGAGAAAGCTCCTGTGTATTTGATTTGTGCCCAGGATTATCTTGTGAACTCCAAAAAGACAGTTATTTTCTATTAAAAATAGAGAAGTAAACATTTAACTGTATTTCTCACCTCTACGACATAAAAATGTGGCGCACACAGGTGCACACACACACACACACACAACCTCCTCTTGATGAGAAAAAACAGATGAGGACTTAAATGCAAATTCTTAACCCAGAAGTAGTTATATAAATCTGATATAAATGCTGGAAAAAAAGGATTTATGACAGAAGTGTTAACACTGTTGTAATGATACCACGATGCTAAGAGAAAGCTTTTCTGAAAGAAACTAAAATGTTGGGTACCTGAGGAAAATTGTAGGAATAAGTTGTACACCCATTAACTTAATTGAGTTGATGTACATGCAAAACAATATTAATAAACACATCACAAAAATAAACAGGTCTGAATGATGCTAAGAATAATTGACATGCAAACACAGCAGCATGCTTTCTTCCATCTGCTTATCATTTCAAGAATTGATAGGTAAATAAAATTAATTCTGACTGACTGGTAAAAGGCTGCATAAAGATTTATAATATTCAGTAAATAGTTTGTCATTGCTATTTGAAAGTAAAATTGACAGGATATGACATCCTATTTACTTCCAAGAAAGTACAATTATGTTTTGTACAGAAAAAATGACTGATGATAACATTACAGGACATTTTGAAGCTAACAGCTTCAATTACTATATCCAAATTATGGCCAAGAAAAATATGCCTTGTGGGCATCTCATTTGATGTTTTAACTTAGAGGAGAAATGTAATTAAAAAACAGGCAAGGACATTGTCACCAACTTGAGATGAACAAGAAGGGAAACATGATGCTAGAGGGCTTGCATTTTTGTTATGAAAAAGTACTCTTAAATAAATGGGAAGAGAAAAGATCCTTCTCTCTCTGTCTTCCTCTCTCTCTGAAATACAGAAGGAGTTTGTAATTTGTCTTCTTTATGAAGCCACCATGCTCCTGAAATGAGGAGCAATTTCAGTCCTTTGGAGGTAGGTCATATTGCATGTGTTATGAATCCTTACATGTTATTTGCTTATATAAATTCAGCACTACCAGTTCTGCCTGTGATCAGCTAATATGGGCCAAGCATGTACTCAAAAGGTCTGTTTTATCTGCTTGTGCACAAAACC
Organism: Vireo altiloquus; assembly: GCA_013396875.1. Taxonomy (NCBI): domain Eukaryota; kingdom Metazoa; phylum Chordata; class Aves; order Passeriformes; family Vireonidae; genus Vireo; species Vireo altiloquus. The sequence goes on from VZRF01008924.1 coordinate 12,506, forward strand.
TCCTGTGTTTCAGTCTCCTGTCTTGAAAAGCCAAACTCCCTACACTCACCACTACCAACCAGCACGTGGTCCTTACCAGGACCTTTTAAGATTAAAGAAAATTAACATTTAGTACCTTGTCTTAGAAGCAATGCTCTAATTATGACACAGCATCCTAAAGGACTGCAATGTGAATTATTACCTTACGTTCATGAGGTAAAAGTTATATGAGGTGTTACTGATAAATGAGAATGCATTTTTTAACCACATTGAGAGAAACATGTGAACTGACACAGAAGCAAGCTACGGAGAGCAGAATTAATGCATGATTTATTTACAACACTCTGTAGATGGACAGTAGCCTGGAATTTTTTTGCCATGATCTCATTTCAGGCAGCTTATTATGATATGTCTGACTTCAGGTTGGTTTTTTCAGCTTTTTCTTTTTGTTCATCAGGTACAATTCAAACTTAAAAGTTGCATCGTCTCCTGAGATCCATCCCTATTACAGGGGCTGGAGATTTGCCAGTGTGCCCTGCAGCTTGTTTGCCACCCACTGCTCCCAGCACGCCTGTACAGACACACCACAGGATGCAGCAGAGTGGAGAGGCAGAAGCTTCACAATTCTCCTTAAAAAGGTACTGTTCCAACCTATCCATGCACTGTGCTCCCCTTGTGTCCATAAAGACATGGAGATCATCTCACAGTGGTAGCACTTACATTTAATAATGCTGCAGAGCAGCTTGATCCTGTGAATTCAAAGCCTGAAAACGCTCAGCAAAATATGTTCCGAGGAAAATTAATCTGTCTGAATCATATCTAATCTTTCGGAGGAAACACTTACATACTTTGCATTTAGACAGCCTTGTCTCTGTGTTTTCTCAGTCCAGTGCATTATCTAGTTAAGCGTAAGCTTTTAAATAAGGAAATGTCTTACTTGAGATTAAAGTGCATTTTGAGTCTAATTTGAATCAGGTGCTCTAAGAGTTTTGTTCCTAAGGGTAGCCAGTAGTTAAAATAAAGTGAGATCATTCAGTACTGTACAACATGTTTAAATAAAGATTTTACAGGCCGAGCATGTAGTCCTTCCACACACAAAAGTAACTTCAAGGATTTCAGCAATACCAACAAGACATTTTATCCCAGGAGGACTAGAAATAATGTTGACATTTCAGCCACACAATAAAACAGTTCTGTACCCAAAATATTAGTTGTATTATTTTCCCAGTGTGAATACAAGGAAATTACAATTCCATGTGCATGACTGAAATCCCTAGTGTTACTTTGTTATGTAAAAACTTCTTATAACTGACCACAAAAATGGCAGAAAAACCTTTTGCGTTCAGAAAACTTTCTCCTTCTTGGTACAATGATAACTCAATCACATTTCTAGAGACAATAGGAGTACATTCTACACTGTGGGCCATATACAGTGGCCATATATATATTCTATACTTGTGGGCCAAGTATATAATTAATTATTGAATCTATGTAAATAACACTATAATTAAAAAAACTTGAGATGATATATGCATGAAAGGTACCAAGGTTGAAAATACAGTTATAACACTTGATGCTGTATGGCTGTTTTGTGTAAAGGGAAGAAGATTGTACACAGAAGTCATGATGATCTTAGTGACTATGCAATTTTCAGTCATGAAGATTAGTTATTTTGTATGTTTTACTCACTTCCCTGTGCTGCAGTGATTTTCTTGTATCTTGCAATGTTCAAGGACACTAATTTATATTTCTCTTCTCTTGAAGATGAAGGACACTAAGAAATTAATATTATAATTAAGAAATCACTTTCATTTTGCAGATGTTCTCTTACTCTCATCTTACTTACTTACTTACTAGACTTCTCTTACTCTCATTAAACACAGGCCAAGAAGTCTGTCCACTGCTCCTTCTCCATATCGTCGTCTGATGGTCAATACCAAAGAAGACTTCTCGACCTGAAATAATAGCTATCCAAATGAGTTCTCACCAAACCAGCAGAGTAAAAGTTATACTACAGTATGAGAAGAGAATCTTTCTTTCCTTAGTACTCCTTCAGTGCAACTAATCCTAAAATCAGAACTCTTTTCAGGGATGCTAAAATACTGTGTGAAGATGTAGCAACATATAAATATATTATAGCTTTTGGCAATAGATAAGACTGCTTCTTTCTTTCATGTGTCAAGTCCACAAATTATCATACAGGGTATGAGGCATGACTAGAGCCTGCTGCATAAATAAAGGAGAATGCAACCCAGAAACTCTTCCTGTGCTCTCTGGAAAATGGTTTGTGCTGCCTTGAGGTCCAAAAATTAAAGGCTTCTAACCACAGAAATAACTGGTGTTCTGGAAGGAGTATGCAGGTCCAGCAGCTTGCTAACCCGGTAAGCAAGGGCTTTCATGAAGACAGATTCCCACACCCTTATAGATGAGATTTGCACTAGTCAAGGAAGAGATGTGAATTTGAAGTTCACAGACATTCCGTATGTAGTCTAATCATGAGTAATGGAAATTAAAACTGCCAGCTGTAGCTCTCATTGCTCTCCCATTTCTCAATAATTTAATTTGACTAGAACTACCAGTCATCACAGCTGAACTCCAGCCTTATTTTGTCTGAATCTGACAGTCACAGCCCCCTGGAACTGTTTGAAGCATTTAAGGATTGCTTTAACACATCAGCCGCTAAAGTACCTCCCTTGCTCCTGACATACTCTGACAGCAGCACCTGCAGCTGAAATGGGAGTACTTGGACAGCCACCTGGAGATACCCATTTTGCATTGCCAGCATTGTCAGAGTAGTGTGGAGAATCTGGAAAAGTTGAGGAAAGGGATACAATCCAAGGAAACGGTGATATTTTTAAGTCATTTGCACAAAATCCAGCACAAAATCTGCAGAGAGTGAAGTGATGCTCCATCGTAATACATCATCCCTTGATGCCCTTCTCCTCTGAACTCCTTTTTTCATTTTCTGTGGCTGGGAAGATACCAGGAGATATATTAAATTCAAATTATCTTTTTCATTTGTCCTCAGGAAATTCTCTATTCTATTAAGGCTATTTGAGCTTCATCTTGAGATATTTGTACATCAACAGGGCAAAGAGCCTGGCTCTCATTAGGTGCACAAAGGAGATTGGTGTAAACATGAAGGCAGTTTTACCAAATTCAGCTTTGTATACAGCTTCAGCATCATAGCTCTTGCCTATCCAAAATGCAGCTCTTCCTCCTTGTTAAAGCGCTATTGACAGTTAGATTTCTCTTATACACTATTCTCAGAATAATCCTCATGGAGAATTTAAATGAAGGTACGTATGTACAGCAGAAATTACAAACCTAGGACAAATGCCTTCCTAAACACTACTCAGTCAAGGCAGTCACAGGAAGACCCCTAAACTTTTTTTTCCCCACCACTACAACATATAAACAGCAAACTATTTGTGGATCTGCCCAGTGATTTTGTGAAATCTAGCCATGGAGCAAGTCCTTGCTCAGTGCCTGACCTACATCCTGACAGCTTCACAGAGATTGCATTTGCCAGGCTGTGAGCACAGTACATATTATTTGCTTGGGCATCATTTCCACTGAATTTAATTGAATTTTGTGGTAAGAAATATGCCTTTCTTGTTAATAAATAACAACTCCGCTGTATTCTGTTGACTTCTTATTTTTCTTATAAATGCATATGCTCTATTAATTTCTAAACAAACAAATACACTGAAGAGCTGCTTTAAGACTAAATGTTAGTCAAAAGGAGTTTATTTAATTATCTTTTCAGGTTATAGTGCAATCCTACTTTAGTTGTTCAAAGCACAGGTATCTGGAGCCTGGTATTCTCTTGGGCATCATCCAACAAGAGAACAGCAGCTTCTTCTGCTCTTTCCCTACCCAGCTCTCCCTAGAGATCTGTGACCTCTTTTGCCATTTAGTAGGAGGATTCCCACTTCCGAAATATTTCTATTTGTGTCTTCAAGATCCCCTGGTACCTCTGAGAAGAGACTTGCTCCAGTGTCCGCTGCTTGTTCTGGAAGCACCTGGTGGCTTTTCAGCAAGAGCTGAGACAGAAGTACTGAGCAATGCTGGCTTGGATGTAGCCATTCTTGTAAGGCCTTCCCTTTGAAATACTTAGGAACTTCCTCAAGCAGTGGGGGAGGGGAGGGGAGGGGAGGNAGAGAAGAGAAGAGAAGAGAAGAGAAGAGAAGAGAAGAGAAGAGAAGAGAAGAGAAGAGAAGAGAAGAGAAGAGAAGAGAAGAGAAGAGAAGAGAAGAGAAGAGAAGAGAAGAGAAGAGAAGAGAAGAGAAGAGCCCGCTTTGGTCAAATATTAAATGCTATTTGCATTTAAAAAAAATCCTGAATGAATGAAATCCTGGAGCCAGATGGGTGGTGCATTTTCCTCTCTCACATATATAGCTATTTCTGCACTGCCTGATGTGCACGTGTGGCTGGTAGAGGTTCTGCTGACACCATAAGACGTAGGAATTTGTCAACTTTTCCCCCTCAAACACATGACAAAACTAAGAGGGTAATAAAAGCCACAAACAATCAAACAAGAGGAAAAGGTAGGTTAATAATATTTCATCTTAGTCAAACAAAAATCTGCTTGGCTTTTTCTTTCTTTTTTCTTTTTTCTATAGTATGTGGTTTTATTATTAAGGATATTCTGCAAGAATAAGAAAAAGAAAACCAAACCAAAATAAGAAACCCCACAGACCTTTTGCTTGATAGATCCTGATGTCACAAAGAAAAAAAAAAATTGCCACCAGTTCCTTTTCAGCCATGACCTATGTACCTGCAAAGAACAGCTAAACCTCAGACAGGGCCCATTGGTCTGCAGTGTCTCCAACACAGAAAGAAACATGTGGTGTTTCCTTCCAGACTTTCAGTTATCTCAGTGTCTGGCAGCAGAATGTACCCAAGTTATAAAAAATCTAGAAATATAGACTAAAAGCTAACTTTCTACAATTAATTTTGTGTCTGAATAATTGAACAAGCCAGAGGAAAGGATGAACTACTGGGATCCATTTCTTTAGATGATGTGTCTTTCTACGTGGCATACTTGGTGAGCTTACCTCAATTTCCTGACATCCAAGTGAGTAATGGGTTATTTGTTTAATTGGATGACTGTGCTCACAATATTCCTCTTTGACAGAGATAAGATGTGCATAATTCTGCCTGGCAGATACTACAACAGAATCTTTGATCCTGCTATTTTTTAATTCATTAATAAAATGTCTGTTGACTTCTGGGCAGAGGATCTGTGCATATTACAGTAGATCTTCCATGAATTTTCTCTCATTCTGTTTTGCTTCAACAGCTTTTCCTTCTCACTTTTCGCCAAATTGTCTTCCCTCCCCTCCATTAAGCTAAGCTGTTTCAAGCAACACAACACCTGCCTCTAAACTCTGATCTCACTGAGATATGTATCAAGACCTTCCTCAGTGGACCTGTGCTGTAACTCACAATCTTCCTCCATTACACCACTCAGAAATTCTGCTTTTTGCTTTTTCAAAGTTCTTTCCCTATGCTTCTTCAAGCTTATCTCCCCCTCACCTACAATTCCTCCTTAAAAGCATAGAATTCCTTCAAGTGGAAACTATATATCTTTAATTAACTGCCATATTCATTTATCTTCTGACTAGCTTCCTCATTCTTCTTCAGCTGCAGTCCTGCAATTTAAAGATTAGTAATTGTAAAACATCCATCACATGCAAAGTGAACTGTCCCTAACTGTTAACAAGAACACAGTGGCCACAGCCTGTCATTTTTTATGAGTTAAGAACTAAAGCCATTATGCCAAGATAAACAAGCAGAAAGTGAGTTTTCTCTCCCTTATGGTTTCAGTGGCCTGGGTAGCAATATGCTGGTTAGGGTCTGATTTTCACTCTGGGGTGGGCGGGCAGGTCCTCTCCATCCAGGGCCTGCCCCACCACCTCTTGTCCTTCTTGCTCTGGGGTGGCCCCACTTTTCCTGGGACATCTGGCTCACACTGTGCCCTGACAATATCCAAGATGACATTTTTGCTTGCTTTTTCTTCAGTTTCAAGCCTAACAGTCTAAAATCATCCATCCAGTTAAATAAATTGTCCATTGGGCATTTTTACAACGAGCATAAAAAAGCAGAGTCAGCAGAGACATGTCACAGGGCAAAGTATGTCACTGGAAGAATTGAATTTTTTCCCAGCATCTCGTCCTCCCTTTTGTATATTTTCTGTCTTTTCTTTGGCTCTTGCAATTCAAAATCATCTTTGTTCTAGATAAATCACAGTGGAAACTACTAGAGAAGCAACATTACTTCAGTGTTGCAGTACTGAAAGAAACCGGTAATACCATTTCCATTTCTTCACATGCCAGTAAATCTTTTTTAGATCTATAATGACACTTAAGTGAATAGCAGCCATGCACACTGTACCCACCTGAGTCCACCATCCTGACTGTCTGCTGATCAGCTGGTGATGGGCAACAGAGACAATTCACTGAAATGACTCAGCCAGCAAAAGCTGGAGTCAGATCAGAAAAAGAAGCATAAAGCACCATTTCAAGATCCATGGCTGAGTGTGTCATTACAGTAACATATAATGAATAAGGAGTCTTTCTGTGAAACCATTTCATTTTTTAATTCAGTGCATGGGATTTCTTATATTTAACCATTATCCAGAACATGTCAGCAGACATTTTACAATGTGGCAGGTGATGGCTATACTAGGCACAACTCAGGATGGAGGAAACTCAACACTGTCACTCAGGTAGGGAAGTTTCCCACTCAGTTTTCATATTTCAAGCATGCAGGTGCAGCCTTACCTTGGCACACATCCTTCCCATCATAAGATGCCACTGAGCTCTCTGGCTGTGTAAGTGAAGCACAGCCACAAAAAGCACCTTTCCCACTTCCTAATTATTTTAATTTAATTATCAAGATACTAGATTCTGGTGTTCTTCACCATGAGTCTTTCTGTATAGACATAGCCAGTATTTGTTAACTTTCAGCAGCTACTCAGCCTTATTCAGGTTGCAAAGCCTGGGCCTTTACATGTTTTCCAGACACAAAAGGCACATTTGTTCTGCAGTGTTGTTGAAGTGAGGCAGGGGGAAGCCTTGCTAGAGCAGAGGTAGTCAAGAAAGAGTTTAAGTACTGCCATTGCTGCTTTTACTTCAGACTCTAAAAGGTTATGCTTCCCTTTGGTCTGGCATTATAATGAATTATTCTAATCAGCATACTATTCATTTTACTTAAAGCAGTAATATTTTAACAGAGGCAGTTATTTTGATTAGTGAGGGAGAGCTATCTTAAAGCACATAATGTAAAATGAAATGGCATTATAAATGTAAAGAGCAGTTAGTAAAGAGCAACAGAATATGAGATATTGATAAAAAACCCCAGCCCGTGCACAGAAAGGACAAATAATGCAAACTGTGTCAAGAAAGGTTCAAACTTTGTCCTCATTTTTATGACTATGATGGGGTATCTCAGCGTGTGGAAGGAGCCTTTTATGGTTCCTGCTCTAGATCTTACAAAATTAGATCACATTTTTCTGCTAGCCTTTTTTATAGTTGCAGTACAGAATAAAGTATCACAATAAATGTTCAGTTTAAATCTGCAGTATTTGTTTTGGAGAATGCATCTATATATAATTATTACATGGTTGGTTGTACCAGAATAATGACCATAATACTTTAGTAACAGACATTTCCTTTGCTTCCAGCCAGGTACACATCTGCTACATTCTTTAGTGTTTTCTCTTCTAATTTGCTCTTTTGCGGCAAAAAGATACTACAGAGCAAGAAGCCAAAAAAAGCATTTTCTTCTCAGGAGAACAGTTGAACATTCAGAGGGTAAACAAAAGCATTGCCAAAGACATATTTTGGTGTGCCACAGGGCTGTGTTTTCTGTTAAGGCAACTTTGGGACTCTACTAATGAGAATGAAGTGACAAAAGGTGTAGCACTGCTGAGTCAGGAAGGCTCATGCTTCTTAAAGAACTATTACTGAATCACAGCAGTTCCAGGAGACAATATACCATCTCTATATATGGCACATTTCCATGGCTTCTGGCTTACTGCAGTCATTAAGCTCCTGTAGCACATTTCACAAGAGACTGGTTATCATCCCCAAGGTCTTGATCTAAATCCAGAAGGCAGCCAGGGCAGGGTGACAACATTGTGGATGTTTGCTCCATGCTGCCTGATCAGGAGGAGGAAGTGGGACCTTAGACAGGCAGCTTGAAGCATCGTCACAGTCACAGGCATTGGTCCTTGTGGGAGAATTTAACTACCATGACCTCTGCTGGAGAAGCAACACAATAAAGCACAAAACATCCAGGAGCTCCCTAGAAAGAACTGATGACAACTTCCTGCCACAGATAGCAGAGGATCCCACAAGGAATGGTGTGCTGTTTGACCTTACACTAATACAAAGGTAAGGCCTTGGAGGTGCGGAGGTTGGGGGCTGCAGTGACCATGAGCTTATGGAGCTCAGTGTCATGCAAGAAGGAAATGACAGCAAGTAAGATTTCAGCATGGATTTCAGGAGAGCTAAATGGGGATCTTCTTGGAAGAATCCCATGGGAACAAGCCCTTTGTGGAAGAGGGGTCCAAGAAAGGAACAGTGGACCTTGATGATCAAAAAATGGGGGAAAGGGGGAAAGAATCCTGTTTGGATTACCAAGAAAGTCCTGTCAAGCATAAGCAGGAAATGCACTGAAGACGGAAGTTACAGGACAAGTAACACAATTTGTGACACCAATCATTAAGGAGTCCCAATGATAAATCATGAGATTCTGGATTGCTTCAAACTCTGGAATGTCTAGTGAATGAGAACACTGTCATTCTTTTGTCTTCCAAGCTGAACTTCTTTAAAACAACAACAAAAAGAACCCCAAAAAAACAACAGAATCCCTACATCACCCCCCACAGAAACTCCCAAACCGCAAAACTCCCACCAAATGAAACATCCAACAAGAAAACACACAAACAAACAAACACCCCAAAAACCAAACTCAGAAACCCCAGGAGCTCTCAGTCCCATAGTGCTATACATATAACTCACCTGTCTCAATTCCCTTTGTACAGTCACAAACTCTCAGAATGATTGCACCTATTTCCCTTCTGAGGGAAAGGCTAAAGCCACGTGCTTCAGCAGTGCTAGCTACCATATGGATTTCTGTTCATAAACCTGACAGTGCTTGGGGGATAGCAGGCTGTACACAACAGCTGCTACCTGACTCTTCCCATCTGTCTTAATGATTCCCTACCCTGGACCTGTCAGGACCCAACTGCATAGCTTCTGTTCTGGGCTCCCAAAAAGGAGCAAGCTGAACCTTTTTCCAAGTAGCCTTTCTTCTTAAAGGACATCACCAGGCATTCCTGTTATTTCTTCCCTCTCCTTCAAGGTACCCATTTAATTAAAAATAAAGCTGTTTTTTATCACAAGAGGCTTTCACACAGTGATGGGCACTGACTCGCATGCAGCTCCTAGATGAGCTCACCCAGAGGTGGGCCTGCAGCATGGGATGCTTGTGGATGATGACTGAAATGCGGATGAAAGGACCTTTGTTGCTAAAACTCTGCCTTCCACCTGCTATATAATTATGCTCTTCCCTGTTAACTCTCCTCCCAGATGGAAAACCACAGTTCTCCACCTGGGAAAACCACAGCTCACCTCCACTTCAGGCTCATAAAACTCACTCTCAACTTGTTCATTTTCACAAAGGCCTGACATTGTTGCAGTGAGCTGTTTCTCAAGGACCATGAAGGTCAAAGCTAGACTCTTTCTCTAGGCAGCTTCTCCCTCTGCATAGCACTGACCTAACACACCTAACACTATAAAATACTTACCTTGAAGGCTGGCAGCTTTTCTTATTTCTGAGCTGTGTGAGCAATCCCTCTAATAAAATTAGCAGCAGTTGTGGAGTCCCAGGTGAACAATCACACACATCTGTCATAATAAAAAATTCTACAGGAAGAAGAAATTTGTTGATTTTTAAGATTATATGATTTGCACACATGAAGTCTAGCCCTCCTCTCTTCATCACACTGTTTTAAGAAAAAAAAATCAATATTTTACAAGATTTTTTAGATTTGTTGGGGAAGCAGTGCCTACAGCCTCCTTGGTCCCTGTGAAACAGTGATTTCACTTCACAGAGTTAATCTTGTTATTCTTGCATTTTTTCTCATTTATGTATAAGCAAAACTGGCTGAGTGTGAACAAATCTGTGAGACTGACTTGTGCCACTCTCAAAAGTGGCTGCTGTTAAGGCAGTTGCAAATAAATTTTTTCTGAGGTACTAAATTAACTTATAAGACAGCGGAAATCTATTGGCAGATGCAAGAGACCATATGGATCTAAGAATAGATTTTATTTCTACTGTCCAGAACATGTAGGACCTTACTTTTGAAATTTTTAGCCTCCATGAATATACGCCAAAACAAAAAAGTAAGTATGCCAGATTTGAACATGAAATTCCATCTGGTTTTTAATATTTATGCTAAACGTTACAAAAACCTAGAAAACAGTCATGCTTAAAAGAACAATTTATAGAAGAAAAAGAGTAAAAGTAATTTAATCTAGAAATTCAATCATGACAATATTCTAGATTATTCAAAGTAGTTATGTAAGATACACATACTTCAGCCACAAAGAAATAATCCACAGATGAATATTAAAAAGCATACTACTAATAATAATACATAAACACCCAATATTGTCATGATTGAATTTCTAGATTATTTCCTTGTGGCTTAAGTATGTATATCTTGAGATGATTTCATAACATTTCAACCATACCTGGAGGAACACGAAGATCAGTTTCCCCTTCTCTTCCAGCAATCGATTTTGCACCACTAGATGGCCACCTAAAGCAATCCTCTAGAAAAATGACGTTGTGCATGGTGTCCTCTTGGAAATGCCATTAAAATATTCCTGTTAAATCCGTGCTGTGAATCTGAACCCATCATGGTTTTTTAAATAATCATGTCAACATCTGAAAACTACTACATATATTTTGACTTGGATAAAGGATTCAAAACTATACCTATTTCTAAAATCCTCATCACAGCACTTGAATTATTTCAAAAAGAAAATACCCTCAGCACTGTCTGAATACAAATAAATGATTTAAGAAAGAGAAACTAAAAAAAAAAAAATAGTAGGGAAAAACATCTATTTTTTTAAAGCTTCAATAACGTCCATAATTGAAATATCCACGGAGATGTGTCACAAAATGTGTGTGACTTGAATTCTTCAGGGAACATTTACAGTTTCCTAAGAATTAAGTTAGTATTTATTGTTTTGTATGATTCAGAACTAACTCAAAGCTCCTAATAATGTGAAAAAATCTGACATTTTGCCAGTGTTCAGTTTTTCACCGTATTAGACTTATTGTAATTTTCATAAAAGCATATAAATAATTCTATCCACTGGAAACTCTAATACCTGATCCATTTCAATAGTGAAATGGAGATGAGGTGTCATACACTATGTCAGTATTTACACTGGTCTTTGTCTCAATGGGAGATTTTGATTACTATGTGATTATTGTAGTTTAAATGGGTGGTTCAGAGAGGGAAGTAGGCAGTTGAATGTCTAATAACAAATGAATTCAGGTTGTTCTCAAAATTGTACATCTTAGAGAAGGTGTAGGTGTTTTTGCTTCAGACCCACAAATATAACTATAACTGAAGCAGCAAAGCACCAAGAACAATTTTTAGAACTGGACATTCAGTAATTAGGAGAGGGCGAATACACTTTTGAATATTAACTGAACACTTACTATATTTATTATGCCTGTGATTGTATACTTTGTGACCTCTGAGGCATATATTAACGAATAATCAGAACACAGAATTATACAGAGAAATTACCAGCTCTATGCAACAGAGAATTATACAGAGAAATTATCAACTGTGTGCAAACAGTGGGAAACAGATCGTAAGTGATCAATGTGGATCCTGCAAAAGCTATGAGTATTTTCAATATGGTGTTAGACAGTAGGAGCTGCACTCAGTACAGGAAGAATATCAGAAGTTTTGTCATCTTTACTGGGATTTTTATGTAGCAAGAACAAAACTCCAGAATTTAAAACTAGGGAATGCTCACAAAAAACATGCTACTCTACAGTATGTACACAGCAAGCATAATGACAAATTATGCAGAATAATTTGGAACAACCCCCTGACATATATTGACAAGTCAGCCTCCTGAATAGTGAGACTAGGAAACAGAATAGAAAAGAAAGCCCTTGTTTATTCAAACTAGTTATTCCTTACAAGAAATTTACTCAGCAAAATGAGTTCATTTTATAATTGTTTCAAGTAAACTTTCTGTAAATGAGAAAGTATATGGAGTCAAGCTGATAACAGATCAGTGCTCAAAAATCTCCAGGCCTCTGTATACAGCAGTGTCATCACATATTTTATCTATCTGAATGCTACTGTCATTTTAGTATACAATATCAATTGATCATGAACCATTATCTATTTATCAAGATAAGAAACTATGTCAGGCATAAGATATTTAAGAGTAAAATTTCCAGTGAAAAATATACATACAATTTAGTTTACTTTAAATAGATGGATAGGTTTTAGAGAACTTTAAAAGTCATTTGCCTTATTACATTCCTGTCATACTCCTTGAGACATACGAGAACTCAGAGTAAAGACAAAGTCACCAAGGCTTTCCCAGTATTTTCCCACCAGGCTGATTTAGAACTTTACAAGTAATCACCTACTTCCCTTTCTGCCTATCTTATTCAAAGCAATATGATTTTATGAAATATTAGAGAATAGTATATAAGAATATATAAGGAACATATTTTAGGGGAGTTAGGTAAACAGTCATTCCCTCAAAAGTGAGCAAAATAATGCAAATCCAGGACTCTCAATGCTTTGGAGTGAAATGCAAGTCACATAGCAAAACTGTATTAGCTGGGAAAGAGATGGAAAATAGGATATTCTGCTAACAAGACGAAATAAGATCTTGTCTGAGTGGTCTTGCAGGGTAGAATTCCTGCTGGAGCAGTCAGTAGGCATAGGGCCTGGAGACACAGGCCAATAGCTGTGTCTGGAAGATGAGTATTCTTTGAGCTAAATTACAACTGTAAGACCTGGGGCAGGTTCTCTGCCTTTGTGTGAGTCTCAGGACTAAAGCACAAATGGAAGAGGAAAAACAGGACAGGTGAAACTTTTCCTTTCATGCCCTGAAGGGGCAAGTAATGAAAAGGAATGACAAGATCTCTTCCCTTTCTACACATCAGCTAGTGCAAGTGTGATGCTTATCAGCATGCCAGGTGTAGAACTTGATAATGACCAACCCCACCCTGAACACTTGTCACTAGGCAGAGTGCCTCTACCTGCCCTGCCAAAAGTCCTTCACCTGGTAATGCAGACTAGAGCTTTAGAAGAAAGAAAACCCATGAAAACAGAATTGTCAAGCGGGTTTTATACATTAAGGTGGAGGTGACTCTGAGATCTAGGGGATATGTATTAATGTCCTGCCTCTAGTGTCTGATGTACGAAATGAAAACTGCTTCATGAAAAAATAAGGCATTAGTAATTGCAGGGTAACAGATTTCAAGCACATATTAAAGAGCTGTTGAAAAAGAAACCGTATGAGAATAGTCAAATAATGAGTAAAATATGTCAGAATTGACAAAGATTGGGCACTCGTGGAGAAATCAAATACATTAAAGAAATTTTACCATTTTCTATAGGCCACCATGAAAAGGACTGCATATTTCTTTTTTTTCTTATTTTTCCCTTCCTTCCCTACAAACCCATAAGGACTCTGCAGTTAGAGAGTCTGTCACTGTAAGTTTGTATCTCTTTCTCTCCTTCTCTCCATGTGCATGTGTGTGTGCAACCACAAGTATCAGACTAAATACTTAACCATGTAATGGTGAAAAAGAGGGGTGATTTTCAAACTGGAGTGGTTACAGTGAAATTCCCTATTTACTGACGAACGCATAGACCTTTTTAGTTCATTGTGAGCACTAGCTGGCCAATTTGTCACTGCATCAGTTTTTTTTCAGGAAATTTCAGAGGTAATTCAGAGAAGAGAATATTGTTCATGACAGAAATAGAAATATAAGCTTATACAGGACAGACTCCACTTTCTCTCCTCTTGGTTCCTTGGTTTAGGAGATTATGTCTGTGCATCCATCATTTTTTGAAGTCCAGTTTTACTGAGGAGGAAACACCTTCCCTCCTTATCCAAAAACCTTAATACCTAAGCCTCCCACTAACTCCGGTGTTGAAATTCTACCACCCCAGAAGTATGTTGAACTCGCTCACTGTAAGTTGCTAATTTTCCTCCACACTGAACATGGTCCATGACGTCTTTATTCTCACATCACCACCTGTAAAATGGGAAGATATGTAAATTTTGGACTGCTCTTGAACTAATGCATTCTTACCATGCTGAAAAGGTAATGCAAAATTTAACATTTTCTTTTGCTACCAAGACTTTAAAAAATATGCCAGTAAGGGAATTTTCCTTGAAGAGTGAAAGAAGGGATCTTGCATTCATAAAAACTTTTCTAAAATACAGATTGTGAATTTCACTTGGCTAATGTAAGATAAGATGCATGGCTGCATAAACTTGTGTATGACAGTCAGATAGAAGTGAATATTTGTGGTGCTGACTTTGATTGCCTATACTGTTAAATTGTGTGTCTGTCCTCTGTAAGATAATATTTTTCAATAAATCACTGCAAAGTAAACTTATCTTCCTCCTTCAGAATGTACTTTAAAATCTTCCTTTGTTGCAGTGCCTACAAGAAGCTTGACAACAGTTGTTAGGATGCTGATGATCTGAGACTACCAACTGTCAGGCTGACTGGCGTTGTCTAAGTGTTCCTCATTCCATCAGTCTGTCTTTTTCCATCTGTTGCATCTCACTTCCTATAGCACTCCTAAGAGTAGGTACAGATTCTATATTTTCTAATATACAGCATTGAGGACAATCATAGCTACTAAAAAACAACAGAAAAAGAAGGGAAAAAAAGATATTGTCAGCTAAAATCCAAAAAATATTTGTGGGATAAAAAAAAAAAATCCACAACAAGTCAACAGAGAGACAGGGATATTTTCATTCTTCATATAGCAGAGAAAAATAGCCATCTGGCTGATTTTTTTGAGAAACATGTAGTTAGCTTACATAAGGAGAAATCTCTTTTTGTGTCACCTGTTTGAGGCCAGTGTGACCCCTGACAATATCTTCATTATCCATCAACAAAGAAGCATGACCAAGCCACCAACTGGGAAAAGTGACTATTAACCTTCTGGGAAGAAAGCACTGACAAGCAGAGTGCTGCACCACAACTGCCTTGTTGGCAATCCCTAGTACAGGAGTGGGAGGCTGGAACTCACATTCCAGCAGAGAAACATTGCTCATCTTTGCAATGCAGACATTCATTTCGTGTGATGCTGAAGGATCCTCTCATTGAAGGGTAATGGATAAGTAACATGTGACCGAGATTGCTTCTGAAAATAGCTTCACAACTGCCCTTGGTGAAAACATTTTACCTCCTCTGATTCAAATTCACACTGCAAGCAGTTCAGTTCTGATCCTGGCAATACAGAGGCCAGTCCTTCCAAAGGCACAAGGTCATGCACAGAAACTGGAAATTTTTCCCACTGGCCTTTCTGCAAAGCAAAAAGCATCACAGCACTGCACTTTGACTGTCAAATACAATGTAACTTGTATTGAGCAGTTACTTGTTAAACCCACCAAATTCACCTGGAAATGAGGAATGCATTTGCATGGCACATGATAGTCCATTAATGTGAACGCTATTTAAACATGAAGTCAATGACAACTTGTTAAAGTTTGTTTTTAAGAGTTAAACCTTATTTTCAAAGGTTTGATTTTTAAATTCTACTTATCTGAAACCATTTATTCATGGGCATGATATTGACTTTGACTTTTAGCTTACTTCAGTGCTATTACTACTGCAAGGAACTTTTCTGGGTTAGTGTTCCTTTAGACGTCAGTTCACATTTTTTTCTCAAATAGGCCTGCTTTTTATTGCTAGACATAAGAGGATGATCTGTTTGTTGTTAGACAACTAATGTAAAATGTTGCAGTGGGGAGCCTGCAACCTTCTCTGGTAGACAGCTTTGCCCGTGGGAAGAATCAGAAGACGATATTTTTGATGGATGTTCATAGATTTACTTATTTCTCCCAGCCCCTCATGGCTGGGGCCTGCACCAGACTGGCCACCCTTGGGCCAAAACCCAGAGTTCCCCGGGCAGGGGGCCATGGACAGCCAATAGGGTACAGAGCTTGGGGACATGTGACCAGAGGGCAGGGGTGTGGGGAACCCCGTGTAATCCATGCTTCCCACCCGGGGCCCATCCCCCCGGCGGGTGCACCAACGGTAAAATTATTACTTTCTGATTGGAAAACTGGATTTTTTGTCTATGAATCATTACGGTTGAAGAGGAGGAATACTTTTTAGCAGCAAAGCAATATTTATGTGTTTACGCTTTCATTTAGATGTGAGGCATGAGGAATATAAGGTGCCTTGTAGACATTTGAAACAGTGGCAGTGAGATCAGTGTTTGAGGCAGTGTAAATTACTAATTACTAGTCAGTGCAGTCTGAACCTCTGCCTCTCAAACTGCAGGATGACCTGGCTACTCTGACAATTATTCACAAGCAAGATTCCCATCCTACTTTACCATAATATATGATATTTTAGGACTTCACAACACTCAAAAAGATTATTCTAAACTTGTCAAGATAAATGAAATTGTGTTGTTGTTTAACCCCAGCAGCAAAGCCCCATGCATCCCTTCATTGCCCCACCAGGAGGATCAGGGAGAAATCAGAAGAGTAAGAGCTACAAAGCTCCTGAGTTGAGATGCAGACAGGGAAGTAAAAGCCGTGCACACAAGCAAAGCAAAACAAGGAATGAATTCCCTTCTTCCCATGGTTGGGCAGGTGTTCAATCGTCCCCAGCAGAGCAGGGTGCCATCATGCTAATGGTGACTTGGGAGGACAAACCTATCAGTCCAAACATCCCCTCCTTCCTCCTTCTTCTCCCCTGTCTCTTAATTTGAGTCTGATGTCACAAGGCCTGGAATATCCCTTTGGTCATTTTGGGGTCACCTGTTCCAGCTGCATCCCCTCCCAGTCTCCCAGGTACTCCCAGCCTCCTCATCAGCGTGGTCATGAGAAAAGTAGAAACGGTCTTGGCAATCCCTGCTCAGCAACAATAAAAACATCTTTGAATTATCAGCACTGTGTTCAGAACAAACGTGAAACACAGCCCTGTACCTGCCACTCTGAATGACATTAAATCTACCCCAGCTAAAACCAGTATAAATTGTTAACTCCCAAACCATTTCCCAGATAAATAATATTTTTATATATCTGTATAATTATGGGGTCTGACTCTTGAATTTTCAAGAAGAGATAACCTGAATAAAGCACAAAATAAAGATGCAATATTATGATAAAATATAGCTTAATTGGCAAAGAAAGTAAATTCCTACCTGATTATTACTGTCAAAACACTTGATTTGATTTTGTGACAAAAGACCATTTGATTTTTGTGCTTTTGGGGACCAATTTTTTAACAGTCTCTGTCTTGAAATTTAGTGTTCTTATATTAATTTAATGTGTGTCATAAGTCAAGCAAAGAGAGTAGAAGGTAAGTTTGGCTGAACAGGGAACTACTTGTGGAAGCTGTGGAAAAATTAATTGTATGATAATTGAGGAAGTGAGGTCAACCTTCTTGGGAAGATGACAGAGCTGATGTTCATACAGGTGTTTTCAACTTGAATAAAACGATGGCAGTTACCAAAACAGTTAAGTGAGCAGAAGTAATTTCTGAAATTAAGAAGCAGCAGCTCAACTCATTCATAGTTTAATATGAGAAGTTTTTATGGGTGAGATCCAACTATAATAACTCAATGATGACTGAGGAAACAATATTTATAAGGGACTTGGAGAAAACCAGGAAACATCCAAAATAACTATTCATAAACAGTGAAAACACTGATTCACAGAGAGTGCACATAATTCTTTTATAGACATAACACTGGAAGAAAAATAAAACAAATGCTCTAAGAAAAACTACTAAGGTGTAAGGAAAAAAAATGAAACAGCTGGAAATTCAAGAACTATATTATATATACCACAGTATAAAAGTTCTTCCCAATTACTTGATTTAAAACAATGAGGTATCTACCAAGACATTAATTATATGTGAGTATATTTTACATCCTAAAGACTCCAAAACCAGGCCAGATTCTCTCTTGCATTACGCTTACTTTGCAGCATCCAAGTGGCTGAAAGTGGCCACAAAATCAACTTCTAGAAATACCCTGAAATAGAAGGAATATCTATAATGGTGTTGAGACATTCTAAGGGCTTCTTGTCACCTCCGTTCATGGGAAGTAACTTGTGAAGGAATGTGTGGTATCTTGCTGCAAAAGACGCTCTTGGACCATCAGCTGCAAAAATGACCTTCTCTTAGTGCTGCAGGTGACTGAAGATATTTTTCTAGTTTCCCAAGAACACAAAATTCTTTACACCACATTTGTATATTAAAAATGTATGGATATTTCTGGTGAATGCCTTTGGCTGGAGTTACAAATAGAAACCAGAGAAAAATTTAAAAGGAAAAAAATATTAGTAACAATGCTTTATTACAGGAACAGAAAAAAATTAAATACCTGTCTTTATGTGGAAAGAGTACATAATAATTCATGAAGGGACCTTACAAAGTACTGCTATAACATTTTGGCTTTCCTAGAGCAGCAGGACGGCATTGCCACAATACTTTTCTCCTGGACAAAGCATGAAGTCCAATTACACACTAAGTCCCACTCCAAAAATCTTTCTTCTTCAACCAGCTGGGTGCACTTGATGGCTGCTGGATAGTTTGGAAACAGAAAAAGGTTACAGGGCCACAGAGGTGGAAGAAAATATTCAGATGGAAGACATCTATACTGTTCAGTATGCCCTCATGATTTTGTTCTGCCCACATAAAGGATGTTTCTAAAAGTGAAGCTCTTTTTTCAAACTTCTGTGAACCATTTGTATGGAGGCATTTAGAAGAATCCTCACAATTATAGTACGAGAGTCTGATTAAGAAACAATGGGTTAATTATCACAATTCATTAGCTGAGTTGGAAACCTAAGAAAGAACAGTATCACAAAGATTTATAAGTGAAATCAACAAGACAGGCTGTCAACACTTGCTTTTTATAGAAGTTTTAAAGATTTTATTATTTCAAATATAATGACCATATAGGATGCATTAACAGTGTCAGAATATTTAGGGCACTTCAGTTTACCTGTACTTAAATATTAAGCATTATTCACTATGATGGGAACAACTTGATTTTGGCACTAAATCAGCATGATTTCAGTGAGGTGGTTTAAGCTTGTTCACTGAGTGAACATTAAATTCCCTTAGATTGTTGCTTTGGCTTCCTGCAGGAAGTTAGACTGGTTTGGCACTAAAGAACTGAACCATTAAACCACAACTTGCTGCTTGTAGAAGTGGTCCTGATGTCTTATCTGGCTACCTAAAAATGGAGACTAGACAGGAATAAGGGAATAAATAAAGGAAAAAAAATTAAGGAGGTATTTATTTGAAAGGCCTTCAAAGGTACACCCTGGGGGTCTGGAGGCTCCTGCACCAGTAGATCCCAAGATGGATGACAGGTCACAAGTTCTTCACACTTTTATAGATTTGGTTCATTTTCATATCAGCATAAATTCATCAATTAGAACTTTATCTAATGATGTAATTTCTCCAAGCTTACCCTCCTTTCTCAAGATGTTGGTTTACACATTTTGGGCCTTGGACAGTCTGGGTGTCCTTGGAGAGTGAGCTAGAAAGGCTTTGTTACATCTGTCTTAGCTTAAGAGAACAGCAGCTAATGAGCTACAGGAAACTTCAGAGTTACACTGGGCAGTATAGGATTTGAAAAAATATAAAAGTTAAAACCTAAGCCATCAGTCCATACCACAGACTGCTGGAGGGTTCACTACACCAATTGACTCAAAATATTGCAGTTGCATGGGTGCACTCACGTGCTGTATCAAACCCTTTTGAGGCAGTAATTTTACTTCCCCATTCAAACTGTGAGAATGTGTAACCACAAAGTAAGCTAAAACTCTTATTTGCAAATGTCAGCTCTTTGGTATTTCTCAGGTACCTCATTGCTGCAGCTTCTCAATGTTAGAGGGCTGGTGACTATCAGAAGGTGCTAAACTGGTGGAACTGCTCTTTTCGTGAGGGCCATCCCTGGGTGTGTAAGACAGAATTGTGTTTCCCTCTTAACATTTGATGCCTGCAAGAAAAGGTTTCAGGATGATTGAATTCAGGTTATGTTATCCATCCTATGGAAGCAGGAAAGAATTCATAAATCAACATCTACTTTCACTGTAATATTTTTAAAGACAAAATTTATATTACCCTTTTTAATTATGGGACACTGTGGCCTCAGTGGACCTACTGAGACCATGCCCATCTTGCGCTGATTTTGGGGTACTTAGTGAGCAACTGAGCTAACTACCACTTCTGTTTTAGGTGCTACAAAATTCTGGGAGAATACAAGGAATTTGGCTTGTTTCTTTAAATTAGGTTGTGCTATATTGCGTAGAAGTAAATTGAGGAGGAGGTGATATAGAGCTAAGGATAGGGATGTAACCAGTCATCTGGTCATAGGTGTTACTGATTTGCAGCAGTATTAAATATATGTCTCAGTCAATTGGGTGCCAGATTTAAGTATATATTCCTTCCAAAAATTACAGTCCTTGTATCTGGAGTAAAAGGGCTATACTGACAAAGTTAGAAAAAATGTTTAATGAAGAACAGACAACAAAGAAACCCCAAACAACAAAACAACAAACCCTCTCCCCAAAACAACCAAAAAACCTGCAACCCCTCCAACCAACCAACCAACCAACCAAAAAAAACCCCAAAACCCACCAAGATCCCCACCAAAACCCAAAAATATTATAGGATTCTTGCTTCCCTTTAATGATTCATGGCAATAGGATCAATATACTAAAAATAGAATCGTTTTTCCACAATAAAGAAAAATTTATTTTCCTCATCTTAAATATTAACTTTTCTCATCTAGATAATAGAATTTCAGTCTGTATCAATCTTTGGTCACTTTGGTAGTTTTCCTAGAGTGCAGTGGAAATTCTTACCTTTTTCAAGTCGGCAATTATTTAGAGGCCAAGGACAGCAGAAAAAGGGAGAAAAAATGTCTTTCTGTATGAAAGACACTAAGATGGCACGATTTAAATGAATAACAAGGAATATGTGGTTTTTTACCAGAAAGTTAAGAAAAGGTTTATTATTACAATTTTACTCTTATCAGATAAGAGATGCTGTTTAATTTACAAAGACTCATTTTGGAGATAGCCCATTGAACCCTAAAAAATGTAGATTAATTATCATTGACATGACAGAGGTAGTCAATAAATTCTTGGAGATTTTTAATACTTTGACATTTCAGAAAGAAGCCTCTTCTCAAAGAAGCAAGTAAAGAAGTAAAGGATTTATCTTTAACTGAAAATTCTTAAAAGACTATATAGTCTGTATGGACTATAAATTGTATGGCTTAGATTTTCACACGCTTTAAACACTACTCTCATGGACACTCAGGATGCAGAAAACAGTCCAGCTTTCTCAGAGTGAAAGTGGTCTATCTTGGTTCATTCTTACTACAAATTTTCCATATTCACTTTTCTATAGTACAACACACATCTCATAATATGGACCATGGTGGTCACCACTCACTGGCTGCTTTCCTTTGGGCAGCTTATTGCTAGACTGTATATTTGCAGCTGTCTTTTTAATGGGAAAATTAATCTCAATATATATAAAGAAGTTATCTGCATCTGACCAAAAGTAAAAGTAACACACATGTAATGCCTCAGTTGTACATCTGCTTTCAGATCAACTGATAGAGCTGGCATATAGTCAAGGATTTTTCCTTGTAAGGCAGTTCGTTCAAGGAAATTGCAAGTTAGTAGAAAGGCACTCCAAGACTTTAAAATTCACAATCTGGGTGTGGTGAAGTCAGTATAAAACATGCTTACCAACGAGCAGGAAATCAATTTTGTATCAGGTTTTTATGTGGAAAGGTAGCTATTGAGGAACAGAGAGGAAACAGGATTTAAAAATAGAGGAAATTCTGTACAGAAGAGAGTTACTGCTGAAACAATTTGTGTTTAGCACCACTGAGCATTTTAAATCTGTCACAAAGTTCACTGTTGCATTTAACTCACATGACTTTTTGGTCAAAGATGAGGATCCAAAAGAAAACCACTCTTTTCATTGTCTGGAAAATTTCTGACCATCGAGGCTGAAGTTTTATGACAACTTTGAAAGCCAAGAAAAAAGCCTTCTTTATTTCAGACATTTTTCTTTCAGCTGTCTTAAAACAAAGACTATGTTAATAGCTGATCTACCAGCACTGACTGCCTGGATATACACTTTCTGTGAGAGTCTGCAATCTCTTGAGGGTAATTTATACAGAAGGCTTGCCAGAAATTCTTATTACTATCTTCTTTGTGTTTACATCATTATGAGTTATTGTTCTTATACCTTTGCTCTCTCTAGCTGGCAAGCAATACACCATACAGATGTTTAAGCCCCACCTGTCTTCCTAGGTTCGGTGTTCATTATTTTTTGCAGGCTTCAAAAGTACAAAGCAATGTAGGCATAATTATAGAAAAATATCTATCAAATGTCAAACTTCTTTGACAGACACAGTGAAAAATAAGATGAAGGTGTTTAGTCTGTGAGAGAGAGAGAAGAAAGCATTTTTATTGACACAGGAATTGTTGAAAGAACAGAAATAGTAGGGTCAGTATTCATACTCGCCACCTTCCTTCTCCTGTCTTTTTTAAGCTTCTTTATCCCTTTGATCAGCCTCCCATATTTGTCTATGTATAATTACACGATATACACCTCCAAATGTTATTGCGACTGCACATTTGCCTGGGGAGAAACACAAGGAACTGTGTCATGGCTTAGGAACGGTATTTAGTACTCCTAATTTAGTACTCCTACTAAAACCACACTGCTCACTGGCCTCCTCCCTCTGCAACTGGAAGCGTGATAGGTAAAGACAATGTTGAGATATGAGCAATTTACCAGATGAAGCCATAAGATAACAGTAACAGAATCAATATCAATAACAAAAGGTATAAGACATAGAAACTATTCATATGGAAAGCCCCTGATAATAGAAAAATACTATATGGCTTTGTACACCATGTTCTTTACCAACCAGAAGGAAAAGTCTTCTTTGAAAGTGAACGAGAGTTCCCTGGGTTTTTCTTTGCTTGAGGCAAACTCTCTTTCCTAAAACATTTCTCAGAGGCACCACAGGGACTTTATCCTCTTCTACAGTACATGGAGGTTTTCACTGGAAAGGGTCAGCTCAATGTTAACTAACATGGTGGCCTTTGTTAAATGTAGATCCAACCACCCATTGTTTTCAATGTGGTTTTCAACGTGGTTTTCAACACTCTATTGTATTTCAGCACTCCGTTCAATATTCCCAGAATAGGGAGTAAGACACACCCTGTATCATATTTAATCATGTGATCTCTGGCCCAAGTGCCTATGAGGCTGTTTTTGAAATGAGTCCTATGGTCAGAATCAATTCTTTTGGGGGAGCCACATCTCCAGAAGACTAGCTTTTCAAGCCCCATCATGGTGTTCCAGGCAGTGGTGTGAGGCACAGGATATGTCTCCAGCCATCCAGTTGGGGTTTCCCCCCATTGTCAACACATAACACTTTCCTTGGCACATCTGTAGAGTGTGATGTTATCAATCTGCCAGGACTCCCCATGTTTATATCTCGACCATCATCCCCCATACCACAGATGCTTTACCCACTTGCTTGATTGCAGCACAGGTTTCACAGTTACGGAGGACCTGGGAGATGATGTCCATGGCTGCTCCCACCCCATGATCACAAGACCATGGAATATTGTATCTCTTCCCTGATGATCCTAGGCCTTACTGAGTGAAAAATAATTCACCACTATGCTTCCTGGCCAGCTCCACCTGGGACACATTAGTCTTGGCAGCCCAATCTACCTGTACAGGTCTGCGATGTTCTTCAGCAGCCCAGTTCTTGGCTACGTGTGCATCTATGTGATGCACCTTTGCAGCCAGATTCTCTACCTGGGTAACACTGTCTTGCCACAAACCGGCAAGCCCAAGTGGGTTGTGGAAACCAACAACTGCTCTGAAAGTTTCACAGAGCTCGACTTGGACAAAATTTCTTTGTACCCTTGGGAATTTGGTTTGTATCCGTGAGAATTTTAGCATCAACAGAAGCAAGAAATCAAAACATCAGATGAAGGAATGCACAGATGCTCAAGGGAGCTGTTTGTTGCTTTAGATTGTTTTAGATGGGTGTTAGTTTTGAGCAACCAGTAGTTTTTGTGGGGTGTTAATGTAGAAGACAATGGAGACATAGAATGGGTGCTGGAACATTGCATAAAAGGGGGTTTGTTGAAATGAAAGCAGCATCTGCATTTGCCATTGCCTGGAGTTGTTACTTTCTTTGTACGTGTTGTGATCACCTCAACATTGACAGCGGGTCTTCCTCTGCAGTGCCGGTTGGCTTCCATTGTTCCAGCCACCCCCCCAGAGCATTTTCCATCATGCTCAAGTCAATATAGAGTGCAGACATTTCTCTTGTTCGTCTGTATCCAAAGCCAGCTTTCAGCTCTGCAACCTGACTCTATCGACCTTTTCCCTTGGCAGCTTCTGTGACTCGTCATGTAGGACTGCATACGGCAGCTTTCCATTTTTTATGTAGCCCTGCAATTCAGCAGAAAACAACAGGGATGAGAGAGTATCGCTTTTCATTTTCTGATAGCTAGTTATATGGTGGGACTCCCTGGCACGTGTCCCTTTTTCTTCCTCCTCTGATGATGCTAAACTGAAGTCTTTGCCTTCAGGCCAATTTGAGGTGTCTTCCAAGGTCCCTGGATGACAGGGATTTCCTATCAGGGCTTGCTGTGTGATCAGAGTGTTCCACTTGCTCCGTGTGGTATCAGTGGCATGATGTGTAGAGGGCACTTTCCCTTTGAGCATTCACCCCAGCACTGGTAGCTGGGGTGCCAGGAGGAGCTGTGCTTCAGTGCCAGTCAGTTCTGCCAGTCAGTCAGCTTCTGAGGCAGCTCGAAGCCCTTCATAAGCTGCCTTCACAAGTTAGCTTTTTCAGTCAGGGTGTAGCTGACCTCAGATCCTCTGTAAGACCAGAACCCCAGGAGTCAAGCTCAAGGTACTTTTTTCAAGAGGCCCCAGGAAGGATCATTCTCCTTGGTTCCAGCATAGAGCAAATTTTTTACATCTTGTCCTGACCTGACTGACCAAAGGGATACAGCATGAACAACTTCCTGTTTAATTTGTTCAAAATCTTGTTGTTTTTCAAGACCCCATTAAAATCATTCTTCTTCTGGGTCACTTGGTAGGGTTTACAGTCTGCTTGTAATCTGGAATATGCATCCTCCAAGTCTAACGAACCCATTAAATCATCATGATTTTGAAAGCTTTGATAAGTAGGCATTGTTATATATCTTCCATAACTAAAGTTATTTTAAGAAATAGCCGTGATTCTGTTTTGAAAACTTTGTCACTTGAATGCATTGCAGTCCCACATTTTTCTGTATACTTTCAAATCAGGACAGCAAGCAAAGTTTTGGTGTGAAACTGTTATGCTTACCCAGAAGATTTAGTGGTATGACAGGACTAATGCAGTTTGACAGGAGCAGAGTCAGTCTTTTCCTCAGATCTGAGTACTCCAAAACCAGAAGAGATTTTAGTAATAGATCATCTTTTATTTCAACAGATATTACAATAATAATATTTTTAGACTACAGAAAATAGTGTAAATATAAAAAAGGATTTTAAAGTATCTTACCCCTACCACTGTATCCTTGCAAGGCACCTACATTTTTCAAGATTTTTTTTTCTCAATCCCTGCTCACTGACTGTAAATTTTAACTCAGGTTACTGCCAATCTTACAGTTTCTTCAGGTCCCTAGGAAGCATCTCTCTTTTAACATTAGAGACCATTCCTAGTGGGTCATGCCCAAAGCATGCCCATTTTTTCCACTTGCGTAAAGCAGATAGGCTTAGAAAAAATATACAAAAATAGGGGAAGCATGTGGTGGTATTTACCTTACTTGCACCCCTAGCTCCAATCACATGTAATACTGTGATTTCCACAAATAACTTCTCTATATTCAGCAACTCTCAATTGGTTTTTCTGCTATGCATTTGAACTTTTGAACCCCATTGTAAACTGCCAGCATTTACAGTTTCCTGCAAGAAAGGAATTCCTCAGATTAACCATAACTGCGAAGATCTGTGTCCTTTGTTTTTCCCACAAACTGCAAGCTCTATTTAGTATCTTCTTTGAGAACAGAATACTGGAAGAGAAAGTGAAAACTTCACTGTGTCCTATTGTTCTTCACCTGTCCCTTTCAAAGTTAGTCCTAGCATACTTCCTCATAAAGACATTATTCCAAACCTTTGTTTATTCTTGCTAATCTTTGCTGATCTTTTCCAGTTCTGTTACGCACTTTCTAAGGGCACAACATACAAGATGGAGTAAGCTATATGTTTTCACTGTAACTTACATTCCGTTCGAGTTTCTTTTTTTTTTTAGTAATTCCTGGCATTATTTTTGCTTTTTTTCCCCTGCTGATTAAGCACTAAGCTGAGTTTATAACAGTTCCTTGAAAATATCAAGGTCTCACACAAGCAGTAAATGTTTGCTCAGATAATGTTACAGGCTGGTTTTATCTGCATGCATCCATTCCCAGTTACTTATGCTAAATTTAATCTATTTGGTTGCCTTCTAAAATCCACATGTTTCTCGTAAGTTGGTCCCCACAAAGAATTACAAATCAGTTTGTCATTCTTTTGCTTTTCTAGCTCACTTGTGACTGAAGTAGACAGCACAGAAAAGTCCAGGACTGCTTACAGGCCTTAACAGTTTTGTTGAACTAACTTGGGATAACCTTTCACATATCCAGGCTGACTTCATTAACCAGATATCCTTTCTCCTTTTCCCAATTAGGCTCCAAAAGAAAAAGAGTCAAATTAACCAAAACCTTTCCATAGACTCATATGACAGAATTTCTTCTTACAAAGCCATGTCAGCTCTTTCCCTAAATATTTGACCTCATGAACATTACTTCTATCCTTTATCCAGTATGGCTGTCAGGGCATTTACAGCTCGGTTGTAAGTCTGTATTCCCTTCAATCTCTCCCATAACTCTTTCATAAACGGCCAGCACTTCAGTCTCCTTTTCCTTCCGAGAGTATGAAAGTAATTCAGCCCAAGACTGCATGCTACAATCATCACTCACTTCTCCTTACTGACACCTCCACTACTCTAGGTGCCTGTAAATCTATAGAGCAATTTGCATCTTCTCCAGTGAAAATTGTTAGCATTTACCTTGGCCACATACTGCTCCAGATCAGTCATGCAGCATCAGGCTACCCAGGCAATATCCATCTTTCTCTGCCTGTTGGCACTGCCTTGGCCTGTGGAAGCCTCTCTTCCCCTCAGTCATACTCAGGTGCTCATTGGGAATGAAGAATCATCTCCCTGGCCAGGAAAATCCACCTGCTCTAATGACACTGAGCTTGGCCTTGCAAACTGTTTACATAAAATAAATCAAAAGCAAAAGGTTTGCTGCCCAATTACAGTGCTGTGTTTTGTGTTTTTAATCATTCAAGACAGCTTTTTGTGAAGGAATACAATAGAATATGTAAGTCATGTGAGGCTCACCTGATTGTTTTTATATCTGTCTAACAACATGAACAAAGAGAAACAAGAACAGTATCCAATTCCTTCTAAGCTGAGCCATTTCTGTTTCAGGTTTTTTAGGCTGTCTTTCTACTCCTCAAGTACAGTCTCCTACTGTCAGTGTGTTTTACCTCCCAAGCCTTGGAAATAGTCTCAGGTGTCTGAATGGTTCTTGATGTTTCTGTGCACAAGTCAGAATAAAAATGACACAAGGATTAAATGGACATGCGTGTTTTTGAGGCCATCCAGGACAGCAGTTATTGGTTATGACAACAAAACAGGTATGTGCTTAGTAAATTTGTGGATAATATCTATCTCTGCCTTTAGTGGAGAGATTAAGTGCTTTCTGGAGGACAGGCTACAGTTCAGGATGCTACTTAATTATTTCAATCTGAAGATGAGACTGAGAAAAAAATGGATCTTTCTTCCAGAGAGAAAAGGTGAAATCCATCAGAACCATTTAACCACACAAATGCAGAATATTGACTATCTTAGGCAGCTTCTTGTGGGAATTGGCCATGAGATCCTCTGTGAGATATATGGTGAAGGAATTTCCAAGAGATGTGCCATGAGTTATGTGGTGAAGGGATTATGATACCCTGCTGCTGTGGTGACAGGCGATCAGATAGAGCTGACTGACCCTCAGTGCTTCAATCAGAGAGGTGGAAGAGGACGTGGTAATAACTCTCGATATCCCACATTTATTTGTGCAGTGGCTGTCCCCCCTGTACTTATGACATCAGTAGCAGGATATTTGACTATTGTCTCATCTTCAATTCTCCCAGAAATATGAATTAGTATTTGAAATAATTCATGGCAGAGGATAAGACTACAGCCACCTTGCAGACAATCTATGGCCTTGCTCCTGTTCCCTCCCTAAAGCAGGGACACTTCCCTGGTAAGATTTTCACCTCTGGCTGCATCAGAGAAAACTTAGGATCACTTGTACCTAGTGCTATCTAACAAGACAACAGTGCAATCTAGCAAGACTCTATAATCTGTTACTTCATTAAACTTCAGTGTTTGTGAGTCTGTGATTGTGAAAGTTTGTTTTGAAATTCAATGGTCTTAGAGTGTCCAATTGTTAACCCACACTACTGGTGAGTGTGGGACTGTAAAGGTGGCCAGACTTGTAGCACGACTCACATTGCTGGTGCATCTGAGGTCTGATTGGACAGGAGCAGATTTACAGTGCTGAACTAGTTGTTATCAGCAATTAAGCCCAGCTGCACCCAGCCTCCTTGATCCTTGAGTACCAGCTGGAACACTGGAGGTCGTTATTCTGCCAAATTCCTATACTTTTAAAAGAATATTGCTCCAATGCAAATATGATGAGGATATAATGTCCTCCTGATGCAGAAGATCCGAGGTGTGTGGTGGAAGGCAGAATCAAAAGCAGAGATATTAACTAACATAAAGCAATACTTTCGCTCTTTTGCAAATGCTAGGCCTTAGCTAAAATACTGTACTTAGCTGAAATATTGTACCCACTTCTAGAAAGATTGTGGGCCAGCTGAAGAGAGTCCAGGAGAAACAAGAGGCAGAATATCAGGTCTAAAGGAAGATTGAGTGAATTAGGGATTTTTTAGCATAGAAAGGAAGATGTCTAGGAAAACAGTGGCAACAGTGGCAACAATGTTCAGATTCATAAGAGGTCATTGCAAAAGGGAAGGGGATATTTTTTCTCTTTCTTCCTGTCAGTGCTGTATAAGACAAACATAATTAAGTTTAAATCACAAGAAGACAGATTCACATCACACATTTTTAGGAACAAGGGTGACTATGGCCACATAGGGAAGTTTAGAGAGAAATTCAAGATGCATATTTCAAAGGGATAGAATGGACAACCTCTTAAAATCCCTTCGAACTTTCAAGTTCCTCATTTACATTCCTAAAGAAAATGAGTTCTGCTAGGGATGAACATAAGATGCCAATTATTCAGTCATATAAAGCTTTACACAATGTGTTTTTTACCCTATATTTTGAATTTCTAGGTCAAGATTCTACCTTCAGTTCTCTCAAATAAAAATAGTGAACAAATAACCCTTTCCAGCAACAACTGAAAGTTCTTTCTGTTCCTTTGACTTGCTAGCCCTAAAATCTTGCCTGTGTTCACCCTACTTTAATAAATTTTAAAACATTTCTTTATAAGTTCTTCTACGGGATTCACCTTATTTGGTGATGTCATTATTATTGACTTTATAAAGAAATCTTTGGTGATGGAAAAGAAAAGCACCTGTATTATATCCAAATGAAATGGTGTATCTGTTCCTGCGTTACTCAAACCTGGATTTTGCTGTGTGCCTTAATCTGTGCTTGCAGGACATTCAATATAACAGAAATAACACTACTGAAAGGAAATAGAAGAGCAGAAACTTCTGCTTCTTCATTGTAGCTTTTTACCTTTTCAGTTTTTCATCCCAATAACTTTTAACATTAACAAATTTTAACATTACCTGTAAAGGCTGAGAAAGTGAATACCTTCCATACATAGGTTTTGTTGATTTGTCAGCACACAAGCAGCATGATATCTAATTTAGACCTCAGCAGGAACCAAAAGGTGCTCTACAACAGCTGTATTTGCTGTCTTCCAGGTTTATGTGTTTCTTTCCTATGTCAGCAGCATGAAAGAAACCTCTGACTGTCAATTCATCAGCCTTCTATCAACATGCTAAATAATTATGTCTAAACACTGTAAGCACCAGAATAATTTCTCTGAAAAGAAACTTGCTTGTGCTGAGTTGTCAGATCTGTTTCTGTATAATTTCTGTATGTTTTATATATAGAATTTAAAACCAAGTTATTTTCAAAACAGTGCAGGAAGAGCTCTAGATAGGACATAATGAAGTGGACACACTCCTAGAAAAAGAGATGAAGAGCACTTCAGGGAAATAATGAAAAGATGAGAAAAAAATTCTGCAAGAAAACAAAGCTCTATGAATTGTCTTTCAAAAATAAAGATGAGGATCTCATAAATCAAGAGCAGTCAACCATTAATATTTTGATTACTAGCATAAATCATCATTCTAATACCTATGTTCAATTTGATTCTGATATTTTCAGGGTATGTGAAAAATAGCAAATCTCAGCAGTGCCTGCTTGTGCTTTCTTTGTAAAACTATAGCAGGAGACTTGTAGTGGAAGACCACTGCCCTTGAGGAGGCCTTCAAGGGCAGGAGCAGCAGCAGGTGTTGCTGAGCTGGCGATACAGGTGCAGTCATTTCCTTTCACAGTCCAAATCACAGATCCTTTTGGCATGAAGGAATGTGTTTGTAGTGCCCTCCCGAAATCCATACTCCAAAACACCTATAAAAGTTATGGGCAGCCCTGCTAGCTGTGAAATAAAGCAGAAAAGCGCATTATCTTCCTCTGCGAGTCTTGGGGAACAACTGTCATGGCTCTGTGGAAAGTGCAAGATTTTCCTCATCTGCTCTCAGAACTATGAACCAAGACAATTCATGTATCTTCCATGTTTATTTTGGGCTTGTTAAGGTTTGTGTTCCTAGGCATCATTTGGATTCTATGCTAAGCTTGTCAAGAGTTCGTTTAGAGGTCTACAGCATCAGTTATTTAACCACAAAAAATGTTGGTGCAATCACCACTTTTTTTGCTACTCTTTTCAGAAGAATGGTCAATATAGCTACCTCAACAAGGGATCCTGCTAGAGTGCATTTTCCCCTGTTTTCTTGACTATAATTAGTGTTTCTTTCTTTTGACTTACGATCACACAGTGTATTTCATTTCATCATTTATAAATAGAAGTCGTTGTTATTCATTACTAAACAATTAAATATTAATTAGTTGTAAATCTTTTATAAAAAATATTTAAGAGATATGTCGTGCAAAGAGCAGAAATGTCAGTTAAACCCTGTCTTTATCACAGGAAACCTAAGAATGAAGTTGACTATAATATCTGTCAAGAACTTTAGGAATGAATTCAAACAGTCCTTCAAAGGCTGACATTCTTAGGTATTTGTTACAGTGAACTAGAGATGTAAGATTCTTCAAATCTGTTCAGTTTCTCATTGACAGCAAGCGGCCTTATTTCCCAGAGCTGAATGCCACTGCAAATTTTGTATGAGATCATATGCTTTCATTACTTGATCATCTAGGTCTTCCAGCATGGGACCTCTGAGATAAATGAGGTGGTTTGTAGTTTCCTAAGCACACAAATTTTAGGTGACTCAACATAATGCTACCCTGGCACCCTGAAGAGATTCACATCCTGCAGTTGGAGAATTATTTTCACAGGTCTGTGCAAACTAAGGTGTTCTCAGAGGCTGTGAGGAATGAGTATAAACCAGGCAAGGGGTAGCAAATTTGCAGCATTCCCTGCGTTCCTGCCACCATCTGCTTCTGCTTCTTGCAGCACAGCACGACTCTGGCAGAAGTCAGTCCGTGTCATACACTAAGGCTAGCAGCTGTCCCAAGCTTTGTCTTGAGGCACAGAGGGAAAATCTTCTGTGGCCAGGATGAGCACAAAAGACTTCATGCTGACTGATTAAATTATTATAACACCAATCCCTCTGTGAAAATCCTAGCAGGGTATGTTTGTAGTGCTATGAAACACAGTTAACACATTCGCCATATCCTTTCCAGTCCTGCAATTTTGCTTCCTCACAGCCTCTACCACCAAAATGATAATAAAGCATTGTCTGTGGGGTGGGAGGAAGGAAACTTTTACACCCTAGTGCCACCACAATGACCTGGACAGTGGCATTGGATCGAGTCTTAGAGGAAAACTCACATCCTCTGATAGGGGTTCTTTTTAATATCGAACAGCATTATATCAAAAAAAATCAACTCTTTAGAAAAGTCTCCCTGGCATCAGCAATTCTCCCTCTGTTATGCCTAGCAAGAGTGCTACTTAACAGGGTTATGAGTGCTTCACCTTGGTGCTGCTGCTGCACTGATATACCTTATCATCTCTGTGCTCAGGAATGAAAGGGAAATATTTGTTTGCCAGGTTCTGAATCTCAATGCTGAGAAGGGTTTTTTTCTTATGGATTCATTTCTGATTCACTCTATAAATCACAGATGGAGCACCTGAGGTTTAAAGCACTTTTGAAAACTCAGTATTATAATGTTAGTGGTTTTAAGTTCTGGCAGAGTATGCACTTTTGCAATCTTGTTTATTAACATCAAAGCTAACTTTGAAATGTCAAATTCCCTCCTAGAAATTCAAGATATTCATTGAGTTTTACAAATGCCACTGGTGATTCTTTTACTTCTGAGCAGGCTGCAATTTTCTTAGTGAGGTATCAGATTTGAAGGATCATTTAGCTTCAGTATTATTTACGAGCACTTATAAAGCCCCTAGCTAAGGACAGATTTCCATATTACTTGCTGCTGTACGGCTTCTTTATTTCCTCTCATTATTTGAGGAAACAACCAGACAGAAATATTTTAACTGTCTCAGTTAAAAAATTGATAACTATGTTCTGTGGAAGCTGGTATGCTCTAGTTTTTTTCTTGATGACACACCCAGGAAGATCTACAGCTCTAGACCTTTCCCTTTGTGGTGAATATCTATGGATGTACTGTTCTATTGTTCTTGCAAGTTGCCTCAGCTGACCTCATCACTTCAAAAAGTTTAATTCAGCAATATGAAGAAGCCACAAAATCTGAAATTTTAGTTCTGTAGAGCTAAAATGGACAGACCTTTTGCCTTGCAAATATTTCTCAGAAACCTACTTTTCTTCCTGTTTTCTCACTTCTAACATGGCTGGAACAAGTAATCTGCTCCTCTTTCAGACTGAAATGAAAACAAACCAACCCAAAATCACCTACACAGCCCTTTGGTTGCAGCACTTGCTGGGAAAACAGGTCATTAGGTCTCATGAAGGGACTATTGAACTGTAATCCCTGTCGCTTTAATCTCCACTTTAATCCTGACTTTAATCACTATGATACTGAAGGTTCAGAAGTCTCTACAATTTTGACTAAAAATTACATCCCAGGTGCAGGAAAGTTTTCAGGTAAATGTTCTTCATAAACTCTGTCTGTGAAGAGTTGAGGACTAGCAACCTTTTTGTCTGTGGGGTAAAATGGGCTCAGGAAAAGCTCTCCAGCATTGAGAGCTTCCATGTATTCATAGCAGATCACACAGAAACAACTGTGTTACAAAACTGCTTCCCTGCCTCCCTTGTTAGCTAAATTGCTCTGGACATACTGGAGATGACTGCTATGGAGTAGTCTGTTATTTGTGGTAATTATATGAATTTAACAATCAGCAGGAATTACATATTCACTGCAGCTCAGATTCATAGGACAGCTCTTGATGAAGACAGTGTGTTGGTAGATTCAGAGCTCCAAAAGAGTGGAGTGCAGCAATGCACTTGGATATGGAGCATATTAACAACTTGCTGTGGTAAAACAAAGCTAAATCAAAAACTACTAAACAATAACAACATCAAGAGCACAGATACAAATTCAGCATTTCTGCCCACACCACTTTCTCTTCCACAGAAAGGCACAGTGTCATCTGGTGATGTGAGGTTGGAGATTAACTACTGTGAAACACCATACCTTTTATGTGCTCTCTGGCATTTCTCTTTCACTCACTGTAAGTCATAGTGACTCAAATCCATTTGCTTTTACTATCTTTGCTGCTCCAGCTTTAGTGCCATTCAGTGCTCTATCTCTGGTAACTATTGGCCTCTAACACAAACACAAACATGAATTTGTTCTACCACAGTTCACAATGCTCATACTTTTTCCCAATAAACTTCCTACAGTTTTCAAAATATCAGTTGAAATACTGCATTTTGGGAAATAGGTCATTCAGTATTTTATCTGGTGAACCTGTGGCCACTTATACAAAATTTTAACAGGCTTGTATCAACCTTCAACCTCCTTTTAAGTCAGCTTCTGTTCTAACATCAGTTTTTAAGTCTTTGAGCCTTTGCACTGCCGCAAAGCCCTTTTTCTGCAGCTGCCACTAAGGAAAACAAAGGTTTTGCTTAAATGAGAGTAAAGAAAACAGCCCCTAAACGTTTTCCTTCTATATAGTAAAAGTTGTATTATGTGATAAAGCGTCATGAACCCCCCTGCATAGATTACAGCACTTACCTGTAGATCTGTTCTGAAAAAAGCCCATTATTATTTTGAGGAATAATTTGAAGGTTTAGTGAAATATCTAACACTTCTTTATTTTCAAGTTTACTCCACAAAGTCTTGATTTTCTATCTATTTTTAGAAAAAAACCAGTCAGTTACATGAAAGGCTTCTAAAAATGTTTTTGGGGAAAGACACTTCTTTTTACTTGGAGCCGATCACCCAGTCTTTTTATTGTTGATATATATCATTTTTATTCCAAACTGTAGATAAGCATCTGCTGCACTCTCAAGCTAGCCATTTGCATGTATAACCAGAAAATTATCAATTTTTCATCTTTAAAGGTGGATTTAATGTCCATAAAGCTTATAAAATAATTTAAATACATATTATGTATAATGTATGTCATATACAATACGACATATATGATATGAATATAAATAAAAATAACACATCTACAAGGTGTTTCTACTTAAAATAAACATTTATTTTAATATATTATACATTAAACCTAGGTTTATATGTATACCTATACATGTTCCAACATTTGTTGGTGGTTGAAGAATTGATCTAAGACTGTCTAAAATTATGCTTTAAAACATTTAATCCATATGAAGGCTGTCTGCATTGTTATTTTGGTACTGGTATAAGTAACTCATTGTTTTTTTAAGTACTTGGAATGTCTTCAGTCTGACAGGCTTAATATAAAACCAAATTCAATTCAATTTAATTTTTAATATACCTGTATAAATCCCTGTGAGGTCCTATTATAATTCTTTCCTCTAGCATAAATTCTTCCTCCTCCTTAATAAAGTTTGCAGCTGTTTTGCAAAGTCACAGATTCTAAATACTGTCTCATGGTACAGTTGTAAAGTCTTTTGGGTTACTGATTGTTCCTCTCTCCCAGCTGCAACACTGACATTATAAACGCTGACATTTCAGTGATAGATGAATCTGGGCAGATCAAAACATAAATATGAGACATTTTCAGTTAGCCTGCTAAACTCCAATAAAAGAGATTTTCTGTATCTGGAGGCATAGTTGTGGATTAGTAGCTCACGGAGCAACGTAAAAGGGGATCTTCACACAGAGGAAGACTTACAGAATACTGAAAACAGGTTTATTCCCCTTGTCCATGCTTTTAGCAATTTCCATGTCTCCAGTATGCTCACTAATTATCAAATAAATGTGTTGTTTAAGTGCAAGTTTTCTTCAGTGAAGTTTTTATGCTAGATAAGTAGCATTTTATCTGCTAAGGAGCCTTTACAACACTGCAGTGAGAACTCAAATTAAATGAGAGTTGGCACCTTCATTCTGGGAATGCTGTTAATCTATCTTTGTACATAAATGCAAACATTCACTTGAAAAGATTAGTACTTTAAGAACTTTAAAATGAAAAGTGTCAATCATTATGACACACCAGTAGAAGTATTTTGCTTTTATTTATAGCATACTTTGAAACAAATCATCTGCAGGTGTAAATATGTCAGTGCAGTCAATGGAGCTATACGAATTTACAGTCCCTGATGATCTGTCTCTGTGATTTGAAATCACTGCTAGGGAAGAATAACTATGGTTATTCTGGGTTAAAAAGTGTCAACTGACTGATACACGTCAAATTCATATGGACTCTACTAAAGGTTAAAAACAGCTGTACATAATAAAAGACTGTTAAAAAAACCCAGAAAAATTCACTTGACTTTATAAAGTATGAGAGAGGGAAGAATCTTATTCTGCATTTTTTTTTAAATTATTCATATTTGGATAAAATTGCAAAGAGAATGTTAAAAGACTAAAGCAGAGACCTATACCTTTTTTTATATATTGGAGGTGCTGAGTATGTCACAAGGATTCACAGCAGCTTTGTGAGAAGTCAGATTATTCTTCTAAGAAATAGACTGCTGAATTATTTTCCAAACCTATTTTCAGTATTGAGTCTATTAAGAAACAGCTCATATTTGTTTTACTCTCTTTCATCACTGATAAGAAAAATCTCTCTGAAGAGTTATGCCATAAACAAAACAATAATTTCCTGATATTATCTGCAACATACAAATTCCTACATACAATATACAAATGTATATTGCCTGGAGTAGACAACGAACAAAAAGTAATTTTCATGAAATTCGAAAAGTTCTAGTCAGTCTCTGAACTTGAGAAGATTTCTGTTTTATGTGTAAGTTTTAAACTTTTAACTTAACCTTTTAAGACAGTATTCAATAATTTAGTCTCTCCCACTTCATAAAAGATTGAGCAACTCAGTTGTTGTACTCTCCTACTAGAACTACAACAGCATTATAAGTGTCAAAAGAAATGCTTTTATAGATGCAAAATATTGTCTATTAAGCATATCAGACCCTATATCCATCACACACGGTAAACTAGAGAAAAATTGCTACAACCAGGTGGTTGTATTACTTATTCCAGTTAGCTAGTTACCTCATTTTTTCTAGCAGAGAGTTTATCCTTCAGTTTTAAGGCCTAAAATTTCCAGAGGGGTTGCTTCAGTAAACAGAATAAACATTCAAAGCACAACTGGAAAGCTGATGTAATTTGTCAGAATCTAGACTGCAGTATTTGAGATAAAATTGTTGGTAATCAGCACCATGGATTGTACTACATAATCAATATTTATGTCTTATGCTAACAGTAAAAACGATGAAGTGATTAGATAAGAAATAGAAAGAAGGTGGAGATTGAATGTGAAATTGTTAGAGGAAAGAAACATTTAAGAAGGCTTTTTTTTCTGGTGGGATAATCATGATGATAATGTATAGTTATCTGTCATTATTTTAACTTTTTATTTCTATTTCTAACAGGATAAATGCATCAAAAATATTTATCATAACATCAGTTTTATGCCACAAATCTCACTTATCCATTTTAAATTAGTTAGTCTTATATCTGTGACTGAATAACAAAATACAATTTCTCCCAGTGAGCAGGGCAGTAAAAGGCAGAGACAGAGGGAAGGAGCAGAGATCCTCGCTCACAAGACACTGGGAAGCGTAAGGATACACACAAAAGGAGTTACAAAGGTGAGGTGAAGAGATATTTTTACTTGTTTCAGTTGAAGGTGCTATATTTGTGTTACTATTTGATCTGCAGTCTTTTCACTGTGGCAGCAGTCACAATCCTGTCTCCATGGCTTTAATACAAGGTGGGTCTCAGATAAGCATATGAAAGTCATCTGTGTTTAGGTTAATGAGCTATGTTGCAGACACTTTGGAGACAGAACATGGTGGTTGTATTCACACCGAATAGCAAGAAAACCATTGGACACCTCTTTTTTAATCCCAGTACACAAAGTGCAGTGCAGTGGTGTGTGTATCCACTCAACCCACCCACAACGGACTACAAATCAATAGAAATCATAAACCAGCAGTGATGGTACAATCAGTGCCCAGGCTGTTGTCCATCATCAGCTTGGTGTCAATAGGTGTGAATTACTTGGGTGCTGCTCTATATGGCTTCTTGCAAACCTGACTCCTGAAAGATGTTTTTGGGGAAAGAAATGTTAGAAATCTAATTTGATTTCAGATCCCAAAGGTAGTCACAGTTCACTGTAGATGGCTGTCTCTGTTGGAGAGGTACCCTGTAGTGCCTTTAGTCTTTGGTGTCCAAATTCATGAGTTGTTTCATGTTCATCTATTGTACAACATAAAAGAGACATCAAAACAGTGCTATAAATACTATATCAAAGTAAAACTAAATGTTCTCAGCTCAACTTATTCTAAACATTTTTTTTTCAAGTAGAAAATTCTGTCTTTACAGTGGAGAATCCTAAATTTCTCTTCTATCTCTCCAAAAATCAGAAAATACTTGGGACTAATGAAGGTAGAGGGTGGCGTTCATTTGGATTTTATTTTAGTTTGACATATATAATAAAAGCCCAAGCTCTTTCATGTTCTCCTAAGCCTTCTTTTCTTTGCAAATAAGCCAGATTGCTTGAATGACATATAAAATAACCAGTCTGTGTACGAAGATATTTCAAGGCTTAACATTTGTATCCCACTGGAAAAAGGACACTGAGGTGTTGAGCATGTCTAAAGAAGGGCACTGGAGCTGGGGAAGGGTCCTCAACACAAGTCTGATGGGAGCAGCTGAGGGAGCTGTGGGGGCTCAGCCTGGAGAAAAAGGCTAGGCTTAGGTGTGACCTCATTGCTCTCTGCAACTCCCTGAGTGGAGGTTGGAGTGAGGCAAGTTTCTTTTACAAACATATGACAGGAAAAGAGCAAAAGGCCTCAAGCTGTACCAGGAGAAGTTTACATCTGGTATTAGGCAAAATTTCTTTACAGAAAGGTGGTCAGAAAATCCCAGAAAGAGTCTGCCCAGGGAAGTGGCAGAGTCGCTGTCCCTGTAGGTACTTAAGAGATGTGTGGATGTGGTGCTCAGGGACATGGTTCAGTGGTAGAATTTGCAGTGTCAGATTTATGGTTGGATTCAATATTCTTAGAGGTCCTTTTGAACATAAAAGATTTTATGATTCTATGATCTGATGATTTGATATTAATATCTAAAAATAGGAAAATATTGAACTGCCGAGACAGTTTGTGATAAATTAACGGCAAATGTAAACTTCATAGAGCCTCTGTATCTGTACTCAGTGTTTTGACTGCAAGGAAAGTTATGAGAATTATATATCTGTCGTACATGTATCAGAGGGGGATTGTCTTCCTGACTGAGGATCAAATAGCTTGTTTCATTGAACATCGGTTTATTTTTCCTCATCATAAATATTGACTTTGTCTTCCCCTTGTTCCATTCCATTCCATTCCATTCCATTCCATTCCATTCCATTCCATTCCATTCCATTCCATTCCATTCCATTCCATTCCATTCCATTAATGTAATGGAATACATTAATGTATCAATAAATAATGATATGCATCTCAACAGAAGTCATCATCTACTTTTTACAATAGTTTTCCTAGTACCAAAATAATCAGAAAAGAGTTTTTAGTCAGGATGAAAACAAGATGATTATGGCTCTTCATAGAGCAATAAAAGGTTCTTTTTATTTCCTATTTTACTTTACAATTATGGCTGGTGGGAGCTTTTCTGGTATAAGGAATGCAACAAAAAGGGACAAATCCTTTTCACAGTCTTTTGTTCAAAACTTTTCAGAGCTGCTTTGGGCCACCTTATAAGTGTTCACTGTGCAAAGATGAAGTCAGTGGAAAATAAGAGCAAAAGATTGGTCCCAGTTCCTGTCAACATATAATAGCAGAGAACTTATTCATTTATAGAACTCAGTATTTACTTTTCATCACTTCATTCATCTTGTTACATATATGGAGGTAGGAACAAAGACTCTAAATAAATGAAATTTGGTTGTGTAATTCAGTGATCATGTGTAAAGTGCATGAGGAGGAAGCAGCAGCCTGAGGAAAGCTCAGATTGATATTTCAGGTTCCTATTAAGTAAGAATAGATGCAGTATTGTTACACTATTTTTAGACTGTAATCTGGGCTTTGAGCTATACATGCTACCAATCACTGGAAAATAAACTGTACTGAAAAGTGGAACCTCACAGAAGAGAGGTAGAATGGTATAAAAAAGACACAGGCAGTTAGCTGGCATGCTTAAATAATTTTATTTGCAGCAGCATATAATTTAAGAGAATGGATCTCCTGCAAAATACACATAAAAATGCTGCTGGGGTGGAAAAACTAAATTCTGTTGACCATTTCACGAGAGAAGGGCCTAATTAAACAAATACAATAAATAAGTTAAAGAACAGCTTTTTGCACTGAATCAGATGGACATGGAAATTTACTCTAATTACTATAGTGATTTTCTTTCTTTGAATGGTATTTAAGAGATGGACTTACATTTTATCTTCTTTTAATTTTTCAGTATTCAGAAATGAATCCTTTGTTTTGGTATGTCAGCATAGCCAGTTGATCACTTTCTGTAGCACTTAGAAGACTTCTGGCCCTCCACAGTAGACCCTCTTTTTAAGAAGATAACTCCAGATCAGATTTTTAGGACACAGTAATTTCTGTCTCTGGTGTGGCAGTGCTGTTTCATTTCAAATCTAACTATTGTTTGGGGATACACACAGTATAATTGCAAGAGGGCTTTAATCCTTGTGGATATCTTGTTCAAATAATCTTCCAATTGCAACAGGCAATAATACAGGCTTTGTGGAAAACTTTATGCTGTATTTCAGTTGCTGGGAAGTTTGCATTTGTCACTGTCATTTTGGTATCTAAAAAAGAACACCCCAAAAAAGAAAAGCTCAACAACAACAACTACAAACCCCTCAATAACAATAATTTTTAATTTTACAGAGAAAAAAGGACACAAATAGAACCACTCTTATTCATACAAATGGTTGGTTTAACACACATTGAACAAATGGATGCATAAATTGGCTATGATAAATGCTTGTGCTGTATGTGGTTATTTATTATGTGTTCCATTACATAAATTGGTTGCAGCATTATAACAAATGTTCTTTATTAATCTTACCTTCCCTGTGGCTGGAGAATTACTTCAGGCAATTATCTTCAGTGTGGAACTCAATTCCATTATTTTTGACAGGCAGAAGAGGCCGGGCGGGTTCCTAATCCTGCACAGATAGCTCAAATGCTCCTGCTTCTGCTTTTTGGCATCCTGCATCTCATCTTGCTTTTCTGTACATGCATGGTGTACCACAGCATTTCTTTCTAGTACTACTGCATCTAGTTCAGAAACTTTTGAGAATTCAGATTTGAGATAAAAGCAATCAGAAACAAAACAACTTCATAGTCCTCATTTTTACTATATATAAATTGTAAGACAAAAAAAATTTGTCTTAGTGTCAGCTGTTTCACCACATATTGAGAGTGGCTGAATTTTCAGTTGTATTTTGTGCCCCCATTCCACCCTAAATCTCCCTGTGAAAATCTTTTACTAGAAGAAATCTGGATGGAAGGAGGGGGGTGCAGTGTGCTTAAAATATAAACCTCTCAAAACTTCCATTCCTATTTGCATTAGTTAGATAAGAACTAAGGTAAGACCAAAATGCTATTCTAAATTATTAGAATGTGTAAATGATG
Source organism: Vireo altiloquus (assembly GCA_013396875.1). Taxonomy (NCBI): domain Eukaryota; kingdom Metazoa; phylum Chordata; class Aves; order Passeriformes; family Vireonidae; genus Vireo; species Vireo altiloquus. The sequence continues at coordinate 54,395 of VZRF01008924.1, forward strand.
TGGTTGAAGATTTAATGAACCTGTGCCAAGTTCACTGAACGCAATTCCACTGACATGAATGAAAGAATTTGTGATTCATACTTTGTGAGAAGAAGATATGGTTCTGCAACTTTATCTTGCTGTAAAAGGGTGAGACTGTCACAAATTCCCAATTCATAATAATAATGCAGATGAGAGTCCTGGGGAGCTTCTTCCCTTTTTCTCTGAAGAGTTTATTAGGACAAATTCTGTTAGGCCACAAGAAGGACCGCTCACCTGCTTTTTTCCTCCATAATAATATTTTGCTATTTTTCTGGGGTGAATCCTTATGAAAGCAGACGGGGAGTTAAAAAGAAAGGCTTAGGAAGATCTATTTTCTAAGTGAAGAAAAATGTAACTGAAAACTGACACACCCTTGGTGTAATATATATGTAAGTGGTTCGTGTTGAATGGAATAAAAGAATAAAAGAAACTGTATTGTTTGCAAATATTGCTGCAATATTGTGTAGGCCTTGGTAAAGCAGAGAGAAACCATATAAGGCATGGCATAAAGGGGCTTTAGTTAGAAGTTTAGCTGATGTTAGGAGAAACTTTGATGATGGAGAAACTTTGCGGTTAGCTCCATTGGTGAAAATAGAAGCTTAACATATATTAGGGAACCTGAGTTACTAGAAAATGCTTGCTTAAGGTATATAGTTGGTGAGTACATGTAAAAAAGTTGAGGAACCAGCGAAGACAAGGAGAGGTCAGTCTCCTAAGGACCACCAGATGAAGACCCAAGATCTGGCATCAAGATCAGCGAGAATCAAACCTGCACAAGTGCACTGGAACGTGTCAAGTCAGCCAAAATAAGATCCACAAAAACCTAGCTGGAATTGTATTTGGTGTGCATGTTGGTTGGAGCGGTGACTCCCCACGCACCCAGCTTTGGCCTGATCACCCAATGCTGTTTGCTTGCTCATCTTTTATCGTGAACACATAATAAAACTTTGATTGAAAGCTATTTTGGCTGACTTAGCCTGAAATCATTTATAACATTGGTATGGTTTTTAAAACTCTATTTCTTGCTGCTACTGCCCGTTTTGAGCTGTGGAGCTCTGCAAGTGCAAGTGTAATGCAACCTCTGTGTCAACCTCTGTGCTGCCTAAGGCAATGGGGCTCTGCTACTACCTGCTTCCAGATTCCAGCCTAAGAGACAGGGCACAAGGCATTGCTCACCCCTGTGCTGAAAACACAGCTAAGGGCTCCATGGCAAAAGCTCCAGCAGCTGGAGATTGAGATTCTGTGCAGGGGGAAAACCTCTTAGGACAAGCAGCCATGTTGCCTCCCCAATGAAAACAACAGGACAAGTTTCAGGGTGGTAAGGATGCAAGAGCAGCCATGTTTGGTACTTTTACTGAGCTGACAACCAGCTTGTTAGACAGAATTTTTAAATAAAATATCCTTTGATACAGAAATAATGTGGGAAAAACAATTAAGCCCACGCATCGTCTTAGAGCTGAGTAAAATTTCACTTTCAGGGGATAAAAATCCCAATATATGGTTATAGAATTCAGCAGATGTCTCCTACATTCTTTTACATATACGTATTTTTATTTATGTTAGAATATTGTACTAACTTCATGGTACTGTTTTCTACCTGGTCTTGTAGAAGGTGTCCATTCTGATGATAGATGGTAGATGATCTCTAGGGTCTCTTCCTACCTAAACCATTCAATGATTCTACGATATATCTATTATAGAAAGATAAGAAAAGGGGAGACTTTAGAGACCTGAATGCTCAGGCATTTGGTGTTTTAGCAGACAGCTTTGTGTACACCCCTCTGACTCATTTTCTAACCTTTTACTCATAAGCATAATTGAAAATTCAAAATTAAACGTATCCAGCAGTGCATTGTTTTGAAATTAACTGGGTTTTGTTCAGACGGGTACTGCCACATGGCTCTTGGCCTCTTGGCTTAAAGAAGACTGGAAGCCCTCAAATACACTGGTTAATACCTGGTAATGCCACTCACATGCATTCTCACAGCTTTGTTGCAGTGTGACAGTGCAGGAATTTCAGTCGCAAAGTAACAATGAATTCTCCAAATATTCTACAACATCAGCATATCTGTCTATTCCAGGTGTCCAAAATTAATATCCTCTAATACTGACTAAATTACCAGAATTACCTTATGGCTGCTTCTCCAGACATACAGAATGCCATTTGTATTTTATGTAGTTGTAGAGGATCAGTAAGTGCATTTATGTCACTAAATGGAGGGAACAGAGGAGATTCCAGAAGGTTTTGTTTTACAGATTCAAAGCAATGAGACATTTATGTGAAAATTAGACTGATGAGGTAGAAGAGATTGAAATGGAAGTGGTGCAAATACACAGGGAGTACTTCTGGAAAGAGACAGGCCCTTTCAGCAGCCACCAGTTCTGAGTTTCTTCCACGCATTCTGCTCCTCCTGCCTCTCCCACACTCTCATTTCAGATACATTTTATTTCACTCCAAATTAGGAGTTCTTCCTTTGGACCATCCCCATTCCACAGGACAATCACCATTGCCTCTTCATTATACATGGCTGCATCGAAAAAATTAATAATAGGAATGGTACAGAGGTGAAATGATAGGGAAAAAGTACATAATTTCATGTAACCTTCTACCATGATTAATCCTTCGTAATTCACTACTTAAAAAAGTAACACCAGCAAAAACCCGATGCTGAACAACACCAAAGTCAGCTTTACAGGAGAATAGCCTAAAGAACAAAAAATGTTCATTCTAGGTAAGGTGGGTCTGAGAAACCTGTTAATTTGTTCAGATAAGGAGATGGTAAAATTGGTAGCTTTATTTAATAATCATCCTTCCGTTTGTCTGGTCTTCATTCTGTTATTATAACTAACAACACTGCAAAACTCTTTATTACAGAATGTGTAATTTATTTATATTAAGGAATATTTATAATAAATTGCCTCATATCAATAAATTTCAGAGGGCACACCAAGAAATAAAATAAATTCTGTAAAAATAAATTCAAAAGTCATGTTCATGATCACATGGCATGGTTATGTTAAGGCAAGCTGGTGTTTGAAATTAAAGTATATCATTGATTTCCCAAAGATCACCTGGACACGCATTCACCGTGTGGGAGGCAGAAGGCGGATTACAACACTCAGGAGAAACAATGTCTACCCAAATGAGCTTACTGCCAGGATGAAGCCGGTGGTAATGCCTTCCTGGATGCTTTGATCTGAATGGATGCTGCATCGAGCTTAAAATTATTAGGTTTTAATATTCATGATGCATTGAGAGGAGAAAATCAAAGCCCAGCAGCTGTTAGATGTCCAACACACACAGATGGATTGAGTGTGGTATTGAAGAAAGGTACAGAGCCATGCATACAGCCTCTAAGTCCTCCGTGGAGATCCTTCAGCAACTATTTTGACAAGGCTTTGAAAGGTGATTATCAGTTGCAGTTCACATAATTAAAAACAGCAATTCTGAAAAGTGGCAGATGACCATAGGAGGTAACCACTAAGAAATAAAAGCCAGTCTGGTACCTCTAAAAACCTGCCCTCAGGCAGTGGTCTATTACAAGACCACTTCCCTGTACAGGAGACACGAATCAGAAATTTGTATGATCAGAAGTGCAAAGCAACAAATCAGACCCATTCTTGGCACGTGAGATCTGATGAATGGTAAAACGTGCCTCTTTGTTTAAACAGATATATTTGTCATGTATTTTTAAGCAGCCTATCACTGTTGGCTCACCTTTCATCAGATATCTCTGTTGTCTACCCAGCACATGTAATTTTCCCTTACTTCTATGTTGTCAATTGATGTCAGTTATGTTGTCAGATTCTTTTTTTTTAAAGGATCCTTTTTTTTTTTGTGTGTAGTCACAAGCTGGGTTCAACAGGTATACACACATCTTCATCCCACGTAGGCTTCAATCTATCAACGGATTCTCTTCAGGCAGAGAATGGTGGGTGCCTGCATCAGGAAGCTGTTTCCCTCAAGGTAAATTAACAAGAATTGAGATGATGCCTGTAATGTATTTTAAATGCAACATGTTTTTCAAAATACTACAGCCAATTGTCTCTTTCTAATAAACTCCAACATTCATTCTGACATTGTGTTCCCTTATTCCTTTAAGATTTCTTACCTCAAAAAGAAAGGACACTTCATCTACTGCCTGCTCTGTGAAGAATAAAGTGAATGTAGCTGAGGGCGTTGCAGCCACAGCTCTCTGTTCCCTCTTTATGCAGGTAGTCCCCCTTATACAGAGGCTGGAGGCTGAATGCTGGCACAGGTTACTCCTGCCCTCCTTAGCTGAAGAGCTCTGCTGGAAAGATGATAATCCCAATGAAGAATGATATCCATTTTATGCTCTCCATGGCACAAGAAAATACATTTGAGAGACCAGTTTTTTTCTCAGTCCTGCACTGCTATTCTCAGTATTTTATGGTTTGCTTTCATAAAATGCATTTACAGACCTTGTTATGCACAAATAATGAATTCTCTGATATGCACTGTTTCTGCTATAAGGGAAGCAGGTATTGCTCTTAGAATTGCTGGTATACCTTTCTAGTTTTCTAGAAAGAGATTTTAGTTCATAATAACTCCACTTTGTCAATATTACCCTAGAGCTCGGACGTGCACTTTAAATGGAACACTTTATCCTGCAGTGAAATGATATTTTACTCATACCCAGGCAATTTCAGGGATATTTGGTGAGCCATACTCCATGCTTTTAGTGGGTTCACATAAAAGGATAAGTCTGCTGCATAAACCTTTTCTGCGTGCTCTTCAGTGCAGCTCTATATATTATATTCCTGAAGTGTTCATAGAAAAGAGAAAAGAGGTTTCCAGGCTTTAAAGAAATTACACATGTTCTTTTATAAACAATCAATTTTGTAGCAAGTTTTAAGGGAAATTTAGCATTAACATCAGAGCAAAAAATTAAAATCAACTTTACAAAGAATTTTACTGGTCTTTTTATTTTCAGGATGCATTCAATTTGTTAATTTTTCTATGATGTCAAAGTACAAAGGAAGGATTAAGGAAGTAAAGAGAGCAAAAATTTATGAAATACAAAATCTGAGGAAGACATAGATTTACTTATATTGCAGACAATGGAACATAGGGGAGAAAAGAGGAAAATAAACTCAGGACTTTCAAAATTCTGTGGCAGAACCTTTGCATGTTAGAATTGCTATAAAAAATTTTATGTGTCATTAGGAAAACTTTCTGGCTGGTAGTTTTTGATCAGCTCTTTTAAAACACAGAAGTGCTACAGAAAAGGAGCCATGAAAATATATTTTTTAGTCTCAGTCTAATGTATTATTAATATTTACTCAAGTATCAGTCAAAACCAAAAGCCCATTACCTCTGAAGTTATATTATTTTTCATCTGCTGTTTTAAGGATCAGGTCTTTCCAATTTACTTGAGGTATTTCCAAGTTATCTGCTGCTGTGGTGCCTAAGTGCCAATATCTGACATTACCTTTTGCTGTAAATTGAATCTTTGTACCTTGTCAGATGTGTGAACCTTCCTACTGTGCATCTAAATACACTGAGAAATTGTGTGAGGACTCATGACTGTCACAAGCAGCAAAAAATGTCTCAATCACTCTCAAAATGTATAGGGTTAGGAAGCATTTTTGCTCTTCTGTCTCTACACGGAAATTACGTGGGGACTTCTGCTCAGCCCTGAAAAAATTCACACTTTCCAGATGAAACAAGAAAAGGCGTATACTGCTTAGCTTTAACCTTGCGGTCATTTTTTTACCCCATTTTCCCATTCTGTCTTCTCCTTATAAAGGCATTTTTTATTGCATCTTTACAAATGCCAGGTCTTGGGAGGTTGTTGCTTATTTGTGTCCACATTTGAAGGAGGATCTTCTTTACTTTCATTACCTCTGTTTAGGACTGATTTTCAAACATTACCAGTATTGTGACAGTTTACTTACATAGTGTTAAGACAAAAGTATGAAATCTTCTGTCATGAAAAATCACTTTGTCCTCTCAGTGAGGGCAACATTTTTGATTAATATGAAATTGCAATCTCTGAGTATTAAACTCATGCTTAATTCCGCTATCCACTATTATCACCTGAAGCACGGTGCCAATTCTTAATATTCAGGACTAATAATGGGCTATTCTTTGGTTTGTTTGTTTGCTATTGACTTTAGAGTTATGTGATAAATATGGCTCATCTATTTTGCTGAGTGGACTTTGAGCACCTGATTAATAAAAACATCTTTTTTGTCTATAGTTTTACTAAGAAATGATTTAGAATAAAGAACTGCTAAAATAGGTTTTTGCTAGTTAAACTCTGTTAGCTTTGAGACACCGTAAACAAGAATATTCTCTATACAATAAAAACAGTGTTATGGTCTCAATGAGTATGTTTGACACGACAAGAAGTCTGAGGTTTTCACAATAAAAATTATNTAACAGGCTATTTCACAGGTTTCAGTTCTAGCAATTCAACATTTGGGCCTCCGCGCTGGAAGTTCAAATCTCTTAGAACTCAATAGCAAGAATTATTTTTGCTCATGCTTGACTCTTCATGTCAGCAAGAGATGGGAGAAATAAGGCAATTGGGTATTTAACACTGAGCTGAGAAGAACCAACCATTGTTTAGTACAAATGGATCTGTTGGAGGCAGCAATAACTGAGTGTACAAATAGGCTCATTTTTATGGAATGCTTGACATGACACAAAGTCTTTTGCTAAAATGGTAAGCGAGATCAAAAGAAATAACCTTTGGTCACTAAGAAACTCTCAAGTTTTGAAAATTATAAAATTGAGAATAAAAATGGAGTTGTGGAAATCTCTATACTGCATCAAGAAAGCCACCGTGGCAGAAAGGAATGGGTCAGACATCACTTTGTTAGGTATAATAGTTCTTTTCTCTCAGAGTCTGTAGTGAGGTGAACTGGAAATTTTACCTGAATATTCATAACTATGGCATGCTGGAGAAAATAATTCAGCAGCCTTCAGAAACTTTGAACCATTCAACGTATTAAATGTCCAGAGAGTGAACTAGAATGCAACATGAAGGCTAAAAGAAATAATGGAAGAAGTTGTCAGCGATGACTTTTGGGACTCAGTTCTACCTATGAGATAGCATGATGGTTTACAACCAGCTGAACAGATCAGCTCAAGTTTCTTCTCTTGTGTTGACACAGCAAGAAGTCAAGTTTATGGATTAGGATTTTCTGATGGATAAGCAAGACAAAACAACACATTGATCCTCAAAGGTTTACAGCTTTAATCCTACATGCATGACCTAGCATGAAAGTGTTCACTAGAAAACTTTCCATGGTTGTAGTGTCATCAGTGACTCCAGTAAAAATCTATGTTTCTGTACACATCTCCTTTTTTTGTTAAATCCAATAAAGAGTTTTGCTTTCATTTTGTGATCCCAGGTGTGCTTCTGGGTAGGTAAATGTCTGCATATGAATGCATATCTCCATGTACATATATCCATGAGCTCTTCCAGGTTTGCACATTGAGAGATCTGTGATTAAAATATTTTTCCTCACAGATGTTAAAAAAAAAAAAACAAACCACCACAATTACATAATTTACCCTAATGAATATCTATCCCCTCTGAAGCAAATAATTTGGCCACATTGTTATCCTCTAATTTCTCTAAATATATAATTGTTAGACTCTTAACAAAGAAAAATAAAAGCATTTGGAATCAGATAATATTTTAAACTGACTAGAATATAAATGTGGGAAAACAAAAAGACAGATTTTTGACTTTTCACATGGAAGGGGTTAGCTGTGCAGTCAGCCTTAAGCAGGTATTAATTCAAATTTTCCAGCCTAAAGAAATCTTACCAACCAGATACCACACATCTCTTAACAAGAGAATTGCTCATTTGCATGGTAGCTTGAAAATTGAAAGAAAAAATTCAGTAATTTTCATATGCAATACTCAATACCAACTTTGATTAAAATTGATCTTCATTTAAATTATTTAAATAAGGTAGCTCTACTTTGATCATGAGAGCTCATTTTCAGAGTGAAAACTTCATTCCAGTCTTGATGCCCTAATTAAATATAATGGCCTGAATTAACATTCATCTACTTACTGTATTTGTCACTTTTTAACCAAAAATATATCACTCCTTTCACCCCTAGCGCTGGGAAGTCTCACAGGTATTCAGAAAGAGAGTTCAACAGTTCAACTACAAATTTTTTGTGCTTAAAGCCTGCAATATTTGTATGAAAAACACCAGCAATACCGGAGCAGGGATCACAATGTTTAATTTTAAAACTTTAAGTGCAGGTGCACATGAACAGAGAGTGGAGTTTAAGGACTGTCTGTTCAGTACGCAATGCTGGCAGTCAGCTTTTCCTTGAAAACTACTTAAAGAGTTTAGCTGGAACTTGGCTGTTACATTCCACTGAAGCTTGTGTCACTGAATCCCGGGCAGTTAACAGACACTGGAAAAGATTGCCATCTTTCTTACTCCTTGGCACTTAGTGCTTACTGAGTAACATGCAGCTCCAGGAAAAAGTCTCAGGCAAGGAACTCAGCAGACATGCAAAAGATCACAGGAGAATACCAAGTAAGAGTATCAAGTGCCACCAAATGGGACTTCGTTCTGAAAATATCTGATTTTGAAATATTTGAAATAAAATTATTTTCATGTAATGCAGAAGATTATCAACCTGTAATAAAAAGATAAATGAAAAATAGGGCAACTGCACTGTCCATAGAAACACGAGTTATAAAACAATATGCTAAAACATTTTTTCATCCTTTCTAGTGATTGATTTTTGGATTTGTTATACAGATACAGGCATGGAGACAAATAGGTTTTGTTCCACTAAATAGTGAGTTCACATTACCTCTCTGGGAGAAGAAGATGTGAAGTTCCCACTGTCAGCACTTGTGCCCTGACTGTTGTCCAATAGACTGCTTTCCCCAGCAGCTTCCCTTAAGCAGACTTCGCAAGAGAAGACATGAAATTCAAATAGTTTCAAAATCCCAAATCTGGAAACAGAGGAAGAAGGAGAATATTTTTCTTGCTAATAGCTCATGAAAAAGAAAGATAGAGGAATATACTTATGCCTGATCTTGAAGCACTTTCTCAGATAATGGCTATTCTTTAATTTCATGAGCTAATGAGGAGAATTTGGCTCTCTGACGGAAAGCTGGAAGGGTGTTAAACACTTTCCCAACAGTGAGTGTGGAGGAATAACTTTCGTTCTGTGAAAAACTTGGGATATGTTTTCACTGGAAAATAAAGATGGGAAAAAAATGACATGTAGGTAATATCTAATCAATTAATTAAAAGAAAAAATAAAAAGCATTAATTTGTATTTGCTATACAAAATCTCATCATAAACAAAACATTGAATCATCGGCTTTTTATTTTAATAACCATTGTCACAAGACTTTTCTCCTGTTGAAATAACTAAAAAAAAATTTTTGGGAAGTATTTATGGGTTTTAGCTTTACATGAAACAATCAAGATGAAATACTTTAAATACTATTAATCATGTAAATGATAGCTTTAATGTATCTGAAAAATAAATACAAAAATGTAACATTATTCTGCACATTTTGATCCCGAATGCATGAGAGTCCTAAGACTGAGTCATTAATTCTTTAGGCCAAAGCAGGCTGTACATTCTTCCTGAGCACCAGAAGTCTTTGCTGTGATATTCTAAATTCTATTTAATCTCTTCTATAAACAGCAGAACAGTGGTAATGATGCCACAGGTAACAACACGTCCATTCAGACACCCAGGAAAAACATCAAATGAGAAACATACTTGATTTAGAGTCAAGAAATGTAGAAAGCAGATATTACCTTCTTTAAGTAGACATCTAAGATCTGCCACAGTTCCAATTCTACTCCACTTCTGAAAAAAATTGGATAATTCTGCACACCATCTGAATCTTGTCAGAATTTGGATTTGCAGAAGTGGGAGCAGAGGAGAATGGAAACATTTATCTTTAACAGGTAACTCTGGAAGAGACCAATAGTATTGAGCATTCCTGGTAGGAAATCCTTTATGTTATACAACCACTATTTCAGATGAAAATATTAATACTAATTTTACAAATCAAATTGACAAGGTGATTTCAATTTGTTGTCAGTTGTTTTAGCAATTTTCCATCATCTCTTATTAATGTTATGTATGAAAGCTATTGATGAAGCAAGACTTTAAAAATGTATTAGCAAAAAAGGAATTTTACTGTGTTCTTATGAAAGCTTGATCATTTAATGCAATAGGTTCATCCAGAAGAAATTTGGCAGAGGATATCAGAATTTTTCCAGTATTGATACCATGCAGAGATTCACGAAATATAACAGTGAAAAAAGATATAGTGCCTAATTAGAAGCCATTACAGCAGACATATTGTGTATGAATTGTATGTCATCTTTGATGTTTGGGAGCCTGGATGTGCTCTACCGTGGCTATATATATAGGTTTCATTTACTTCCCTGGCATTTATCAAGTGAAAGCAGTATTCGATTTAAGAGATTTCTTACAGACAAGAACAGCTTCATCTTCAAAGTTAGATGCCAGAACCTACCCATAAAGAGCATTGGATTCAGCCAATCAGGCCATGTATTCTTTTCAACCAATTCTACTCTCTTGTGGAGTTTGCAGCCTGACAAAACATAGATCCAAGAAAAACTACGTTGCAACAGCTTTACACCGCAGTCACACTATCCTTTTGATGATTCTGATATCAGATGCTGTCACCACTGAGATGAACTCAAGCCCTGTTGGTATGGTAATGAATTTAAGTGTTGGAAATAATTTTTGATTTGTACGTTCAAGATGAATTTATGGTTTTCATCTAAAGTAAACTGCTAATGTCTTCCAATGCCATTTTATTAAATTTTTTCTCTCAGTTAAAACTGAAAACTGATGATATTTTGCTTTTCTGAGCTTTTTTTCCCCCCTTAGAATATAGAGAATGGCTGCTGATTTATAATTTTCTTTTCCCGGTAGGTTTTTCTTATTTGCTAAAAAGTTGCAAGCTGAAACACTGAGCAAGTTCACATATTTGGAGCATCTAGAGGTCTGAATATTTTGGCTACTGAGATTTGAAGGGAAGAAATAATTTGAAACACATCCTCATTTGTTAAGAGAATTAAAATAAGAAAATATATAAAAATTCATGCACTGTTGGTAGAAACTAGAGGCTAATCTGTGAGAAGGATTGTCGAGAGGTTTGAAAAAAAGAAGCCACTAGCTAACCTGTTTGGTTTCAAGATAAAAGCTGTGCAGCAATAATTTAATACTTCCAGATGGGACCCATAATTTCTCCACACAACATATTCATATTTTATATTTACAGTGTACTTCTCTTAGATGAAAGTCAAGATGAGTAACAAAAATTTCATAAAAAGGTTGCCTTGTGGAAATATCACAATAGCTCCCAAATTATTTCCTGAGACAAAGTCTTTTGAAACATGATATTATGAATTCTTGTGCTATGTGTATAGAAATGAAATGATGTCTCCATTTCTCAGGGACAGTAGAAACTTCTCTTAAAGAGGTAAACCTTGTCTGAGAAGGTTTTTCTTAGGAAGAGGAGAGGTTCGGAGAGG